>CM074724.1:390077879-390652879 GCA_037306005.1 Rhinophrynus dorsalis
CACACATATATATAATATACACACACACAAACATACAAACACCTCCAGACATACACACATATACGCATACACACATGCATACACATACATACATGCACACACAAACACCCAGACACACACATACATACATACAGTACATAAATACATACATATAAAGATTGGGCATGAATTATTTTACTCACTTGGGACTATATTGGAAATTGCTTCATTGGGGTTTTGTTTTGCCTTCCTCTGTATCAACAGGGGTGTTTTTGGCATGGGCTGGACTTGATGGACGCATGCCTTGTTTCAGCCTTATCTACTATGTTACATACACACACATCCAGACATACATACTTACATACATACACACCCACAAATCCATATATATATACATACATACATACATACACACCCACACACCCAGATATACATACATACACACTCACAAATCCAGACATACACACCTACATACACACTCACAAATCCAGACATACAAACATAGGTACACAGACATGTACACACAAACACACACATGCTCAGACATACGTACATATACACACATACAAACACAGCCATAAATATCTACACTGATATATTCATGTTGCTGCGCACACACGCTGTGTCTCACATGCAGATATGGGAGAGTATAGGGGGAATGGGTGGGGAGTGAGTTGCTGGTCAGTGTCACAGTTACACCCCTGTAAGTCACATATGCGAGCATACTGCCCTCTAGAGCTTGTTCTGCATTTCCCTTGTAAGCCGCTGACTCCCTTTATTTATTTGAATGTATCTGTCATCCCTCACCCCCCCCAATTATCTTTTATCCTTTGGATCAATTGGTCCTCTGAGCTTCACAGGAGTGTCAGGTCTTGGAGCGGTCCGTTTCAGAACCCGTTTGTACTTACAGCATTCCCGCAGGAGAGCTGTAAGTAAAAAGTAAATTACGTTCCAGAACCATCAGTGGTCCTTAAGGGGAAAAAACCTCTACGGTCCTGGCACGTCACCGGCCATTAAAGGGTTAACATCCAGACCGGCGTGACATTCCTGGCAGGTCACAAGTTGCTAAGATGTTAATATGTGTGTATTGTGTTGGTGTCTTATATCCTTATGAAATAAATACATGTTCTCTATCAGTTAGGATTGGTAGGGAACACTGGGGGCGATTGATAAAACTAGACAATGTTTCTGTAACAAGGGGTGGATTGCAGGAAAGCGGCACATTCGCCATTTTTTTTTAAAGCCATAAATGTATGTGCTATTTGTGATTACTCATGAAAATGTGCGCTAATTGCTTTTTTGAATTAGACGCAATTGCTAATCCTCTCGCAAAAAAGACAGTTTAGCCACGCCCACTTTTTGAAACACATTCTCTAAAAAAAAACTCAAACTTTTGCTATTTCAGAAAAAAACTGCAATTTAGTCATATTTTGGTGCTGATCATTTTGCCATCAAAAGCACATTGTAAATCGTGATTGCGCACGTTTCTTGCAATCTGCCGAAAGTGACATTAGAATATGTTCCCTAAAAGGTTCCATGAAAACATACATTAAATATGTTGCAAAATGAATAGGAAATACAGTGAAGACGCTGACAACGTTAGAAATAATTATTTTTAAAGGAGCAGTAAGCTTTTTTTTATGAAAACATATTTTATAGATCATTACCTGCTGAATAAAACAAGGTCACTCCCATCGCTGTCAGATGTTTTTTTCAAAATTTATAGCAGTTTAAATAACCAGCAAGTGAATTTACTGTGGTTACTTCCTGATAGTTCTAACTGACAGGAAGTGAATTTACTGTGTTTACTTCCTGGTAGTTCTGACAGGAAGTGAATTTACTGTGTTTACTTCCTGATAGTTCTAACTGACAGGAAGTGAATTTACTGTGTTTACTTCCTGATAGTTCTAACTGACAGGAAGTGGCTCAGCAGTTTATATCACATTCTATGGAGAACTGTATGTCTCTGACTTTTCTGACTTTCCTCTCCATTAGAATCTAACAGGAAATGTAATTAGAATTTGACCACTAGAGGGCACTGCTAATGTAAAAAAACATGGGTTTAAACTGTAATAACTGTGGAAATATAAATCTCTCGGCAGTGGGAGTACCCTTATTTTACTCAGTAGGAAAATCCCTACAATATATATTTTTTCATAAAAAAAGTTTACTGCTCCTTTAACGTACATAATAATTATCTCCTTCCAACTTTGTTTTTGTCGACGAATCGTCCATTTGCAGCAAATGTAGATATTCCATTAAAAATCAGCCATTTCCAGCTACAGTAATCATTTACACTATTAACAATGTCTACTCTATTTCTGATCCATTTGATGTTATTTTAATGGACAAGATTTGCTTTTTTTTTTCAAAAGCGCGGACATTTTTTGCAAGGCGTTGTATTCCCCTCTGGCATTCAAAAGGTTATTTATGTTATTGTAAGTCAATGGTTCTCAAACATTTTGCTGTGATGGAATCGGTTGTTTCAGTTTAAAGGAGCTGTAAACTTTCTTTTATGAAAAATATATATTTTAGGGCATTTCCTGTTGAGTAAAATAAGGGTACTCCTACTGCTGAGAGATGCATATTTGTAGAGTTATTACAGTTTAAACCCATGTTTTTTTACATTAGCAGTGCCCTCTAGTGGTCAAATTCCAGTTAGTTATTCTGTTACATTCTAATGGAGAGGAAAGTCAGTGACATACAGTTCTCCATAGAATGTGATAGAAACTGCTGAGTCACTTCCTGTCAGAACTATCAGGAAGTAAACGCAGTAAATTCACTTCCTGTCAGAACTATCAGGAAGTAGACACACAGTAAATTCACTTCCTGGTTATTTATCGCTCAGCAGGAAAAGCTCTATAACATAAATGTTATCATAAAAAAGTTCACTGCTCCTTTCTGATGATAACAACCACTTAACTTGCTGTGGCCCATAAAACCCTAATGGCCCTTCTTTAATTTTACCCTTGCTCCTTGTTTCAAGTCATAACATGTTCAATTATACCTGAGTGTCAGGTCCATGGAGGTGGACATGACAGCTGCCAGGGAAACCACAGGACACAAAC
Source organism: Rhinophrynus dorsalis (assembly GCA_037306005.1). Taxonomy (NCBI): domain Eukaryota; kingdom Metazoa; phylum Chordata; class Amphibia; order Anura; family Rhinophrynidae; genus Rhinophrynus; species Rhinophrynus dorsalis. The sequence continues at coordinate 390,080,927 of CM074724.1, forward strand.
TCCACCCACTATGCATGGTAATCCTATCCCAGGGGTTGAAAAATGTCATTACTGGCTCCTAACTATGTACATAGACCCATACCTCCCAAGTGTCCCTCTTTAGGAGGGACAATCCCTCTTTTAGACCCAAATCCCTCTGTCCCTCTTTCCCACCCTGATGTCCGTCTTTTTAGGAGACCAGACTTTGTGGTGTGTATATAAGTGAATCACATTGCTCCACAGCAAAAAAACTCATATTAATCTTCATTACATGGGTTTATAAATTAGTCTGTGTAAACAGAAAACCTTTGGTCTTGTTAGAAGTCATTTTTTAGGTTAGACAAGGAGGTATCAAAAGGTCATGAAACAGCCTAAAAATTATTGGTAATGCCCCGCCCACCAGCCACACCCACAGCAACACCCCTTAAAACACAAGTGTCCCTCTTTGTCAATTTGAAATGTTGGGAGGTATGTAGACCCCTTTACTGGATCTCAAAATCCCTAGCTGGATCCTACAAGATGTGTATAGACCTGTCTTAAGCATGGGGCAGTGATTAAGTAAAGACACAGACACATGATTTGGGTTAAACCAGGCCACAGCTTTATTCACTCAAAATTCCACCTTTTACATCATTAATCACTTTAAGCCCTTGCCAATTCCTACCATGGTAGACATAAACTTGCCTACCCCATTTACCAGAGCCAGCGGCTCTACCCGTTTTAACTTCACCATACCGCGCCCCATTAGCTGGCCCGTAGCTCAATGGGGCCGGTGATTAAACCCGCGACCCCAGTCCGGGCGTCCTTGTCACCAGGCCGCTGGCCTCCTTATCCCCCAATTACTGACCATTCTACCCTTGGCAAGGGCCCAAAGCGCCACCAGGGCCTGATGCGTTTCCCAACTCATCCAGGCCCTACCCCACCACCAAAGCCGTGGCCTGCTCCAACGCCCCCGCCAGTTCCAGATTAAAGAAGTCCAGCCCCAAGTCATTGGGGTGGACCCCGTCCTCCCGGAACAAAGACAGGTCCTTATCCTCAAACACCCGATGACGAACCGCCAACCCGCCACGAGAGACCACAAAGCGAGAAACCCTCTTATTAACACGAATCCTACCCTTATCCAAAGCCGTAGGATCACGAGCTCTAGCCCAAAACCGCCGAGGAATGATCTCGGACCACACAACCCTCAAGCCCGGAAAACCTAGGATCAAAGAATCCAAATCCCCCTTAATGGCCTCCCCCAACTGCCACACAGGAACCGTCCCCAAATCATTGCCCCCCAAATGGACCGCCAAAACGTGCGGAGCCGAACCCTCAACCGACACCAGCCTCGAAAACACAGGCATAAATTGAGCCCAACTCAGACCCCGAAAACCAAACCAGGACACCCGCGCAAAGGATCCATCCAAGGACATCTGCAATCCTCGCTCCCGGACAGCAGCTCTCCTACTCGCCCAGAACACAAAGGAGTGCCCCACGATCCACACCCGCAGGACATCAGCACCTGAAAAACAAACAAACAGACCGTAACACCCAGCCCAGAATCACCACTAATCCCCTAAAACCCGACCCGGGCGAACGTATGACCTAAAACGCGACGATTCCCAACGGCCAATCCGCTTAATAGTAGAATCCGGGAAACCCAACCTAGCAGCCTCCGTCGCCGCACCGATACGAAAGGAGTGGCCACCAAACTCCCCCGCCGGAATACCCAAATGGTCCAACCCCATCCGAAAAACCCTGAGAAACTGGAAACGCGTAAGGACCGAGCAGTCCTTGTGAACCAACAACGGACCCGCCACCGAAGGTCGAATGGACAAAAAGCGCCGAACCGCCGACACCGGACATGCCTCAACACCCCCCAACGCGTACAACGTAACCCAACTACCCCTACCGAACACATCAGTCTTCGACCGCCGCAAGCGAAATTCCAAAGACTCCGAACCCAACCGAACGTCTTCCATCAACACCCCACCCGGCCTGAACTTGCTACCACTAAGCAGCTCACCAACCCGAAGAGCGCCAAAAAACGCCAGGCAATAGGCTGCACAAAACAAACACCTCTCAAAATCATCCCGACAAATCGACGGAAGGGCAGCCACAATCCGCCGCAGTAAGTTAAAGGAAACCGGACGACGAGAATCACGAGATACCGCCCCCCGACGCAAACCCCGCAATGCCATTCTCACCGAAAACGATTTAGTAAAATCCGTCCAGCCCCGCAACTTGAAGCCAAAGGCCAGTCCCGACACTTTAGCCGACAAAGCAGAAGCCGACAGCCCCCTACTATGCCAATCCCACACCAACCACAGAACCCCAGCAACACACTCAGCCTCAGACCCCAAAGAGCCCGCCAACCCCTCCAGAGAAATCCAGTCTTCCCAAGCTGCGGCATACCGCGCCCAGGTGGCCGGTGACACCGAATTCACGATCCAAGATGCAACGGCACTCCGCCAAGGTCCCACAAACCCACAGGGCAAGGCGTCCCCGCTGCCTTCGCCCCCGGGCACGCCTTCCGGAATTCCGCCACCTGGAACCGAGATAAAGCGTCAGCCGCCACGTTCAAAACCCCAGGCACATGACGTGCCCGGAAAGACAGATTCAAACGCAAACAGCACAGCACCAAACGCCTCAACAACGCCAACACAGGCGGAGAAGACGCGGAAAGGGAATTGACAGACTGGACCACCCCCATATTGTCGGAATGAAACACAATGCGGCAATCCCGCATACGGTCACCCCACAACGAAACCGCCACAACAATCGGGAAGAGCTCAAGGAATAAGATATTCCGCGTCAACCCAGCGTGGACCCAGGCCTCCGGCCAAACCTCCGCACACCAGTCTGAACCGAAAATTGCCCCAAAGCCGACAGATCCAGCAGCATCGGTATAAAGAGCCAGGTCAACGCTGGTGCGCACCGGCGACTGCCAGTAGGAGCGCCCGTTAAAATCCACCAGGAACTGTTCCCACACCTTGAGATCCTCCCGCAAAGGCAGCGTCATCCGAATGTGATGGTGCGGGCGCAATGCACCCCCCGTAGCCTGCGCCAAACGCCGGCTAAACACCCGACCCATGGGGATGATCCGGCTGGCAAAATTGAGTTTACCCAACAAGGACTGCAAGGCCCGAAGGGAAACCTTCCGGGCCTGCCTGCAAGCCAACACCTCCCCTAACAGAGTGGCCAGCTTGTCGGACGGCAACCTGCATTCCATGAAAACTGAGTCCAACTCAATCCCCAAGAAACAGAGACAAGTCGTAGGCCCTTCCGTCTTCTCCCGGGCCAACAGGACCCCAAACTCACCACAAACTCGAACAAGAGTTTCCAGCAAGCGGCGACACACATCCAGACCACCCGGCCCAACACACAAGAAATCATCCAAGTAGTGCAAGATGGACGAGAAACCTGCCTCCTTACGCACCACCCACTCGATGAACGTACTAAAGTGCTCAAACAGAGCACAAGATAACGAACACCCCATGGGCAGGCACAAGTCAACGAAATATGCACCATCCACCTTGCACCCGAACAGATGATGGCAGTCAGGATGAACCGGGAGAAGACGGAACGCCGACTCAATGTCAGCCTTAGCAAATAACGCCCCACGCCCCGCCCGAATGGCCAAGGCCAGCGCCCTATCAAAGGAAGCATAGGAGACGCTGCAAAGAGCTGGGTCAATCGCATCATTGACCGAACACCCAAACGGGAAGGACAAGTGATGGATGAGACGAAACTTACCCGGCTCCCTCTTCGGGACCACCCCCAAAGGAGAAACCCGGAAATCCGGCAGAGGAGGCCCAGAAAACGGACCAGCCATTCTACCCAAACGCACCTCCTTCATCACCTTGTCCCGCAGAACATCAGGGTGTTGAGTCGCCGACCGCAGATTCCCAGCATCAGACACCCCAAACCCGGCCTTGCAAGGGATCCGAAAACCCACAGTGAACCCCTCCTCCAGGATCTCTGTCGCCCGCCTATCCTTGTACACCCTTAGCCAGGGACCCATCTTTTCTGCGGACACCGGAGTCCTCCCCCTTTCCACCCACTGCACCCCCCTTGTCACCCCCTCGGAGTTTCTTAAAACATTTGGCAAAGGAGTGAGGGCCAGAGCAGCCGGAGCATTCATGCTTAAATTTACAGGAGGACCCCCACTTGCAATGCCCATCGTTGAATTGCCAGCAGAACCCAGCTTTTTTGGAAGCCGAGGCGGACGCGGCGGGGAGCCCCAACCCCCCAGCGCCGGCCTGAAAGGACTGCAGCCCCATAGGGGAACCAGCTGGACGAGTCATGATGGATAACCACAACCCAATGTCCAGCTGATCCCACGAGACGGCCGGCCGGACCGCCATACGCTGACGAAACTGCTCGTCATACGTCCACCACGCCAAGCCTCCATAGATCCGACAAGCATTCCAGATCGTGTCCTGGTAGCAAAACAACGACGGGCACCGCAAAGGAAAGCGCTCACCAATAACACTGGCAAGGATGGAAAAGGCGCGGAGCCAATTCCCGAACACCTTCGGTATCTTGCGGTACCGGCGGCTCTCTCTTTCCTCCCTCTTTTCCGAATCCTTTTCCTCCTTGTCAGGGGGAGCCTCATCCAGTGGAAGGAGTGAAAAAATTTCCAAGAATTCGTTCCGCCAGATCTTCTCCTTGACCTCCATCTTCAAATGAATGCCCAACGGCCCCGCCCAGCACATATACGCGGCCCCAAACGCCGCAGTGGGAACCCCTCCCAGCGGAGAAGGACCCACCGGACTACCCCCAACCCCACTCAACCCCGGCAACTGAGAAGCAACAGCCGCACCCGCCAGGACACCCACCCCCGGAAGACCACCACCCGGAACAGGAACCGAACCAGCGGGAGGGGGACCCCCCACCATACCCCCAGGACCCGAAACCCCCAAACCCCCGGGCAGCACCACACCTGCGGAACCAGGGAGCAGCGACCCCGGCGTACCAACCCCAACCGACACTGCCCCAGCAGCGAAGGACCCAGACCCAAACCCAGACACTCCGCCAGGAACTGAGACAACACCCCCCACACCCAACCCCGGAGCCCCACCCCAGGGACCACCAGCTGGTAAAGCTACAGGAGCACCACCCCCAGACCCAGAATCGGAACCCGGCAAACCAGCCCCCCACACCCCAGCAGCAGAAGGAACACCCCCCAGGCCACCAAGAGCCCGATCCTGCCAGGCGCCCAACACCTGATGCACAGACAAATTGCTAGCCACCCCACCCCCCGCCCCCACAGAGGAGGACACCCCCAGCAGACCCGTACCTGCCCCCGACAGAGGATCAGCTGGCACAGACTGCGTCCCGGCCACGGCGACCAGACTTCCCGGCTCCGAAGCGCCATCCGGACCACGCGAGGGACCAGCAACCTGCAAGAAAGAAACAACCAAAAACCCCCCCATAAGCACCGGACAAGAAAACCCCCACCACCAAAAAAAAAAAAAAAAACCCAGGAAACTGGACCCAAACCCAGGAAAAGATGAAAGAGAGAGAGAGAAAGAGAGAGAGAGGAGAGAGAGAGAGAGAGAGAGAGAGAGAGAGAGAGAGAAAAAAAAAAAAAAAAAAAAAAAGGCACCGCAGCCCCAGAAGCCAGAACCCAGCACACAGCAGACAAAGCAGCCACCCAGCCGACCTCCCCAGCAGTCCACCCTGGAAACCCATCAGTACCTGGGAAGCCACACCAGGGGAAGGATGGGACCGGCTCCTGCTCCGGCCAGACGCCTCCTCCTCTCGCCTCCTGGAGCACCTCCCACTGGACCGACTGCCCGCAGCCTCCTCAGACCGCCTTCCACGATCCTGCCGCCTTGGGGACGGACTCCTCCGGGCAGCAGACGCCCCAGTAGCCGCACGCCTCCCCCGCGCCCTACAGCTAGGGCTGGCATTCCTCCGCCTATCCCGCCCACTGACAGGGCTCAGCCGGACCGGCGGCCGGGCGCAGGTGCTCCGCACCGGACGCGCCCCAGACACAGAGGGGGACCCAGCAGCTCTCACAGCCAGTTGCTCCCGCAGCCAGTCAGCACCACCAGCCTCCAGCAAGCGACGGACCTCGTCCAGAAGACCCTCCGCCATGCTGGTAAGACAAGTCCACTGTTCCTGATTCCTGGAAGAGGAAGTTCCCAGAAACCCCTTGCCCTAAATACCCCTGCTACTCCTACACCTCACTTCCTGCCTACTCCCCCCCCTCTAAACTTTACTTAACTACCCCCGCTTAGACATGCCCCCCCTTCTAAGTTGCGGGGGGGTCTAATATGGCGCACATCTCTCTTTAACCCTGTGAGGGTCAGAGGGGTACTCAACATATTGCAGAGCTCATGCATGCTTCCTGATTAGGTTTAAAGCGGAACTGTTACCTCTATACAAGTTAACCTTATTGTAGTCCTCATTTAGCAATAAGCTTTTAAACATTTTTTTTTTGTTGTTAAAAAAAGCATTCTGTGGCAAAATTTACATTATTAAAAATGGCTGTGTACCGCAATCCATCAATCTTCTTCTGTTCCTCTCCAAGTATTATCATGTTCCAACCAGCTTACATGGAAAAATCCTCCGTCATCAGACATACCTCCCAAGTGTCCCTCTTTAGGAGGGACAGTCCCTCTTTTAGACCCAAATCCCTCTGTCCCTCTTTCCCACCCTGATGTCCCTTTTTTTAGGAGATCAGACTGTGTGGTTTGTATAAAAGTGGATCACATTGCTGTACAGCAATAAAACTCAAATTATTGTTTGTTTAAACATCAATATCTGTGTTTATAAAGAAGTCAGTGTAAATAAAATACGTTGGTTTTGTTATAAGTCATTTATTAGGTTACACAAGGAGGTGTCAATAGGTCATGAAATAGCCTAAAAATTCTCTGTAATGCCCCGGCCACCAGCCACGCCCCCAGCAACACCCCCTAAAGCACAAGTGTCCCTCTTTGGAAATTTGAAATGTTGGGAGGTGTGGTCATCGGAGGAGGTTGGAACGTGACCAGGGCCGGATTTACATCTGAGGAGCCTGTAGACACAGAAATCTGAAGCTACCCCCCCCCCCCCGATTTGTCATCTCCACTGGACACCTACACAATGCTCATCATCTCCATATTGCCCCCATCATCTGCATATTGCCCTCACAATGCCCCCATCAGCTCCATATTTCCCCTCACATTGCCCCCATCAGCTCCAACTTGCCCCCCCATCAGCTCCATATCCCCTCACATTGCCCCATCATCTCAATATTGCCCCTCAAATGTCACATTGCCCCCATCATCTCAATATTGCCCCTCACATTGTCCCTCACATGTCACATTGCCCCCATCATCTCAGTATTGCCCTTCACATGTCTCATTGCCCCCATCATCCCAATATTGCCCCTCACATTGCCTCCATCATCTCAATATTGCCCCTCACATGTCACATTGCCCCCATCATCTCAGTATTGCCCTTCACATGTCACATTGCCCCCATCATCACAATATTGCCCCTCACATTGCCCCCATCATCTCAATATTGCCCCTCACATGTCACATTGCCCCATCATCTCAGTATTGGCCTTCACATGTCACATTGCCCCCATCAACTCAATATTGCCCCTCACATTGCCCCCATCATCTCAATATTGCCCCTCAAATGTCACATTGCCCCCATCATCTCAATATTGACCCTCACATTGCCCCTAACATGTCACATTGCCCCCATCATCTCAGTATTGCCCCTCACATGTCACATTGCCCCCATCATCTCAATATTGCCCCTCACATGTCACATTGTCCCCATCATCTCAATATTGCCCCTCCCCCCTTTTCCTACCTTGCTGGAGAGGAGAGGTATGTGCTCCTTTGGCACAGAGCTATAGCTGCTGTCTGCTGGAGCTCCCTCGCGGTCTGTAATGCAGAGAGCTGGGTGATGATGTCATCTCCCAGCGTTCTGCATATTACCAAAGAGCCAACGGTGACGAGGGAGCTCAGCAGCTCTACATGTCTGTGCCGAAGTGGGCACAGACTTCTCCTCTGAGATCTCTCCATGTTGTTGCGGGCGCCAAGCGGGGGGGCAGGGGTGACTGGCGAGGCTAATAAAAAATAAAAAAAACAAGGGAAAAAACGATCCCAGCAATGACAGGTGCCCCTCTGTGGGATACGAGTGTAGGCAGGTGCCTAGTCTGCCTTATTAAAAATCCGGCCCTGAACGTGACAATACTTGGGGAGGGAACAGAAGAAGATTGACAGACTGCGGTGCAGAGCCGTAACCACAGTCTGTCCGGAAGTAAGGCCACGGCTCTTTTTAATAATGTAAATTTCACCATAACATGCATTTTTAACAAAAATAATCAACAATTAAAGCTTATTGTTATATGAGGATTACAATAAGGTAAACTTTTATAGGAGTGATAGTTCCCCTTTAAAAAAAAAATGCCAGAAACACCTCCAGGGACCTGACATCTCAAAATGCATAGAGGCTATTAGCATTTCCTTGTCATTCTAAGTTAAAGGGAGAGTAATACTTAAGTATTACTAATCCCTATATTAAAGCCCTACTAAAAAAATGTATTCTCCCCAGTGTCATCTCTCAAACCTTTATGGTTTGAGAGATAATCACTCCTAAAGTTGCCCTCTCCCTTCCCCGTAGTCAGCATTCTAGCTGACTACAGGGAAGCCAGTCGTACGACATTCAGGTGGCTCTCCAGCACAGCCTGATCGCATTACTAAAAAAGAAAACTTTCACTGAAATGGTCTTCTACGTGTGCTTGATTTGTGCTTGGTTTGCAAGCACACGTAGAAGACCGTTTTAGTGAAAGCTTTTTTTTTTTAGTTAACGCGATCGCGGCTCTGCTGCAGAGCCGCCTGATGATCTATGACCAGATTTCCCTTCAGTCAGCTACAACACTGACTTCAGGGAAGGGGGAGGGAGAGGGCAACTTTAGAAGCGTTCATCTCTCAAACCATAATGGTTTGAGAGATGACACTGGGGGCAATACGTTTTCTTTAGTAGGGCTTTACTATAGGGATTAGTAATACTTAAGTATTACTATCCCTTTAAGTTGGGAGGTTTATTGGGAGGTGTTATATCCCCTTTAAATTTCCACCGAACCCTAATAATCAGAATGTTTAACCCCTTTGATCCTAGAGAAGTTGCTAGTGCATTGCTCGCAATGTTTGGAGACCTCCAGGGGTCAACACAGTACAAATATCACACGTATTTGATTTTTATTTGGTATCAGTAATTTAGGAGATTATTAGGTTCAAAATGTATCAGGTAACAGCTACCTGGAAATTTTATCAGATAAAAATGTCTACTTTACTGGGGCCATATTTACAAGGAACAGCGGAGGAATTCTGGGAAAGCCACCTGCAGAATAAGAGACAAATAAAGTTCCCAGTAATTTAAAGGGATAGTAATGTTTCATAATAAAAGCAGCTGTAATTAATCATCATAGTATTTGGACTTTGGAGAGTGTTATTTCAATTCTGTCAGAGTTGTAGTACAAGAGTAATTCAATGATAAAGTATCCCCCTCCCGCCCCTTTTACTGATGTAACACTGTTCAGCCAGATCAGAAGGGAGGTGCCCCGGTAGATCTTCAATTAAGATAAGGGAAACACCTGAAAAACTTGTCAAGGGGGGCAGGGATTTCATTGTTCTCATAGGAAGAAGATTGTCCCCTTCTGTTATCTGTCTGGTCTATGGACTGCATTCCACATCTGAGAAGAGATGGCTTACACTAGGTAAAAGGGGCGGGAGGGGAAACTTTGCTTGTGAATATCTCTCAAACCATAAAGGTTTGAGAGATAAGACTTATATCGTTCTTCATGTTTTTTTAATGCCTACAAAATAAAATAAAGATAAAACGAAGTATTACTATCCCTTTAAATAGGGCCTGAATGGTAGAGCGGCATCCAACGCACTGCATTCAAGGGGTTCAAATTCCAGTTTAGATCAATAGGATTTTGGGGAAATTTTATTTGTTTTTTCATTTCGGTTGATCTGCCTCAGGGCCGGGGACAGATGGCAGTTATAACACTAATAGCCATGGAAACACACAGACACTAATGGTCACTCTAGTCTTGCGCCACTCTCTGACATTTTATTCCGTGGATCCTTTTTTACTTATTTAGGGAACTTAACGGATTCACAGAACACAGTTTGAGAACCACTGAGATAAAGTTTGTTCTTGTGCCTTTGTTCAAGAGATAATATATTCTGTCAGTCCTGATGTCACATCCATAGAGGTGGCCATGACAGACGATAACAGAACCAGAGGACGTAAACTCCACCTTCGGTACATGATTTTAACCCTTTAACACTCCCTCTGCTGCTTAAAGGGATAGTAATGTATCAATTACAGGCAAGCTACGATCCATCCTTATAGTTTGTACTATTGCTCCTTTACGTTGCTACTGCTGACATCGCTCTATTTTTTTCAGAAATTATATTATTAATTATCCCTCTCCCGCCGCTTTACAGAATAGGAAGCTACCTGCCCTCAGATCTGAAATCCAGTCGCTTGACCAGACAGATCACAACGAGGCACAATCTTCCTTTATTCACTACTAGTTGAAAAGCCTGATACACAGGCCACAGTGCCACTGGCAGCCGGTCACGGGGCAGTCATGTGCAGTAGACACTGCCCGCGTCGTAGCGGATACAGAGCTGGACACTCCAAAGGAGCGTCCAGCTCTGTATCAGCCGTCGTGCAGGCAGTCTCTACTGTGCATGACTGCAACACGCGCAGCAGTCTCTACTGTGCATGACTTTGTCTTTACACACGTTTTAGCGAATTATTATATAGGATTAGGAAACCCTGCCCCCTTGGCGATACGGAGGGCAGGTTTTAACTTATACTGAGAGAAGTTAGCCCCTCATTGCGATCCTCCTGCAGTTCTGAGGCAGAAGGCTGATGTCAGACAAAGGGGCGGGAGGGCAACAATATATGATACAATTTTAGAGGAAGTAGCACAGTGTCAGTGGTAGCAATGTAACGGAGCATTCGTACAAACTATAGGGAAGGATCATAGTGTGCCTGTAATTGAAACATTACTAACCCTTTAAAGCACTAAGTAGGTAACGTTCATGTCCACTTTCCATACCTCCCAACATTTCAAATTGTCAGAGGGACACTTTTGTTTTAGGGGGTGTTGCTGGGGGCGTGGCTGGTGGGTGGGACATTACCGAGAATTTTTAAGCTATTTCAGGACCTATTGACACCTCCTTGTGTAGTGTAATAAATGACTTATAACAAGATCTAAGTATTTTATTTACACAGAATAATTTATGAACACATATACTGAATATTGTTTGTTAAACAAACAATAATGTGAGTTTTATTGCTGTAGAGCAATGTGATACACTTATATACACACCATGCAATCCGATCTCCTAAAAAGAGGGACATCAGGGTGGGAAAGAGGGACAGAGGGATTTGGGTCCAGAAGAGGGACTGTCCTTCCTAAAGAGGGACACTTTGGAGGTACAGATCACTAATATCTCCTAAAGAGGGACACTTGGAAGGTACAGATCACTAATATCTCCTAAAGAGGGACACTTGGGAGGTACAGACCCCTAATATCTCCTAAAGAGGGACATTTGGGAGGTACAGACCCCTAATATCTCCTAAAGAGGGACACTTGGGAGGTACAGACCCCTAATATCTCCTAAAGAGGGACACTTGGGAGGTATGAATTTCATTAACATAACCACCAGGACAATTGAAGATGTTCTTTCTTGAGCAAATGCGCAAGATCAAAATCCATATGGGTCATTAGGGTTTTCTTGTCATAGTAAGGAAAATGGGGGCTATTATTAGAAGATGTTACATATACTAAGATGCTTAATCATAATGCAAGAATAGTCAGTTTTTAGATCTCCGTCTATTGAGGACTACTACTGTTGTAGTCCTCAACAGCTGGATGTCTAGAGATTGACTCCTCGTGTCTTAGGGAAAAGTTCCTCTTTAAAACGGTTATTTGGAACACTTTTAAAGGGATAATAATACTTCATTTTATCTTTATCGTATTTTGTAGGCATTAAAAAAACATGAAGAACGATATAAGTCTTATCTCTCAAACCTTTATGGTTTATGAGATATTCACAAGAAAAGTATCCCTCCCCGTTCAGTCAGATCAGAAGGGAGGTGCCCAGGTAGACTGCAGACAGGGACAATCTTCAATTAAGATAAGGGAAAAAGCTGAAAAACTTGTCAAGGGGGGCAGGGCTTTCATTGTTCTCATAGGAAGAAGATTGTCCCCTGCTGTTATCTGTCTGGTCTATGGACTGGATTCCACATCTGAGAAGAGATGGCTTACACTAGGTAAAAGGGGCAGGAGGGGAAACTTTGCTTATGAATATCTCTCAAACCATAAAGGTTTGAGAGATAAGACTTATATCGTTCTTCATGTTTTTTTAATGCCTACAAAATAAAATAATGTTAAAATGAAGTATTACTATACCTTTAATTCTGTAGTGGGGGGTCCGCAAAACAGAGTTTAAGAACCACTGCAAATTGCTGTCAGATATTCCATGGAAACCTTTCGGTTCTGAACGATCTCTTTCTTTTGCAGAATCGTGGTCGACTGGCCGAAAAAAGAACCATCCCGCTCCCCCCCAGCAGGATCCCCAAAAAAGAACCGTGTTCTGTGTTCTCCCCGGGGGAGGACAGCCCTAAAGGGAATGGTGAACACTCGTCTGTGAAGTTGGAAGAGGATCTGCACATCAGTATCATGAAAAGAAGGTACGTGTCCTAACGAGACGCTCCACTTAACGAGCTCCCGGTGCCCCGGGGAAGGGGGGTGGCGGCTGTTAATATCCCTCTTGTGTGGGCTCATTTTGGCTGCTCCTTCCCTTCCTCTGGCAGGGAAATAGGATATGTGAATGCCTCGCGGATAACACCTGCTGTTTTCACTGATCTCGTCCTAGAGTGAGACGGGAGCAGAGAGAGCACAGCATTGATTTTGATATAACATTGGGGGGGGATCTGTTGGGTCTCATATACGGTTTGACCTCAGAGTACCTGTATGATGTCACTGACCATTGCTAAGGTATCGCAGCCATATGTATAACTGCACGTCCCATTGATATAAATGGGGTTTTAACGCATTGCAAAGATGGCATTCGAGAGGTTAAAGTGGAACTTTCACCTTAATTCAATTTTGCATATTTGAAAACTGCATAAAAAACTGGCTATATGTCCTGTTAACCAAAAGTTCACCAGATGTCTAGTTTAGGAGACAGTCACACTTATATTTCTGGGAATAGTGAAAGTAAACAGTTCCTGGTACTGCACAGAGCTGCTTTATCATATAAATAGTCATTGAAAACTTCATTGGCATGTGACAAATCACTGAAAAGGTGTAATTAGCATATGACACATCATTGATTAGCTTGATTAGCATATGAAAACACCGTTGGTGCCATACAGTACCACAATTAGAAGCGTGAATATCCCCTGAATTGTACATTTGGTGGCCTTTCGGTTAACATGACATATAGGCAGTTTTTAATGTAGTTTTCAAAAAAGCAAACTTGAATTAAGGTGATAGTTTCACTTTAAACGCTCCATTTAAATCTATAAAAGTCATAAAGGTTTTCATTTCACCCCAGTGGTGCAGTCATTATTAAAGGGTAGCGGGTTCACCGATTAAAAAAGTATAGGGTCACCGACCTATCATGACCTGGCAGCTCTGCCCACAGCTCAGAATGGGGGTGTGGCTACCATGGCTGAGGCTCCTCCCCTCAAAACACTAGGCAGTTGACTACTACTAATGGGAAATCCTGCTCTGCTGATCTTGATATCCGCCCCCTTTTTCAGTAAGGCTGTTACATAGGACCTTTTTCAGACATTACTGCAGCATCCCTTCTGAGACAGGATTCATGAAACAAGGGTCCTTGGACATTGCAGAATACAAGTTTAAGTCTACATTTCAATTGAAAGCGGAACTATCATGCATATAAACGTGCCTCTGAATTAATTTTTACCACTGCGTTAAGCATATAAATCCTTTTATTATCCTTATTAAAGGGATTGTAATGTTTCACAAAAACAGCAGCTCCAATTAATCTTCATAGTATTTGAGACATAGAGAGTGTTATTTCAATACTGTCAGAGTTGTAGTACAAGAGTAATTGAATGATAAAGTACCCCCTCCCGTCCCTTTTACCTAGTGTAAGTCTCCTCCCCTCAGATGTGGAATCTGGTCTCTTGAACGGACAGATCACAGCAAGGGACAATCTTCTTACTGTGATCATAAGGAAAACCCTGCCTCCCTTGGCAGGTTTTTCCTTATGATCACTGAAGATTGTCCCTCTCTGTGATCCATCCGGACAGTCTTGCTGCTCTGAGGTGAGCAGTGTTACATCAGTAAAAGGGGCGCGAGGGGGATACTTTATCATTCAATTACTCTTGAACTACAACTCTGACAGTATTGAAATAACACTCTCCATGGCTCAAATACTATGAAGATTAATTGGAGTATTATGAAACATTACTATCCCTTTACGTTCGACATTATTTAGAAATCAAAGTTCTTCAGAGACTCACCAGCAGACGACGAGGCATCTGTGCTCCTGCGCTGTCCGTCCCTGTCTCCTCAATGATTGGCTAGACGGAGTTGCAGTGAACCTTAAGGTATGGACAGGGCAGATGCACATATGCCTCTATAGTAATATGACTGGCAGTGAGTAGGGTTGCCACCTTTTCATCAAAAAAATACCAGCCAAGGCATTCCCTCCATAGACTTAACATTGGAAAGAAGCCAATTTTTTACCGGCCTGCCGGTATAATACTGGCTGGGTGGCAACCCTAGCGCTGAGTCTCCGGAGAACTTTGATTTCTAAATTATGCCGGCACTTAATAAGGATAATAAAAGGATTGATATGCTTGATGCTATGCTAAAAATTAATTGGGGGGCACTTTTATACGCATAATAGTTCCGCTTGAGCTATCTAGCATTCAAGAGTTTAAAAGTCCTTCTTAAAGTGACAATAAACTTACTTTTTGAGTTTATATATTCTTTAAGCATATAATATGTAAAGTCAAATGGCCTATACTTTTTTTTTGTCATCTTAACTTATTTTTTAACCCTTCGTGTGCCAGAGGGGTACACAACGCGTTGCTCTGCAATGTGTTGTGTATCCCTCTGGCACTCAAAGGGTTAAACGTTTATGTCCCAACCAGTGAGCTTCCTGGATCTCTGTTTGCCGGAAGCTTTCTCTCAGGGGAGAAGATACAATGTAACACTATCCCTGCAGCACTGAGTGCTTTGTATGCTGGATTTAAAAGACTGGAAGCATGGATAGTGATGCGTGTATTAGTGTCACTTTTCTATCACTAGCCCAGCCTTCACAATTCTTTACAGAAAGCCCTCTTGAAATGGAGATCCAGGGAGCTCACCGTCAGGCACATAAAATGTTTACCACTTTGAGTGCCGGAGGGGTATGCAACGCATTCCTTCACAATGCATTGCATACTATTCTGATGCCCAAAGGATTAAAAAAAAAAAGTTAAAAATTAAAATATTAATAAATATGACTTTGAGTGGAAATTTGGGAAATTCTTATTTGTCCCCTATGGTACAAGTGATTTGCCCTAGAATTGCTTCTTTTTACTTTTATATATGAGGCCAATGTATCGCGTATAGACCTTACAATATATGACAGTATATGACCCATATGGTACCACAGAGCTAACAATCTAAAAGGGATCACCCACTGTTGGTCAGATCATATGAGGCGTAATCCCTCCTGTACCATGTTCTTCACAGATTCTAGACTGTAAGCTCTTTGGTGTCATGTTGATGACCCTCATGCACAGCTGAGCTTGAAGTTCATAGTGAGTGACCTACTGTGGGTAATTCCTTTTAGATTGTAAGCTCTGTGGGGCCACAAGGATCACCCTGATCTCAAAGAGCTTACAATCTATACTGAGAGACATCATGATAGCACCTGCTTCTGCTCCGCAATGCGTTGGAGACCTCACTAGCATTTAAATGTCTAAATAGCCCTATTTTAATCAGTAAGAATTGGAGAAATCTTAATTTGTCACCCGTGCTACATTTGTTTTGCCCCAAAACTGTACAATTAATTATTTACGCAAAGACCTGAGCTAAGAATGAGAGGTCATCCATTCGGCTAAAACAAAGGCAGGGATTTTTTACAGTAAGGGCGGTAAAGCTATGGAATTCTGTTGTACTTGCAGATACTGTAACATCTTTCAAAAAAGTAATTGATACCTATCTGCAGAACGGTGTGACACATGGCTTCAATGCAGATAGGTTGTTGATTCAGGGAAATATCTGACTGCCATTTGGTGTCAGGAAGGAATTTTTTTTACCCACTTGGTGCTAAATTGGAAACGGCTTCAATGTTTTTTGTTTTTTTTTCCCACTTGATCAACAGGGTGATTTGGCATGGGCTGAAACTGATGGACACATATCTTTTTTCAGCCTCATTAACTATGTTACTATGTAAAATTCCTTCTCTTTGCGTGCATTTTCATTTCTGTCGCTTTTACTTGATTCTGCGAAAACAGTCTGTTTGCCTTCAGCGGCACAGCGTAAGCCTTGGAGATATATTGACGGATGAGGGTGGAAAGTTATCAGAGCAATCCTCGCTAGGACTGTAATCTGATGATTCACATGCAGTGCAGGCAGAGTGCAGCGATTGGACTGGGATTCCTAACACCCACATAGCACAGCAGGAGAATGTACTCCTGTCATTAGGAGCAAGAAGATATTCCCAGGATCCACAGTGAGACTGATGCACTAAATAAAATGCAGCAATTCTGGTGCAAAAAGCGAATTAATTTAACCCCTTAAAGGGGAACATTCACATGACAAAAACTTTCGGGTATGGGCTTCAATCACTAAAAATAGATTAGGGTTGTTTTTTTTTTTTAATTTTATTTACCTACTATCGAAGATATATTTACCTAGATAGACCTGTTACACACAATAATTATATTGATACACCTGACTGCTGTGTGATGGACTCCTACCTAGGTAAGTGCTTCTGTTACACACAGTAATTATATAGATACACCTGACTGCTGTACGATGGACTCCTACCTAGGTAAGTGCTTCTGTTACACACAGTAATTATATAGATACGCCTGACTGCTGTGTGATGGACTCCTACCTAGGTAAGTGCTTCTGTTACACACAGTAATTATATAGATATACCTGACTGCTGTATGATGGACTCCTACCTAGGTAAGTGCTTCTGTTACACACAGTAATTATATAGATACACCTGACTGCTGTGTGATGGACTCCTACCTAGGTATGTGCTTCTGTTACACAAAGTAATTATATAGATGTACATGACTGCTGTATGATGGACTCCTACCTAGGTAAGTGCTTCTGTTACACACAGTAATTATATAGATACACCTGACTGCTGTATGATGGACTCCTACCTAGGTAAGTGCTTCTGTTACACACAGTAATTATATAGATACACCTGACTGATGTATGATGGACTCCTACCTAGGTAAGTCCTTCTGTTACACAGTAATTATGTAGATACACCTGACTGCTGTATGATGGACTCCTACCTAGGTAAGTGCTTCTGTTACACACAGTAATTATATAGATACACCTGACTGCTGTGTGATGGACTCCTACCTAGGTATGTGCTTCTGTTACACAAAGTAATTATATAGATGTACATGACTGCTGTATGATGGACTCCTACCTAGGTAAGTGCTTCTGTTACACACAGTAATTATATAGATACACCTGACTGCTGTATGATGGACTCCTACCTAGGTAAGTGCTTCTGTTACACACAGTAATTATATAGATACACCTGACTGATGTATGATGGACTCCTACCTAGGTAAGTCCTTCTGTTACACAGTAATTATGTAGATACACCTGACTGCTGTATGATGGACTCCTACCTAGATAAGTGCTTCTGTTACACAGTAATTATATAGATAGACCTGACTGATGTATGATGGACTCCTACCTAGGTAAGTCCTTCTGTTACACAGTAATTATGTAGATACACCTGACTGCTGTGTGATGGACTCCTACCTAGGTAAGTGCTTCTGTTACACAGTAATTATATAGATAGACCTGACTGCTGTATGATGGACTCCTACCTAGGTAAGTGCTTCTGTTACACACAGTAATTTTATGGCAAGCACGGAGGCTTCATATTATGCTATAATCCTTCTCCACTGCTCCATTCAGCAGCAAAGACAAACTTTATTGTTACATACAGAGAAAAAAAAGAACTGGATCCACATACTCCTCCCCCAGTTAACCACTCCCACAATCCCTATAAATCTGGGATGCAGCCCCAAGCTCCTCCTCTTTCTTTGCTGCTCCCTTCAGATAAGTATCGCTCTCATTTTGTCTCTGATAAACTGACCTTGTATTTGGTTTGTGTTCACTTATTGTGGGACTCATGTATGGTTTCTCCTTTGCTTTATACTGTATATGTTTTATTTCATAATGTGCATTTTGTCTGCATGTATTGGTTCTCCCCTTACACTTTTCTTGTACCCTTTTGCCTTTACAGGTTTTCCTTGCATTATAGTAATAGTGTGTGGATCTGCGCTCTTTAGGAGCTAATAAATATACTCTTTATTAATTGTAATCAGGTAAACCTGGGACATATTATTACAACACATCCTATATACTGCTTTGTGTGCTTCTGCCCTTACTACTAGATGTATGTAGCTTTGGGGATATTTCAGGTTCCCCTTGTACACCTCTTAGGTGCTATACTTGGCCCTTAGGGTTCTACTGTTCTCTGTTTTGCTCTATTAAAAGTCCACATTCCTCCAGTGCTGCAGGGGTTAAAAGCCAATTTGCCTGGCAGTACTCTGCTGGAGCTGCACAAGGCCCAGTTGTTATGGAAACCCTTCAATCAGACCATGTGATCACCTTCACCTGTGACGTGCTGCCCCTTGGTCATAACTTTCTGGTGGTTATGTGACCCTCTGGGTAAAGGTTACATAGTTCTCTTGTACATTTACATTCTATGGTCAACAGGGGCTGATTTTCTCCTGTCTCTTACCCAGTTATATGGTGGGGATTTTGAGTATCTCCTTACTTCTGTATTTCACCCTAGTTTTCCTATCTGAGCATGGCTCTGCGGCTTAAGTTTTCTGTCAGCATGTATATTTTACCCTAGTATCCTATCTAGGTATGGGTCTCCTTGTATATGTATATATGTGTGTATGTATTGTGACAGTCCAGCCATACATCAGCCATAGGCTACAACAAGCAGTTTTTCCCAGCGGTTGAAGGGTTACGTTTTTTCTTTTCCCTCTGCTAGCACACCTGCTCCTGGCTAATTAGCACAAACCTATTTAGTAGGTCTGAAAGAGCAGGGTGTGGTCAGACTGCACTGGGATAGTGTTTGGGGTCAGGCTGCACTGGTATAGTGTTTGGAGACCTGCAAGCTGTCTGTCTGCCTCTGAAACCAAGGAATGGTGAGCAAGCTTCTGAACTGAAAAGATTGCATGTCTGCTTATATTAGTTTTTGTACTGGAACCCAGAGTAGCTGGGTCAGTAACTGGTAGTGAGGGAACTACTGTGAGTTTTCCTCCTGAAAGGAGTAGACCTGTTTATTTCTGTACTTTTTATTTGGTGTCAAAAACCTGTTTGATTTAAAGGGGAAGCATACCCTAAAATTGGAAAGAGACTTTTCTTTTGTTGTTGCTGTTTAATAAACTGCACTGAAGTTACAACCTCCTGGCTGTCCTGACCATGTTTAAAGGGACCTTACCACAGTATATAGTTCTCCCTGGCGTTTTCCTATCTGGGCATGGATCTATTTGCTTTCTCTGTTCTGTTTTATAACTAACATGTTATATCGTATGGCTACTTTATTGTGGTTTTCTCTTGTCCCTTTGGGACCTGGTTATATGTTTTCTTTGACTAGTTTCTGCTCCAGCGTTCCTGTGCCTCATTATTTATTGTGGCATTTCTTATTACCTTTGGGACCCCCTCTTATGCCTCTACTCTTGTCCCTTTTGGGACCCTTGCTCTGTTTCCTTGGCGTTTTTATTCACTGGGTTTCCTTGGCTCTTTTCTGTCCTTTCTTGGGGGTTTTCTTTCCCCCTTCCAGGTTACCTGAGGCTTCCCTCATGGGCTTCTGGTTTTTCCATTTGTATTACTTTACTTGACCCTTTCTTACCCTTGATGTTAGCAGTGTGTGTTTTGGTTTGTTCTGTTTCCGGCGCGTACCTCCGCGCTTGCTGATTGGCTTTGTGTCCCCTTCCTCTTTTGCCCTTGCCCGTGCTGCCCCTTCAGTGTCTTTTGCTCAGAGCTTTCTCTAGCAGTCTTCCCAACACGTCGATCTCAAGCCTGTGGGCCGAATCGCATCATCGCGCATGCGCGGTTCGGCTTCTGAGGATTTGCCCTTTCATGTTACTTACTCCCGGTCGGGCATTTGAGTGCGGGACAACCGCGAGGTGACACATATTGTGGAACGCCTCACTTCACGTGTCTCCTGTTCTCTGGCTGTCTGTTTTGCTCGCATGCCTGGCAAAGCTGATTGCTGTGTGGCGTGCCCTTGGCTATCGCTTTGTTAAACTGTTGCCTTTTCTGTCCCGGTTTTTCCCTTTCTGGCTGTATATATTTCTATGTGTATTATTTGCCAGTGGAATATACAAGAGGCATTATTTATCTGTACTAGATACCCTAGTGTTTATAGTGGGAGCATCTTGTATTGTGTTTTGCTTTACCTGGCCTTCATGCTGGTTGCCTCCTTACTATCATCATGGATTTGGTCAGTGGTTTTTCACCCTTTTTGCATCTCATCTGTTCCTATGTACCCTGGCTCCCCAATCCTTTCTTTCAGCTGTTGGAGTTTACATCTACACACTTCCCTTTATATATCGTCTGGACTTTTTCAGCAGTATCTATCCAGAACTATGGATCTGCCTTTTTCCTGCAGTGTATCTATACCATGCCTCTGGGGAATGCTATAGGAGGGTATGTGCATATAACTATGCAGGCATTGGTGTCCTTATACAGCACTGTTTTCTATATATACATGTATGTATATTATGTGTATGTACCTATGGCATTATATTGCAAATGTCTGTACATATAACTATGCCCATGGGTTCCCGTTATCTACCCTTGCCTCTCAATGTCTTATTAGTTTCTATCTTGCGTGTCCTTTTCTGGGTCGGCTATTTCTGTTCAACTCGCAGGAGAACTTTCTTTCTGTGCAGACATCATGTTCATGGCTCAAATTGTTCTTTTACTTTGGGATATGGCTATTCTGCTGGCGCAGGTTGTACCCTGCTTTGACACCGCATGTACAGGTGGTTATGAATGGTGCGGCTCTGTCCCACTACCTGACCCTCACCTCAGGAGGAGGATGTATATCTGAGGAAAAGACCCTCACCTCAGGAGGAGGATGTATATCTGAGGTATATGAAGCATTCAGGTGCTTAACCTGACTCCTACTGTGCTGCCAGCCAATTTCTCTGTTGGGAATGCCTCCCTTAACACATAAATCGCAATGTCTTATGGCCAGCTTTGATTTTGTGCAGCTTAGTGCCCACATACAAGATCCTCTCTTCAAGGGGAAATTTTATACTGATGAAATATGATCTAGCGTGTTGAGCCAATCTCTTGCCTATGCCAAGTGTGGACTACTTTTATTTTTTACTTTGTGCGGCTTAGTTCCCACACATGAGATCCTTTCCTCGAGAGGAGGTTATATAGTGACATAATGAGAAGGAGTTATTTATTGCTGAAATAAGCCCGCTCTTTTGTCTCTGCCATGTATGGTTCGCTTTGCTTCACTTTGTGCGGCTTAGTTCTCACATATGACACTGTCCTCCAACGGAAATTATTTAATGGTTGGGATCATGCTGGTTGTGCTCATGCTTGTTCCCTGCTTAGCCTGGGTTGCTTGTTGATGCATGTGCTCTTGCATGTTACGTCTGTGTCTTGCCCTCACCAACGCTGGAGGGCTTTGGGTTGGGGCGGCGTAGTTCCTCACTACATCCTTTTCTCTTTGGGTTGTGTTTTGCCAGGTTTTTCTTCCCTCTAACGTGGGGGGCAGATTCTCCCGCGTTTCCCGTCGCTGGTTTTGTCGGTCTTGTCGTGTGTTCTGTGATATTTTTGACATCTTGTCTTTCGGTTCTGAGGTTGTTGGATGTGCCTCTTGGGTTCTTCCTTTCAGAGTGATTTTGTGTCTCTTTGCCGCCTAATTGCTTTACTGGCATGGATCTGAATATTGGGTTTCTTCCTTTCAGAGTGAGTTTGCAGTGTAGCCTTGCTGCCCTATGGTTGTTTTATGGATGTGCTCCGTGTTGCTGACTGGTCTAGTTTGTCTACATCTAGGGTCTTACCTGTTTCTCTGGTTTCTAATCAACTTGTTTTGTAAAGCTTCGAACTAGCATAATATGAAGCCTCCGTGCTTGCCATAAAATTCGTGGATTTTCCTAACAATTGTGACGGAAAGTCGGAATTTTATTAAAGACACAGAGGCGAATATTATCCCTCCCAGTATTCCCTCCCCTTTCATTGTGTCTCCTCTTTCCAGGTGAATATCGGCAGTTTTTGTTTTACTGCTTGCGGTGAGGACGGATGATGGTTCCTGCTCGTTTTTGAGTGCAGTTCCAATGGATCATGTTCTTCGGTCGCGTTCATAAGAAAGGAGGAGGAGCTTGGGGCTGCATCCCAGATTTATAGGGATTGTGGGAGTGGTTAACTGGGGGAGGAGTATGTGGATCCAGTTCTTTTTTTTTCTCTGTATGTAACAATAAAGTTTCTTTGCTGCTGAATGGAGCAGTGGAGAAGGATTATAGCATAATATTCGCCTCCGTGTCTTTAATAAAATTCCGACTTTCCGTCACAATTGTTAGGAAAATCCACGAATTATATAGATATACCTGACTGCTGTACGATGGACTCCTACCTAGGTAAGTGCTTCTGTTACACACAGTAATTACATAGATACACCTGACTGCTGTATGATGGACTCCTACCTAGGTAAGTGCTTCTGTTACACACAGTAATTATATAGATACACCTGACTGCTGTATGATGGACTCCTACCTAGGTAAGTGCTTCTGTTACACACACAGTAATCATATAGATGCACCTGACTGCTGTATGATGGACTCCTACCTAGGTAAGTGCTTCTGTTACACACAGTAATTATATAGATACACCTGACTGCTGTGTGATGGACTCCTACCTAGGTAAGTGCTTCTATTACACAGTAATTATATAGATATACCTGACTGCTGTATGATGGACTCCTACCTAGGTAAGTGCTTCTGTTATACACAGTAATTATATAGATATACCTGACTGCTGTATGGAGGACATTCTATGTGAAGTCTACAGGACCGTTGTCAAATAAGGGCAAATTACTGTGGAGTAGACCATATTATATGGGGTCAGGAATCAGAGCAATTGTCTTTGGTTCCCCTTGTTCCCCTTTAGACCTTTCTGGACCACATGCGACTGTCTGGCTGCCCGATGAAAAGTCTGATCTACAGTAAACATGTGAAGGAGGAATGCGTAGTTCTTACAGTAGGAATGTTTAGCTTATGTTTGGAATATATGTAAAGTAACCTAGTAGCCGCCTCGGGGGTTAAAGCTTGGCAGCACATATAAGTAGGCAGCGGAACAGGAAAGATTAGACCACACACAGTGGCAGCTGAGACATAAATTGTGTCTGTCGGCTTCGAGAGATACTTAACCCGTTGGATGCCAGGGAAGTCTCCAGTGCATTGTGAAGCAGTGCATTGGAGATATTTGTAACATTCAGGGGGTTAAAAGGGAACTATGCCGCCCACCGTTACTTACTTCTGTTATAGCTGTGGTATGCTGGGTGCAGTCAGTGGACATAACTGCAGAGGTCCGGGGGGATACAGCCGTAATCGAGCCCAGCAGCAGAGTGGGTTCATGTGCCCCACACTATCCTGTGCCCCCATTACATTCAGACCAGTTTCCTGTCTTGGCTGCCAGCCACTAACATAATCACACACAGCCACTGCCAGCTGCTGACATAATCACACATGGCCACTGCCAGCCACTGACATCATCACACACGGTTAGTGCCAGCCACTAACATAATCACACACAGCCATTGCCAGCCACTGACATCATCATACACGGCCACTGACAACATCACACACGGCCAGTGCTAGCCACTGACATCATCACACACAGCCACTGCCAGCCACTGACATCATCACGCGCGGCCACTGCCAGCCACTGACATCGTAACACACGGCCAGTGCCAGCCACTGACATCATCACACACGGTTAGTGCCAGCCACTAACATAATCACACACAGCCACTGCCAGCCACTGACATCATCATACACGGCCACTTACATCATCATCATCGCCATACATGGCCACTGCCAGCTACTGACGACATCATACATGGTGCCAGCCACTGACATCATCACACATGGCCACTACCAGCCAGTGATATAATCACACATGGCCACTGCCAGCCACTGACATCATCACACATGACTATTGCCGGCCACTGACATCATCACACACGGCCACTGCCAGCTACTGACATCATCACACACGGCCATTGCCAGCGACTGACATCATCACACACAGCCACTGACATCCTCACTCACGGCCACTGCCAGCCACTGACATCATCGACACAAACGGCCATTGCAAGCCACTGACATCATCACACACTGCCACTGCCAGCCACTGACATCAACACACATGGCCATTGCCAGCCACTGACATAATCACACACAGCCACTGCCAGCCACTGACATCATCACACACGGCCACTGCCAGTCACTGACATCATCACACACCGCCGTTGCCAGACAGTAACATTAAGAATCCCTCCCTTCCTATCATTGCAAGTCAATTACATCTCCTCTCTGTCTTTCTTCCTCATGTTACAACCTGATGGTGAATTGCTCCTTGGTTTGTGTTGAAGTGAAACTGAAACTTGTTCCAGACAGGGCCGGATTTACATCAACTGACCATGAAGATTAACCGTATAAGTGCCAGATAGGGTTGCCACCTTTTTGTCAAAAAAAATACCGGCCATGGCATTCCCTCCATAGACTTAACATTGGACAGAAGCCAATTTTTTACTGGCCTACCGGTAAAATACCGGCTGGGTGGCAACCCTAGTTCCAGAGCAGCCACTGACATCATCACAAATGGCCACTGCCGGCCACTGACATCATCACACACGAGTTAAATTGGTTCCTTCCTATAAAAGCTGAGACTCTCGGAAGACTCCCACATACCTCCCAACATTTCAAATGGCAAAAGAGGGACACTTCTGATTTAGGTGGCGTTTCTGGGGGTGTGGCTGGTGGGCAGGGCATTTCCAAGTATTTTTAGGTTATTTCTTGACCCATCTGCACCTCTTTGTGTAACTGATAAATGATTCAGAGCAAGACCAAAGTATTTTAATTACCCATATTAATGTATAAACACATATGCTGACAATTAACAACACATTTATGTATGTTTTATTGCTGTGGAGCAATGTAATACACACCACTCATTCTGATGTCCTAAAAAGAGGGACAAAAGGGTAGAAAAGAGGGACAATGGGATTTGGGTCTCAAAGAGGGACTGTCTCTCCTAAAGAGGGACACTTGGGAGGTATGCTCCCGGTGCATTAAAGGGATAGTTATGCTTTATTTTTTTACTTTAGATATTGTTTTTTATCTTGATTTTTTTTTTTTTTTTTTTTAATATTTTTATTTATTTATATTTTTTAACACTTCTGTGTCCCTGTGCTCACTAGATCTGTTTCCAGAGAGCTTCCTGTCAGGGACCATGAAAGTATGAATAGCGCCATAATGTAGGAAATATACAGTGTCAAAAGATAGCATACAGGAAACTGTGTTCTGCTGCCATAATGTTACATTGTATCACTGTCCTGATTTGATAATCTACTCACCAGAAAACTCTCTGCGGAAGCACAGTCCCAGGCAGTTTACTAACACACAAAGGAAAAAAAAAAAGGTGAAGTTAAAATAGAAATAAATAATAAAAAGTATGGATGATTGGACCTGAAATACAATGCAGTGGTTGAAGATGACCCGTGAATCCCATTCCAGGACCATCTCTGGTCCTTAAAGTGATAGTAATGTCTATGTAAAATTAGTTGCCCGAGTCTTCTGTATAATAAAAGGAACATATTGCGCTACGTCTAAGCGCTTACTTCTTTATAGTCCAAAAGTTATGAAGCACTGACGATCTGCCGCCCTCCCCTTCTCCTCACGTCACAGAGTAGATGCAGGATGGTCCGGACAGCTGCAGAGAGGGACTTCAGTAAGCGAAGGGAAATCCTGTCTAGGGATGGGCGAAACTTTCCGCCTCAAACTGAAATCGGCGAAAAATGGCACTTTCCGTTTGGTGAAAAATTTCCTGCGAAAAATGCAGATTTTCTGCTTTTTTCGGCCGTTGAAATCAATGGGAACATAGAAGTTACAACACATTACAAATAATATTTTATTTCCCAAAGGCATTGTATAAAAGGGGCATGAGCGTGCCTGTGTTGGTGGGGTGTCGGGAAAGAATCAGTTGAGCAGGGAATGTTTTTGGGGGGTTGTTTACTGGGATTGGGGGGCACTTAATAAAAAAGAAATCCTAAATAAAATAAAATAAAATAGAAACCATAAGACATGGTATAAAGGGGTCTGAGGAGGATGTCTGTGTAGGTGAATGAATGAATCATTTGAATAGGGAATTTGTTTTGGGGGGCTTTCTTGACTGCTATTGGGGGGACAGTTAATAAAAAATAAATCAATAAAATAAGAAATTTGTATGTAAAGTGACAGAGACAGGAACCCCTGACATAAGGTGCCACTGGGGTGGACTGATACTTGAGAGAGTATTTTGTAGAGGATGATTTGTTTGATTTGTTGTTAAAGTCCTTAGGACTTAGACTTATTAGAGGCCCAAGCCCTGAAGAAACATTGATTTGTAGGACTTAGACTTATTAGAGGCCCAAGCCCTGAAGAAACATTGATTTGTAGGACTTAAGCTTGTTTGGCACAAGCCCTAAGGAAACACTGCTTTGTAGGACTTCCTGTCTTGGCTGCCAGCCACTAACATAATCACACACAGCCACTGCCAGCTGCTGACATAATCACACACGGCCACTGCCAGCCACTGACATCATCACACATGGCCACTGCCAGCCGCCAACATCATCACACACAGCCACTACCAGCCAGGGGAGGTCTGGCCTGGGGGGCAGGGGGGCAATTGCCCCCTGGGCTGGTCATATGTCTGAACTGGTAGGCCACTGCACCTCACTAAATCTCCCAATTGTTTCTGTAAATGGAGCGACACTAGTGATACCACAGAGCTAAACTAGTAGCATAAACCATTTCCCTCGTAAGCTCTATAGTATCACTAGGTAAGCTTTATTAAATTGTAAGCTTTGTAGTAGTGCACTAATGTAGCCCCATTTCAACTGTAAGCTATGTGGTATAACTTCACTTACGTCACAACATTAATGCTAATTTTAAAATTAACAAGAGGGGGTGGGCTGGGACAGTGGGCTTGAACGATAATAGAAATGGGCCACTTGAATGTATTTGCCCCCTGGGCCACAAGTTGCCAGCCCTCCCCTGCTACCAGCCACTAACATCATCATACACGGCCACTGACATCATCACACACGGCCAGTGCTAGCCACTGACATCATCACACACGCCCACTGCAACCACTGGCATCACCATACACGGCCACTGCCGGCTAATGACATAATCACACACGGCCACTGCCAGCTGCTGACATAATCACACACGGCCACTGCCAGCCACTGACATCATCACACATGACCAGTGCCAGTCACTAACATAATCACACACAGCCACTGCCAGCCACTGGCACAAGCCCTAAGGAAACACTGCTTTGTAGGACTTAGGCTTGTTAGAAACAAACCCCCCAAAAATTGTTTATTTTTTTGTAGGACTAGTTTTTATTTATTTATTTATTTAGTTTGTTATTTATTTATTTTTTAAAACACAAGCCCTGAGAAAAAAATAAAAATGCCCTACTGGCCTAATGCCAGCAGGTCATGTTGGCCAGTGGCCACTGTCAGATGTCCTCCTGAGTTGCAACTGCTGTTCGTATTGCTGCTGCTGAGTTGTTTAAGCAGCAGGATGATTAGGCAGCTGAAAGGGAATGGGATCAACAATAGCAGTAACATGGAAGATGGACGATGAAGGTTCCACTTGCCACGACTGGCTCCAGTGATGTGCCTGAGGCAGTAGCAGCAGAATAAGTAGCCCCCAGTATATGTGGAGAAAAGAACAAGTTGGCCATTAAATCTTCTCCACCTGCCCCTCTTCCAAAATCGTCATGGGTGCGTTGTTATTAGAATATATTTTTTCCCTTGAGAACAGGATCAGTGGGTCTCCTCAGCAACTGCAATGTGCACAGTGTGTGTGTGGTAAATAACATCTGGGGGCACAACTGTATCCAAACATCATGACACCCGAAACCAAGTACTGCCGCTGTCACTGTAACCCTTTTCCAGACCTGCTAAGGACACATGACAACTTGCTGACAGTTTAATAGTAATGATTAGTGTTGAGCGAGCGTGCTCGGCCGATGCTCGGATCGGCTCGAGCATCGCTCTGCTCGGCACATGGCGGTACTCGTCGAGTACCGCCATGTGCTCTCCCGCCATGTTCGGGTGGCGGGGATCTGTGCCGGAAGAGGCACAGATCAGAAGACGCTCCGCTGGACCACCAGGGACTGGAGGTACGGGGGCATTGCGGAGATGAAGGGGGCATAGCGGAGATGAAGGGGGACATTGTGGAAGAGGGGCATAGACTCTATGCCCCTCTTCCACAATGTCCCCCTTCATCTCCGCTATGCCCCTCTTCCACAATGTCCCCCTTCATCTCCGCTATGCCCCTCTTCCACAATGTCCCCCTTCATCTCCTCTATGGCATAGAGGAGATGAAGGGGGACATTGTGGAAGAGGGGCATAGCGGAGATGAAGGGGGACATTGTGGAAGAGGGGCATAGCGGAGATGAAGGGGGACATTGTGGAAGAGGGGCATAGCGGAGATGAAGGGGGACATTGCGGAGATGAAGGGGGCATTCAGAGATGAAGGGGGCATAGCGGAGATGAAGGGGGGCATTGACCAGGCACCCTCCCCTCATCAGAGCAGGGGGTGCCTGGTGAAATGCTCGTGTCGCCCCATGCTTTTCAATGGGGCTCGGGTGCTCGGCCGAGCACTTGAGCCTCAGGGGGTGCTCGGTCAGAGCACCCGAGCATCGGGGTGCTCGCTCAACACTAGTAATGATGAACCCTCCCTGCCACCACCTTAGCATATTCTGCAGGATGGAATCTCCTCAGATGCCGTTTGATGCACCGATTGCGTTTCTCCTCCACCACACTGGCATGTGTGGTCTGTAGATCACACAGTGTGTAATGGGTAGAGACGAACTGCCACATCCTAACATCAACAGAGTGGCTATCATTTGGCGGGGGAGGTAATAAATGAGGAGGATTGGCAGAAGATGTAGTTACCCTAGAAAGTGATGGTGAGCTAGTTGTTTCACTCATCCTGGAACTTCCAGACTCAGCCTGGGTTGTTCTATTCCTCCTCCTCTTTGATCTCCGCCTCACCTCTTGTTGCCTTTCTGGTGAGTCAGGACAGCAAAAGTGGTGCTTGATTTCTGTGGTGGGTGTTTGGCTTTAACATGTTTGGAGTAAATGTCATGGTGTCTGTGTTTCATGTGTGATATGAGAGAGCTTGTGCCAAGGTGTGTTCCCTCCTTTCCTCTTTTCACTGACTTGTCACAAATTATGCACAGTGCCATTGCTGATGACTGTACTGTGCCTGCCCCAACAGAAAAATAGTCCCACACCCATGATGACTTCAGAGGGAAGGGGAAAGGTGGAGAAGAATGGCCTCTTTCTTCTTGTCGTCCACATTCATCTTCATTGTCTGTGTCAGTGGATAATGTTGCTGCTGTTGCTGCTACTGCCTCAGAGTCAGTACTGCAACTAGGATCAGAAGAATTGCTACTGCTGGCAAGTGGAACCTGTCCTAGTCCTGCATTACTTGTTCACTCCATTCCCACTGTGTCCCTGGTGGTCTTTGGCACACTAACCTGCTCCTCAGCACCCTGCTGCCCTTTCATCTCAGCATCAGAAGGAATTAGAGCAGTTACAAATTCCTCTAATTCCAAGATGTCCTTGCTAGTGGTGGTGGTGATTCCCATCCTCATCCCTGTCTACCATTCCTCCTCAGTTTCTGCTAAAAAGACCATCAATGTCTCTTCCACCCCAGCTTCTCCAGCATCATCACCACTACCACTAGTCCCTACATGCTGCTGCTGCTCTATTCCAGACAATGGAGGTGACGAGCAATGTGACAGAGGGTCCCCTGCTGTCACACATGGCATCATTTTCTCC
Source organism: Rhinophrynus dorsalis (assembly GCA_037306005.1). NCBI lineage: Eukaryota > Metazoa > Chordata > Amphibia > Anura > Rhinophrynidae > Rhinophrynus > Rhinophrynus dorsalis. Next base: position 390,111,277 of record CM074724.1, read on the forward strand.
TTCCCCCCCCGAGTACTATAAGTAACACTAGCAGCAGGCAAAGTATTGGTGGCAGCAGGTTCATCACTGGCAGCAGGTTCAGCACTAGCAATAGGTACAACAGTAGTGGCTGCAGGTACAGAAATGGAGGCACTGGCAGCAGGTGCAGCACATCTGGCAACAGGTACAACATTAGTGGCTGCAGTTACAGAAATGGTGGCACTGGCAGCATGGGCAGCAAATCTGGCAACAGATACAACACTAGTGGCTGCAGGTACAGCAATGGTGGCACTGGCAGCAGGGGCAGCACGTCTTGCAGCAGGCACAGGCAGCTGACCTGTCCTGTTCTCACTATTACTACCCTCTTCTCCCTCCCTTCCCATTCCTTTTTCTCCCTCCCTTCTCATTCACTTTTCTCCCTTCCTTCCTATTTCCTTTTCTCCCTTCCTTCCCATTAAATTCCCCAAGATCCCTTGGGGTGATGTAGGGGGACTGGACAGCATTGGTACAGTAGCAGTCCCCTCCTCCTCAGACTCAGTGGACACATAATAAGGGTCCTTCCAGTTGCTCTTTTTGCTGCTCATAGTGATAGGAGTTACTATGAGACTCTCCTGCCTCAATTTTTGCTAAATATCACAAGAGAACCGCACAGCACGTCTATATCGCTCTGTAGCTGCTTCTATTGTGTCTGCCTTCAGAGAAAATGTCACGTTTTTATAGCGGACGTGCGAAAACAACATAAATCAATGGGCGGAAACTTTTTAGCCATTGAAAAAAGCGAAAGATGCAAACATTTTTAACCGCTAGGATTTTCCTGCAATAAAGCAGGTAACAACATGGTTTTCGTGAAATTTCCTGCAGGAACACGGTGACAACTTTCGCCCTTCACTAATCCTGTCCTCCTTCATCAAGGGGGGGGGGATTTCCCTTATAATTACTGAAGTTTGTCCTTCGCTGCAGATGTCGAATCGCACAACCTGATCTCAGATTCCGTGGGAGGCGCCAGAAAGGGGCGGGCAGTGAATCTTCAGTGCTTCATAACTTTTGAAATACAAAGATGTAAGCGCTTAGACATAGCGCAATATGTTACTTTTACTATACAGAAGACTCGGGCAACGAATTTTATATAGACATTACTATCCCTTTAAAGGGATAGTAATGTTTCACAATAAAAGCAGCTCCAATTAATCTTCATAGTATTTGGTCCATGGAGAGTGTTATTTCATTACTGTCAGAGTTGTAGTACAAGAGTAATTGAATGATAAAGTATCCCCCCTCCCGCCCCTTTTACCTAGTGTAAGCCGCCTCCCCTCAGATTTGGAATCTGGTCTTAATCCCCTCTGCCAATCCCTGCACTGGTGCTAATTTATAGAGCCCTCACTAACACCGCACCCCACTATATCTCATCTCTCATTTCCAAATACACTCCCACTTACCATCTTCACCCTGCACACGACTTTCTGCTCTCCACAGCTCTTATCACATCCTCCCACCACCACCTACAGGACTTCTCCCACTCCCACCTACAGGACTTCTCCCGCTCCCGCCTACAGGACTTCTCCCTTGCTGCACCTGAACTCTGGAATTCCCTCCCCTGTCCCATCAGACTCTCCCCCAGCCTTCAAATCTTCAGACACTCCCTGAAGACTCACCTCTTCAGGGAAGCCTATCAACTGACTCCATAAACATTATCACCAAGAACCACCCCTTGCCTGGACCACTGCACACACCAGCACTTCTCACTCCCACCCATTGACCGGCAGTTCATGTGGCAGAAGACACTTACACCCAATAGCACTTACTCCTTCTGTGTCCATCCTACCTTCCTCTAGACTGTAACCTGTTACGAGCAGGGCCCTCTGATCATTCTGCTCTCCACATTTGACTGTACTATTTAATATCACTGTATGTCTACTCCCCATTGTACAGCGCTGCAGAAATTAGTTGGCGCTATATAAATAAAGAATAATAGTAATAAAAAATAGTAAGACCAGACAGCTCACAGCAAGGAACAATCTGCTTACTGTGAGAACAATGAAAACCCTGCCTCCCTTGACAGATTTTTCAGATTTTCCCTTATGGTCACTGAAGATTGTCCCTCTCTGTGATCCATCCGGACAGTCTTGCTGCTCTGAGGTGAGCAGTGTTACATCAGTAAAAGGGGGGGAGGGGGATATTTTATCATTCAATTACTCTTGAACTACAACTCTGACAGTACTGAAATAACACTCTCCAAGGTCCAAACACTATGATGATTAATTGGATCAGCTTTTATTGTGACGCATTACTACCTCTTTACGTGCCAAACTGCAGTAACGGTCCTGACACATCATTAGTGCTTTAAAGGGATAGTAATGTTTCATAATAAAAGCAGCTCCAATTAATCTTCATAGTATTTGAGCCATGGAGAGTGTTATTTCAATACTGTCAGAGTTATAGTTCAAGAGTAATTGAATGATAAAGTATCCCCCTCCTGCCCCTTTTACCTAGTGTAACACTGCTCAGCTCAGATGTGGAATCTGGTTGCTTGACCAGACAGATCACAGCAGGGGACAATCTTCTTACTGTGAGAACAATGAAAACCCTGTCCCTCTTGACAGGTTTTTCAGCTTTTTCCCTTATCTTAATTGAAGATTGTCCCTCTCTGTGATCCATCCGGACAGTCTTGCTGCTCTGAGGTGAGCAGTGTTACATCAGTAAAAGGGGCGGGAGAGGGATACTTTATCATTCAATTACTCTTGAACTACAACTCTGACAGAATTGAAATAACACTCTCCAAGGCCCAATACTATAATGATTAATTAAAGCTGCTTTTATTATGAAACATTACTATCCCTTTAATTAAGGAGTCTGTCCTGGACCTCTTCTCTGGTGAACTCCGACCACATCTGTTTCACATGATCACAGGTGAGTTTTTAGAAGAAATGTAGGAATCTTCTTTAAGAAACCTGGCCCGATCCTCAGAAGAAGGCTGGGATCGCTGAGTTAGACTGTTGAAGTTATTTCCCTGTAGGCGTAATACACAGCTCATACTTTTCTATGTCTATTAAATTTTGGGTTCTTTATGATTTCATTGTTTTGTCGGTATGGTACTTGCAACCACCTTTGGGATGTCTGCATCTCCCATCTCCATGGTAACCTGATCCGGTTCCTTGGGGAGTGTTGTGATGTCCTAACTGTAACAGTAATGATGATGTAGGAGACCAGATACCGCTGGATGGGCAACCGGGGACAAATACTGACACATGAAGGATGTTTATAGCCAGTTCTAGACTTTTTCAGACTGTTCTACCTTCGCCAGGACAGTCATCTAGGAGAGTGACATTAACCCCTTGAGTACCAGAGCAATGCAATGCGTTGCACACCTCTCTGGCACTCAGGGGGTTAATGGACATCTCCACCAAAGCAAAAGTGAGGCAATTCTCTGGCAAACCGACAGCGCCATGGATAGACCTAAGCGATCAAGATGCTTTTGTGCAAAAAAAGGTTCAGTTCTGTTCCAAACCAACTGCGTGTAGGGGTCAAATCAAATTCCCTTTGATCGAAATGGGGATTTTAACCCCCTCGATTGCTTGAGAGGTCTCTGGATCGTTGCACGAATTTTTTATTGGATCTACGGTTAACTCAGATTCGCACCAATTTTGATTTTATGCATATGACCCCTTAAATTATTAGCTATGGGGCAGCCAACACCAGGTGTCAAGAACGGTCAGCAGTGCATGTTTTGAAGATATCCCTGATTTATCACAGGTGATGCATTAAGGTGACCGAGCCGCTGATTAATCCCCTGTGTCCAAACAGAGATATCCTGAATACATGTAGTGTTGGCGGCTCTGTAAGACCAGGTGGGTTATGCACTAAGGCGTGATAAAGAAGTGATGAAGTAGAGATGACTTCCCCAGTGTTATCACTTCTCCAGTTCATGTATTAATCTATGGAGCTGTCAAAGTCCGTGACTTATTTGTTGGTGTCCGGCATTGGAGGAGCCAGTCGCTTCTGTGTCCTCCGAGCGGGCCATGCCGCATCTCCATATGCGGCTGACTTCCACATTCCTTTGGCTCTCTGAGTGGGCGCACGTCATCTGGCTTTCCTTCAGTAACGTCACGCACCGCTTTAAGCATTCTATGGGGCTCGTTCTTTGCTCCACCTCCCAGGCACTAGGGTTATAAACTGCCTGGATCCCTGGTTTAGTCGCCCTTTCGTGGTGTCCTGTGCAGTACGCTCTCAGTGGCTTGGTGTTCAGTGTATGACCCTTTGGCTTTTGGTTGACTGCCTGCTTGAGATTGACCCTTGGCTCTGTCTGACTACCCTGCTGGGCACTGACCAGTGTCTCTGGTTCACTACTTACTCTGGTGTGACCCTTTGGCTCTGTCTGACTACCCTGCTTGGTACTGACCAGTGGCTCTGGCTAACTATCTGCTCTGGTGTGACCCTTTGGCGCTGTCGGACTACCCTACTTGGTACTGACCAGTGGCGCTGGCTGACTACCTGCTCTGGTGCTGACCATTTGGCTCTGTCTGACTCCGTCTTGGGGCTGACCAGCTACTGCCTGCTCTGAGATAGCCTCTCGCTCTATATTCTATGGTCTGTAATGGCTTTCCTCTCCCGGTAGTGACCTTAGGCTGGGTCTTACCATCTGCCTTGGTACCATAGCTAAGGTGACTATCCACACAAGTACCGTTCCTAAGCAGTATTCCATTTCCTGTGGAATCTCTTGCTCTGGTCCCGGTTCTTGTTTATCCAAGGGTTTCTCTTGTGTTTATCATTTACTTTACCTGTGTATTATTTTATAAAGGCGGTGTTCATTTACTGTACCTGTTTCCTTGTGATTATTGGCTACCATGACAGTAAGATCGCCAAAGTTGGAGAAATCTTTGTGCATTGGTTCTGTAGAATAACATAGGAAATGGAGACATGATATGACTGGAGAACTCAACTCCACTTTATCACCTCTTTATGGTGCCTTAGTACATCTCCACCCAGGATATTGATGCACTAAGGATTGATTAAGAGATGATAAAGTGGTGATAAAGTAGGGATGACTTCCCTGAGGGGGTGATGCATTAAGGTGAGAGCATGTGGAGATAACTTCTCCAGTGATATCACTTCTCCAGTTCCTGTGTTATTCTATAGAATCAATGCACTAAGATTTCTCCAACTTCAGTGATCTTAGCGCATAGGCTCCATAGATGACATAGGAACTGGAGACGTGATATCACTGGAGAAGTCATTTTCACTTTATCACCTCTTTATCACACCTGAGTGCATAACCCCTCCTCCCCGCCACACACACATACATACATACAGACACACACACACAGACACACATACATACGGACACATACACACACACACAGACACACATTCATACAGACACATACACATACAGTGTTCTAAACTCTCCAATTCCTATATTATTCTATGGAGCTTATGCACTATCTTAGTGCATTGGCTGCATAAAATAACATAGGACTTGGAGAGTTTAGGATACTAGAGAATTAATTTCCTCTTTATCACAACTTAGTGCATCTCCCCTCAGATATAGAACCTCTGTATTAGCGGTTAGTAATATTCGGCAGGCATGTTATAACATACTAACTTAGGTTGAAAAAAGACTTGCGTACATCTAGTTCAACCCTTTTCCTATTCCTATTTACCATTGTTGATCCAAAAGAAGGCAAAAAAAACCCTGAATACAGCAATTTCAAATTCTGCCTTCAATGGGGGAGAAAATTCCTTCTTGATTCCAAATAGCAATCAGATTTCTCCTTCGATCAACAAGCCCTAACTAAATATTAATACCAATACTAACATACATAGCCCTCTATGTTATGCTCTTTTAAATAAGTATCCAGGCCCTTTTTAAAGGCATCTAATGTATTCGATAGCCCCACCTCTTCAGGCAGTGAATTCCATACCTTTACTGTCCTTACTGTAAAGAAACCCTTCCGCTGCTGTAGATTAAATTTCCTTTCCTCGAGTCGAAGCGGGTGACCCCTTGTCCTTTGTACTGTTCTGTTAATGAACAGGTCTTTGGAGAGCCCTTTGTATGGGCCCTGAACATATTTATACAGTGTTATCATGTTGGGTTTTATTGGTATTGTTGTATCCTGGCTCTTGTATTGCTGTTATCTGTTATAACCTTAAAATGGTCACTCACTCCTCAATTTAAAATTGTAGGAAATATATAGGTCAAGTAGTATAATAGTGATTTTCTCATATATATACCTGTCTGTTACTAGTACGGTGAAAGACCGTTCATATAGGAAAAGTAAAGATATCTTCTCACCAAACGACTGAAGGTACTTTCATTTGGTCCAAAGTTGTGGACTGGAACAGCTCCAGTTGGTTCTCCATACTGCAGTCCTTTATCTTTTAGTGGTATATCCTCTGATGTATGGTGAGGATCAAAGGCAATTAATTCAGGAACATACACGAGGTCTGGAGTTGGTGTGCAATAAAAACCAAAGGTTTATTTACAAAAATAAAGTGCAACGTATTTAAAAACCCTTGACCGGTTTTGGCATGTAAAACACCATTATCAAAAAGGGAAGACTTCCTATATGAATTGTCTTTCACCGTGCTATTAACAGACAGGTGTATACCTGAGGGTATCCTTTGAAAACTTCTCAGAGAAAACATTGTGGAACTAAACGGTGCATTCAGCATGTTGCCGTGATGAAAAGGGCGACACGAGAATCTCGCCCTGCAAGATTCTCATGTCGCCTCTTTAAACATCCATTAGCGCCCGCATAGCTGTGCTATATTTAACCCAACCAAGAAGAGAAACTATATAAATATGTTACCCACCAACCATTGTAGGACACATGAAATGTCATAGATTTCAATCATTTCAGATCAGAAGTAAGAATCCACGGCATATCTTAGCATAGCGTTGCTCCGGGCTCTCTCCTCTGTGAACTCCTTAGACCTTTCAGAATGACAGCACGGAGCGGATCATGCAGAGGAGGGGAGAGAGCCTGGAGAAGCTCTGTTCTAAGTTATGTGTTGCGTACCCTTCTGGCTCTCAAAGGGTTAAAGGACTGACCTGGATGAGTTTGGGTAGCCCCTCTCCCATGTTGCTCTGTAATTCTGTTTGAAGACAACACATGGAGCCTGTTATGTTTGCCACTGATGGTTTGACCTTGACACTGGTTCACTATGACCTTATGGTTCCTTTCTTAGTAAACTGACCAGTCCTTGCCTCTTCAACCAGGCACACACGGGAAATATGAACATTTCAGGGCTACTCTGAAATCAAAGCAGCCTTGCAGAATTTTTCATGTTTGCCCAGTTAGAAGTGAAGATTAGTGAACCTATTTTTTTTTTTTGTTATCACACTAATATGGATGCTTCATGGTCTGGGCTAAGGCTTGGTGTGTGACATCCGATCTCCTCTCGTTACCGCCAGACAGAACAGATGGACCTTTACGAGAACTACCTCCACATCTGCCCCCTCCCCTCCTCTTTAACCTTTGCTTCTCCCCCATCCCTTCCCTAATATGATCCGCCTGGGCTGAAGCCTTAAGTGTCTGAGCTGCCACTTTACTGCCTCTTGAACAGTAAGAGACAGGAAAATATCTAAACCAATTATAGGAGCCGGGGGGATACGTTCTTGGCATTGCAGACCCTTGTACATAAGGAAAAGCCTGGAGTGCAAAGACGTATTACATGTTCAAGATGAGCTACGTGCGAGCATTCCAACTGTTCCATAGGATACAGATAAAAATGGCCACATTTCTATTGATTTAAACAGAGCTTTTCACCCCTTGGATGCTCTAGAGATCTGCAACATAATGCACTGGAGACGTCTCTAGAATGCAATCAGATAAAGCCCCATTTAAATCAATGGTATTTCTACTCCACCCTTATGGCTGATTTCATCCCAAATATCTCACCTTTACGATTCATTGGTAATTATTATCCTTTATCATTTATTTTGTTATCCTTTATTTATATAGCGGCAACTTATACCGCAGCGCTGTGTTAATCCAGAGCAGGTGTAAGGGACAGGTAGGGGTAAGATTACTGGTATTAGGGGCAGGTGTAAGGGACAGGCGGGGTAAGATTACTGGTATTAGGGGCAGGTGTAAGGGACAGGCGGGGTAAGATTACTGGTATTAGGGGCAGGTGTAAGGGACAGGCGGGGTAAGATTACTGGTATTAGGGGCAGGTGTAAGGGACAGGCAGGGTAAAATTACTGGTATTAGGGGCAGGTGTAAGGGACAGGCGGGGTAAAATTACTGGTATTAGGGGCAGGTGTAAGGGACAGGCAGGGTAACTACACATCGTAGAGAATGATAATAAATGTCTACATGGCTCATAAACTGTAAAGAATTATCTGAGCTGCATTTATTTTGAAACATTACTATCCCTTTAAGGTGACTACTTATTGCTTTCAATCAGAGACGTTTAGAAAACACAAAACCCACAAACTCCACCGAATTTAGGTCAGTCCTGTAGGATGAATTTTCATAGGAATCCCGGATGTAAAGGGAAATGTGGTCACCTTAACCCCACGCCCCACCCTGGTGTCTTTACCGTTATACTGCTGAGACCCGTCAGTAAGGGGTTTATCATAGCAGAGCCTATTTAGAAATACCACGTCTTCAACACCCTATGACTAATGACTCCTAAGCACTTTATAGGATTATTTTCACTATAAGAAGTGGAAGCTTTTTGCAGTTTAGGTGCAAAAAAATGTCATTTCAGCCTGGCTGCTCCAGTAAGTGTAATTCACAGTCCGAACTTCCGGTGTGTGGATGTGTACTAAGGCAGAAAATGAATGAGTCTAGTAACTGCGTTTAAAGGAGCAGTAACCTTTTTTTAGTAAAAAAATATGTTATATGGCTTTTTCTGCTATGAAAAATAATTGCATTTCTAGAGCTGACTAATACCAGGGTACTCCCACTGCTGACTAAAACCAGGGTACTTCCACTGCTGACTAATACCAGGGTACTTCCACTGCTGACTAATACCAGGGTACTCCCACTGCTGACTAATTCCAGGGTACTCCCACTGCTGACTAATACCAGGGTACTCCCACTGCTGACTAATACCAGGGTACTCCCACTGCTGACTAATACCAGGGTACTCCCACTGCTGACTAATACTAGGGTACTCCCACTATACTCCCACTGCTGACTAATACCAGTGTACTCCCACTGCTGACTAATTCCAGGGTACTCCCACTGCAGACTAAAACCAGGGTACTCCCACTGCTGGCTAAAACCAGGGTACTCCCACTCCTGACTAATACCAGGGTACTCCCACTGTACTCCCACTGCTGACTAATACCAGTGTACTCCCACTTCTGACTAATACCAGGGTACTCCCCCTGCTGACTAATACCAGTGTTCTACCACTGCTGACTAAAACCAGGGTACTCCCACTGTACTCCCACTGCTGACTAATTCCATGGTAGTCCCACTACTAACTAATACCAGGGTACTCTCACTGAGGGCTAAAACCAGGGTACTCCCACTGCTGACTAATACTAGGGTACTACCACTACTGACTAATACTAGGGTACTCCCACTGCTGACTAATACCAGGGTACTCCCACTGCTGACTAATACCAGGGTACTCCCACTTCTGACTAATACTAGGGTACTCCCACTGCTGGATAATACCAGGGTACTCCCACTGCTGACTAATACTAGGGTACTCCCACTACTGACTAATACCAGGGTACTTCCACTGCTGACTAATTCCAGGTTACTCCCACTCCTGACTAATTCCAGGGTACTCCCACTGCTGACTAATTCCAGGGTACTCCCACTGCTGGCTAAAACCAGTGTACTCCCACTCCTGACTAATTCCAGGTTACTCCCACTCCTGACTAATTCCAGGGTACTCCCACTGCTGACTAATACAAGGGTATTCCCACTCCTGACTAATACCAGGTTACTCCCACTGCTGATTAAAACCAGGGTACTCCCACTCCTGGCTAAAACCAGGGTACTCCCACTGCTGACTAATACTAGGGTACTCCCACTGCTGACTAATTCCAGGGTACTCCCACTGCTGACTAATACTAGGGTACTCCCACTGCTGACTAATTCCAGGGTACTCCCACTGCTGACTAATTCCAGGGTACTCCCCCTGCTGACTAATTCCATGGTACTCCCACTGCTGACTAATACCAGGGTACTCCCACTGCTGACTAATACTAGGGTACTCCCACTGCTGACTAATTCCAGGGTACTCCCACTATACTCCCACTGCTGACTAATACCAGGATACTCCCACTACTGACTAATACCAGGGTACCCCCACTGCTGACAAATACCAGGGTACTCCCACTGTACTCCCACCGATGGCTAATTCCATGGTACTCCCACTTCTGACTAATACCAGCGTACTCCCACTGATGGCTAATACCAGGGTACTCCCACTGCTGACTAATACCAGGATACTCCCACTACTGACTAATACCAGGGTACCCCCACTGCTGACAAATACCAGCGTACTCCCACTGATGGCTAAAACCAAGGCTCTCCCACTGCTGGCTAATGAAAGAGTTAAGTTCCTGTGAGTAGGGGAGGTAATACACGGATAAGACAGGTAAGTACCTGCATGACCTGCCTTAAACAGCACCTTCTAGAAATGTAAATAACTGCAAAAATAATTTACTAAAAAAAATGGCTACCGCAACACACAGGTGATTTTGAATTTTTTTTTTTTTTAAAATCACCATACTCGTTTTCAGGCGATATGATCCCTTTAACCCTTTGAGTGCCAGAGGAGTAAGTAATGCATTACAGAGCAATGCATTGCTTACCCCTCTGACACTTCATGGGTTAAAACTGCACTTCTACAGCAGAATAGTCATTTCCCACACCTCAATATTACATGAAATCATTAACCCTTTGAGTGCCAGAGTGGTACGTACCACTCTGGCACTCAAAGGGTTAAAAACAAGCGGTAATAACCCTTGACGGCCGGGGGGGGGATACATCTCATTGTAACGCAATGTGATTGCATGCCAGTTTGGCCCTCAAGGGGTTAACGTGGGGAGGCTCATAATCTATTAATGGTTTAATGACAAACACATAGAAGCAGGTTGGAAATCTACCAGGGACAGCAAGATCCAGGAGCAGGGATCCAAAACGAGGGGCTGTCCCTGGAATCCAGGGTCATGTGTCAGGTCTGCCCCCTTGCTGTGGTCAGATATACTTGCCAGTATATCCCAACTGGGAGGCTGAACTTCCTGTGATGGACCTGCAGGCAGCAGAGGTAGTGCACAGGTGGTGACTGTAGGAGTATTATCAGGACACATGATAAGCAGTGTCACTGAGATTCCATGTTCCCAGGCGAGAACAGTTTTGATAAATGACTACCAGCCTCAGCGGCATCTGATAATAGAGGGATTTACATTGGGATCCTTGGACTGGCATCTCTTCATCACTCACACAGCAGGGCACACACGCACAGCGTGATAACAGCAAGCTGCAACTTAAAGGGATAGTAATACTTAAAATGTAAAAAAATATATATTGTAGGGTTTATTCCCCTGAGTAAAACAAGAGTACTCCCACTGCTGAAAGGTGTTTCATTCAAAAGTTATTTATTTTCAAAGTTGAATTTTTTAGGTGCAATATCACAGTGGCCTGAAATTGTACAGCGGCGCTGTTGCTACACCATCCTATGGACAGCTCTGGTCAATTGACCATAAATCTCCATAGGATGGTGTAGCAACAGCTCCACTGTACAATTTCAGGCCACTGTGATATTGTACCTAAAAAATTCAACTTTGAAAATTAATAACTTTTGAATGAAACACCTTTCAGCAGTGGGAGTACTCTTGTTTTACTCAGGGGGATAAACCCTACAACATATATTTTTTTACATTTTAAGTATTACTATCCCTTTAAAGGGCCACAGGCACAGAGATATATCTGGATCAATTCTGGGGACACCCAGCAGGGCCACAGGGAGAAAATAAGTATCCCAAATTCCAGCTGATTTCAATGGAACTTTTAACCCCTTGAATGCTAGAGGTCGCCAATTAATTGCTTAGCGATGTTTTGGATACTTATTTGGCGTTCAAGGGGTTAATTGCCTAATTGAAATCAACAAGATTCTTTATTTCTCTCCTTTAGTATCTATCTAAAGGGAGCCACTTTAGCTCTTAAATTTAAAGGGATAGTAATACTTCATTTTTACTATCCCCCTTTTGTAGCCCTTAAAAATCGGAATTAAACGAGACCAGCGGCATCTCTCAGACCTTTATGGTTTGAGAGATATCCGCATTCAAAGTTCCCTCTCCCCTGACGTCAGTGTTCTAGTTGACAGCAGGGGAATCCGGTCCATGAGCAAGCGGCGGGTCTTCAGTAGAGCTGAGATCGCGTTATAGAAGAAGAAATCCTTCACTGAAATGGTCTTCTATGTGTACTTGTTACTGCTTGGTTTGCAAGTACACGTAGTATACCATTTCAGTGAAGGATTTCTGTTTCTATACCTCAATCTCGCCACTACTGCAGAGCCGCCGCCGGTCCTGAGACCGGATTCCCCTGCTGTCAGCTAGAACACTGACGTCAGTGGAGAGAGGAGGAGAGGGAACTTTGAATGCGGATATCTCTCAAACCATAAAGGTTTGAGAGATGCTGCTGGTCTCGTTTAATTCCGATTTTTAAGGGCTACAACACGGGGGATAGTAAAAATGAAAAATTACTATACCTTTAAGACCTAGTTTTCTTCTGACTAAAGTCACTTATCAGATCTTTAGTCAGCTGACACAGCCCTAAGCCCCACATCAATACATCCAAAGTACCTAAAAAATGTTCAGTGTTAATATGTTCAGCAGGTATGCTGGTGCTGCAAGTGAGACCTGCAGCTGAGGCTCCCGCCGGTGCTGACCATCTTTCTGAGGCTGACACAGAGTATGAGATCCCACTGGGAACGTTACTCTGTGTCAGCCTCAGAAAGCTGGTCAGCGCCGGCAGGAACCTCAACCGCAGGACTAGGGTGACCACATGTCTGGGAATGGCAGAACAGAAATGTGGTCACCCTACCCAGGTATGACAATGCATTGGAGGGCTATCTAGCATTTGAGGTTTTAAAAGCCTCATTTAATCAGTGGGAGGATTTTTGGTCCCCTGCGGTGCAGTTATTTTGCGCAGAATTGCCCTGCTTTCCTTTTGTACATATGTCCGTACGTCTGACCATGTGCAGAACGTCCAGTAACTGTTATAGATTTTTCAAGGTCTGCAGGATCTGAGAGGTCAGTCCTTGGATATAAGTCTACTGCCCTGACCTAGGACACATGACCAGTGTTAGATGAGACTCCACTTATCGGGACGGGTCAATAGATACAGTACTGATCCAGGCTGGGGAACGATTGATACAAGAGACTGTTAAAGGTCAATGCACACAGACACTGTACAGCTGAACTTGACTTTAAAGGAACAGACACCTCCTAAAAATAACGCACATCTACCTTAACCCCGTAAAGCGAAACTGTCATGGTTACACATTTAAACCTCTATTAAAAGGTTAGTAATGTCTTTATTAAATAAAACAGAATATTGTAGCTATTACAAAACTAAATGATCGAAGTTCCATCTCTCAAACCTTTATGGTTTGAGAGATATAACGTTTTAAAGTTCCTCCCTCCCCTTTCCCTGACATCAGCTGTACGCTGACGGCAGAGGATCCTTGTCTGGGTGATTAACTCACCTGTGCTTTAACAAGTAAATCTTGTGATCAGAGGCTCATTCAATTGATTAACTCACCTGTGGACTAACAAGGGAATCATGTGATCAGAGGCTCATTCACATTGATTAACTCACCTGTGCACTAACAAGGGAATCATGTGATCAGAGGCTCATTCACACTGATTAACTCACCTGTGTTCTAACAAGGAAATCATGTGATCAGAGGCTCATTCACATTGATTAACTCACCTGTGTTCTAACAAGGAAATCATGTGATCAGAGGCTCATTCACATTGATTAACTCACCTGTGCTTTAACAAGTAAATCTTGTGATCAGAGGCTCATTCAATTGATTAACTCACCTGTGCACTAACAAGGGAATCATGTGATCAGAGGCTCATTCACATTGATTAACTCACCTGTGCACTAACAAGGGAATCATGTGATCAGAGGCTCATTCACATTGATTAACTCACCTGTGCACTAACAAGGGAATCATGTGATCAGAGGCTCATTCACATTGATTAACTCACCTGTGCACTAACAAGGGAATCATGTGATCAGAGGCTCATTCACACTGATTAACTCACCTGTGCTCTAACAAGGAAATCATGTGATCAGAGGCTCATTCACACTGATTAACTCACCTGTGCACTAACAAGGGAATCATGTGATCAGAGGCTCATTCACATTGATTAACTCACCTGTGTTCTAACAAGGGAATCATGTGATCAGAGGCTCATTCACATTGATTAACTCACCTGTGTTCTAACAAGGGAATCATCAAATCCTGGCCTGTTAGTGGGTCCTGAGGGCACGGGTTGAGAACCAATGTTGTAGACCATTCCAATGAAGTATTTCTTTTTAGATTGCGGTATCTCGGCTCTGCAGAAGAGCCGCCTCGAGTCGCCCGACATGAATCTCCTCCTGTCAACTTTACAGCTGACATCAGGGAAATGGGAGGGGGGGGAGTTTAAAACATTATATCTCTCAAACCATAAAGGTGTGAGAGACGGCACTTGGATCATTTAGGTTTTTTTTGTAATATCTACAATATTTTGTTTTATTTAATAAAGACATTACTAGCCTCCATTGTATTAATTAAACATGGCAATAAACTTTCATATGTAATCCTACCTTATATCAGAGCGACATAAACAGGGAGAGGGCGGCCATCTTGGCGAAGTCGGCTAAGTGCTCCGGCGCTATCCCTCCCTTTCTGTGTCGCTCATAGATTGCAGGACTTCCTCTGTTCCTCCCCCTTTTTTAAAGCCATTCACGCTGCCAAGCATGCAGATTTACAGTGATGACACACCGCAGGTCGCAGGAGGGACTAGGCAGTAAGGGGGGAACATTGGAGCCGTGCGGCACTCTGCCCAAACGGATCAACAAAGCGTTATCATCAGGAACACTTCCTTTTTAAGATTTCTACCCCTACAAAAAGTACTAAAAATGATAAGAAATCTCAATTATAACTTTATAAGAGGAAACTATAAATATGAAGTCATGTAGTGGTTAAAGTTCTCCTTTAAAGGGATAGTAATGTTTTACAAAAACAGCAGCTCCAATTAATTTCCATAGTATTTGGGCCACGGAGAGTGTTATTTCAATACTGTCAGAGTTGTAGTACAAGAGTAATTGAATGATAAAGTATCCCCCTCCCGCCCCTTTTACCTAGTGTAAGCTGCCTCCCCTCAGATGTGGAATCTGGTCACATGACTGGACAGGTCACAGCAAGGGACAATCTTCTTACCGTGATCATAAGGAAAACCCTGCCCTCCTTGACAGGTTTTTCAGATTTTCCCTTATGGTCACTGAAGATTGTCCCTCTCTGTGATCCATCCGGACAGTCTTGCTGCTCTGAGGTGAGCAGTGTTACATCAGTAAAAGGGGCGGGAGGGGGATACTTTGTCATTCAATTACTCTTGTACTACAACTCTGACAGTATTGAAATAACACTCTCCATGGCCCAAATACTATGAAGATTAATTGGAGCTGCTTTTATTGTGACACATTACTATCCCTTTAAGTAAGAAGCCATGAAGAGTGGGGATTTAATTACCTGGCACACAGTGCTCTGGGGGGAAGGACCAGCCGAGGGCAATTTGTAAAGAGAATGCAGAAGAGACTGACACTTGGCTGCTCTTGGTTGCATTACCTGGCACCAATTCTCCTCTTATTACCGGTTTAAAGGAACAGTAAACCCTAATATGCACAGCTAACTAGGATGCTGGCTATGTACCCCGACTACCAATAACTTGCTCTGGTAGCTCAGGAGTTAATTGAGTTGCATGAATGATCCTATGGTGCATTAACCGGTTAAGGACCAATGATGTGCCAGGACCGTCACAAGTTTCGGATCTTTAACCCTTTGAGTGCCAGAGGGGTACGCAACGCATTGCTTTGCAATGTGGGTTAATGGCCCTTGACATGCCACGACCGTCACTTAAAGGGATAGTAATATTTTGTTTTATATTTATTTTATTTTGTAGGCATTAACAAAACATGAAAGATGATATAAGTCTTATCTCTCAAACCTTTATGGTTTGAGAAATATTCACAATCAAAGTTTCCCCTCACTGACCAAAATGGTCAAGTCTGCCATCTAGCTGTCAGATTTGGAATCCGGTCCGTGGACCGGCTGTGGCTCTACAGCAGAGCCGAGATCACGAGATATAAGAAGAACTACTTCATTAGAATAGTCTACAGAGAGTGCCTGGTTTGCAAGCACACTTTTTAGACCCTTCCAATGAAATAGTTATTTTTATATCTTGCGATCTCGGCTCTGCTGAAGAGCCACCACTTGCTCTGCAAATCTGACAGCTAGATGGCAGACTTGACCGTTCTCATTGGCAGAGATCTATAGCTAGCCAATGAGAGAGCTCCAGCTTACAGACAGAAAGCCTCCGTCATCGGAGGAGGCTGGATATTGGGAGGGGAGCAGAGGCAGAGTGACAGACTGTGGTTACAGAGCTGTACCCGCAATCTATCCGGTGCAGGGCACTCTTTAAACATTAATTTTCGCCCAAATCGCTTTTTTTAAAAAAACAAATGAATACAGTTTTAAACATATTCGCTAAATAATCTAACTAATAAGCCTAACTTGTATAGGGGTGATAGATCCCCTTTAATAAGTCACAAAGGGGGAGTCTCGAGGGCAGATCTAAAGAGGTCCCAGATATGACTATCACATTTCAGCATATCAAACACGGTTATGCTCCATTGCATCTCTGAATATAGGTTTTAAAGGGATAGTAATACTTCATTTTATCTTTATTTTATTTTGTAGGCATTAAAAAAACATGAAGAACGATATAAGTATTATCTCTCATACCTTTATGGTTTGAGAGATATTCACAAGCAAAGTTTCCCCTCCCGCCCCTTTTACCTAGTGTAAGCCATCTCTTCTCAGATGTGGAATGCAGTCCATAGACCAGACAGATAACAGCAGGGGACAACCTTCTTCCTATGAGAACAATGAAAGCCCTGCCCCCCTTGACAAGCTTTTCAGTTTTTTCCCTTATCTTAATTGAAGATTGTCCCTCTCTGCAGTCTACCTGGGCACCTCCCTTCTGATCTGGCTGAGCAGTGTTACATCAGTAAAAGGGGCGGGAGGGGGATACTTTGTCATTGAATTACTCTTGAACTACAACTCTGACAGAATTGAAATAACACTCTCCAAAGTCCAAATACTATGATGATTAATTAGAGCTGCTTTTATTATGAAACAGTACTATGCCTTTAACATTTTTCAGGGCACAAAGCTGCAGTAGTAGCAGTGAGAGGGTTAACAGGGATTCCGTGTGTGTATGTGTTCCTGGCATGTAATAACCTTCTCACCCCGGCCGGTACCTGACACTCAGATTGCCCTGCGCTGCAGAATGTCAATACCGTAGACATTAGTCATGTCACAGACTATTCTGGGGAGATTACAGGCTCGACTCCAAGAATGGGTCAGGGTTCAAACACCGCTTCTCTCTTCCAAGAAGCAAAGAGCTTCATGGGAACGGACCTCTCAAAGCAAGAAGCCTGGCTGTCACTCACCGAAAAATAAGGATTTCTACTTGTGTGAGATATAATAGCACTATTAAAGGGATAGTAATACTTCGTTTTAACTTTATTTTATTTTGTAGCTATTAAAAAACATGAAGAACAATATAAGTTTTATCTCTCAAACCTTTATGGTTTGAGAGATATTCACAAGCAAAGTTTCCCCTCCCGCCCCTTTTACCTAGTTATGAAACATTACTATCCTTTTAAGAAGCTAGTCGCCATATGCCTATTAATTGGGGGTCAGCTTTATAGAGGGTGGTAGTTCCTCTTTAAAGTGAAAGCTGCAAGACAAATACCATTATTATTAACGTGTGACTGCACTGTGAACCGTTTACTGTACAAGTAGTGTGTCTCAGCATGCAAATTCCACTTTTTAAAATGCTTGAAGTGTTTTATTTCCGTTGCACGCTGAAGCCCAGCCGTGTAGATAGCGTTAGTGAGGTTTCACTGCATAAAGCCAGTTTCCTGGCGCAGATAGACAACTGCTGGATGGCTGCCATCGCTCAGGAAGCGCTGTCAGGGCCTGGGGTTTCATTGGTCAGGAAATGGTTACTGTGTGTGTGTGTGTGTGTGTGTGTGTTCTTTTTTGTATGTGTATGTCTGTGTGTGTTTCTATGCGTATCTATCTATCTCTCTATCTATCTCATATCTGTCTATCTATCTATCTAACTCTCTGTCCTACCTCTCTATATATCTATATATATAGATACCGTAATATCTCAGGTATAATACGCACCTGTGTATAATCCGCAGGTGTATATTATACCCAGGATTTTAGGGGAAAACAAGAGTACCTATGTATAATATGCACCCTTCTTTTCCCCTCTTATGAAAAAAAAAATAAGCCGGCCAGATCCCTTACCTCCCTCCCCCGGCGCTATCCGATTCTAAAATGCCACTTACTTTCTTCAAAAGATAAGTCCCCGCATTGTCAGCATTATCAGGAAACATGTAAACGATGTGAATCTTCCCCTGCGGGCGGCACGCTTCCATTCGCTGCCCGCTTCCTTCCAACTATGGTACTGCCCTGTGAGGACCTTCAGATTCTCACAGGGCATTACCATTGGCTGGAGCAGGTAGGTCCTGAAAGCCAATTGAAGGAAGCGGGCGGTGAATGGAAGCATACTGCCCACAGGGGAAGATTCACATCGTTTACATGTGTCCTGATAATGTTGAAAATGCAGAGACTTGTCTTTTGAAGAAAGTAAGTGGCATTTTAGAATCGGATAGCGCCGGGGGACGGAGGGAAGGGTTCTGGCCGGCTTAATTTTTTTTTAAATAGGAGGAACAGGGTGAGAAGGAGGAGCTGTGGGTGGAAAGTGGGAGGAACAGGGTGGGAAGGAGGAGAAGTGAGTGGGAAGTGAGAGGGACAGGGTGGGGAGGAGGCGAAGTGGGAGGAACAGAGTGGGGAGGAGGAGACGTGGGTGGGAAGTAGGAGGAACAGGGTGGGAAGGAGGTGAGTTTCATAGGAAATGTACCACCACTGGAAAATTAGCCTCTGTTCCCGGAGACCTCTTAATTCATTGCAAAAACCGTTATTTACATGATATATGAAATCAGACACTCACCTGGCTTATAGAGCAATATTTAGCACATGCCTAGGGCTATGATAATAAATAAGCAATAAACAAACCTCGCTGGTTGATTTGTACCCTCCTCCCCCACTTTCCATGTATCTATTATAGCTTCCTTCTCCTTTAAATGCCAGTCTACCGATAAAGGGGTTAGTGTGCAAGTTGCCTCTTCATGCTTCCTATTATCTGTCTTCCTGTTGTCAGTAAAATGCTAGTAACTCTCGCCTGCAAGTTCTTAAGAACGCCACTGCTTTAAGCCTGTCCGTTACATAGCAGACTTGATGCAGATTTATATCAGATTCTCAGTTGGGGATTGGATATATACGTCTGCCCTTCGCACTGCGCTGGTTACGGTGGATCTATTCTGTGAGATCTACATATTCTGCATTTACGTATCTTTTCTGGAATCCAGACGTTCATCATCAGGGAGAGCTGAAGGTAGGACAGATATCTTTAACCCCTTGAGGGGTTAAGGCCTTTAGAGTGAGATATTCCCATTGAGGGCCATATGCACCCTAGAGAGTAAGTGGTAATTTCCAAACTTCCCTGTGAGTTTTAACAAAGGATTAAGCCGTTGAATACTGTGAGTACTGCTACTGAATACTAGTATTCAAGGGCTTAATATTCCCTTTAACTCTTTGAGTGCCAGAGGGTCAATGCATTACGTACCCCTCTGGAACTCAAAGGGTTAATTCAGTAGGGATTTTAATTGATTGCCTGTGCTGAAGTTGGTTTGCTCAATTTTTATTTGTGTATCGGTTTCCCAAAATCAAGCTTTAATTTGTACTGGATATACGAGGGGGTGCTGATAAGTATTGAGCCTTACCCAGAAAAAATTGAGCTAGGAAGCTGTAACTGCCACACTATTCTGCATATTCCCCCAATGCACTTGCAACATCTGTCCTGCAGCTTCTTAAGTCCCTGCCAATACAAGTCTTCCGACTGCTGGTGTAACCACTCATTTGCATCATTAGTTGCCTCCGGAACACTCCCAAATCGTTGTCCCTTTAGGTGTTTTTTGAGATTGGGGAACAGATAATAGTCAGAAGGAGCCAGGTCAGGCAAATAGGGTGGATGGGGCATCACTTGAAAGCCTAAGGAGGTCAGTTTTGCCATTGTGTCACTTTCAGTGTGTGATGAGGCATTGCCATGCAACAGGATGACACCTTTGGAGAGCTTTCCTCTACGTTTTTCCTTGATGTTTTGCCTCAACTTCGTCAATAAAGCACAGTAATATGTTGCATTGATGGTTGAACCCTTTTGGAGGTAGTCCACCAGCAGAACTCCCTTCTTATACCAAAAAACTGTTGCCATTTGCTTCTGCACTGACCATTGCACACGGAACTTCTTTGGCCTGGGGGAACCACTGTGCCTCCATTCCTTAGACTGTTACTTTGTCTCAGGATCATAACAGTAGATCCATGTCTCATCAACAGTTACCAGTTTGTCCAGGAAATCTGACTCATTTCTTGCAAAATGTTCCAAAACAGCCACCGATGTCTCCACACGTCTCCTCTTTTGTTCGGTTGTCAAAAGTTTTGGGATCCACTTTGCTGCAAGCTTTCTCATTTCCAAGTTGTTGTGGATAATGGCACCAGCTCTCTCACGTGATATTCCCAGATATGTAGCAATATGTTTGGCTGATATTCGGCGGTCTTCCATGATCATGTCATGGATGGCTTTCACATTTGCCGGCACAGAGACAGAAACAGGCCTTCCACTGGGTTTCTCACTTTCAACACAGAAATGGCCAGTTCTGAAATTGGCAACCCAACGTTTAACTGTTGCATATGAAGGGCCACTGTCACCCAAAGTTTGTGACATTTCTTCATGGATCTGCTTCACACCTTTCCCTTGGAGAAACAGGAACTTGATTCTGGGCCTATGCTCTTCCACATTGAACTTTTCTGGAGGTGCTGTCATGTTCACTTTGAACCTTACAAATAAAGATAAGTTAAAATCATAGATAGTTGATTTTTTCACCATTGAATATAGACAAATTGGCCATTTACAGCATCCTAGCTCAATTTTTTCTGGTTAAGGCTCAATATTTATCAGCACTCCCTCATAAAATTAAGGACGCAGACATGTTTCTTTGTGGATGGACTCCAGGGCCCCAAACCCTTGTCACTTAAAGGGATAGTAATGTTCCATAGTAAAAGCAGCTCCAATTAATCTTCATAGTATTTGGGCCATGGAGAGTGTTATTTCAATACTGTCAGAGTTGTAGTTCAAGAATAATTGAATGATAATGTATCACCCTCCCGCCCCTTTTACTGATGTAACACTGCTCACCTCAGAGCAGCAAGACTGTCCGGATGGATCACAGAGAGGGACAATCTTCAGAGATCATAAGGAAAAACCTGTCAAGGGGGGGGCAGGGTTTTCCTTATGATCACAGTAAGAAGATTGTCTCTCGCTGTGACTTGTCCGGTCAGGTGACCAGATTCCACATCTGAGGGGAGGTGCTTATCTAGGAACCGCTGCAAGTTGATGGTGGTGAGTGTCGGTGCAGCAATTTTCACAAGAGTGGGGGGCTTCCCTCCCCCCTCCCCCGTTCATTTCTGTGAATCTCGCTGCTGTGATTTTGACTGGAGTGGCCAGGGGAGCTTTGCCCGCAGCCACGCCTGACATACACTGCCCTGTGACAATTTGCTGGTTGGAGGCACACTTCGCCCCCCTTCTGCCCAGGGGAGAGGGGGATGAACCAGAAACAGTTTTATTTTATATATAATCATATAAATATATGTATTTGGGGACAGAGACTGACTCTCAGGGCTTAGTGAGTTTCCTTGTAACTCTGCCCACTGCAATGACAATTCTGAAACGCTCTGCCCAGTCCTTCCCATTCTCTGCCCATTTAAAGGGCAAACCCCTTCTCCCATCCACCCAGATCAACACCCTCCCACATCATAACACGAATCTTGCCATTTGGACATTCCCAAAACCCAGACCTTAAAGGGATAGTAATACTTAAAATGTAAAAAAATATATGTTGTAGGGTTTATCCCCCTGAGCAAAACAAGAGTACTCCAACTGCTGAAAGGTGTTTCATTCAAAAGTTATTAATTTTCAAAGTTGAATTTTTAGGTGCAATATCACAGTGGCCTGAAATTGTACAGTGGTGCTGTTGCTACATGATCCTATGGACAGCTCTGGTCCCGGGACCATAAATCTCCATAGGATCGTGTAGCAACAGCGCCACTGTACAATTTCAGGCCACTGTGATATTGCACCTAAAAAATTCAACTTTGAAAATTAATAACTTTTGAATGAAACACCTTTCATCAGTGGGAGTACCCTTGTTTTACTCAGGGGGATAAACCCTACAACATATATTTTTTTTTTACATTTTAAGTATTACTATCCCTTTAATGAACCAAATTCCTTTTCATTCAAAACTGACCCATCAACCTAAGATACGTTTAGTTAATTTTAACGATAGCTAAAAATTTTGTATATGTTATGTTAGCCATTCCTTTATGTCGGAGAAACGAACCTTTATTTGTTGGTGACATGGTGTGGCACTTTATGCTAATTAGCATAGCTGGGAACTCTCTGGATTTGCACTGGAGACTCTGGTTTGTGCATCTAATTACCAAGTCTATGGGGCAGAGGCTGATTCTCTGGACGTGGGGCGTTTCTGATGAAACTCCGCCTTTATGTGTGCATTCCCAGTGTGTTCCTCCCACTCCCCGCCCACTTCTCCTCCTTCCCCAGCCTTTTACTAACTTTTTTTTTAATGTTTTGTAGGTCCCGCCCCCACTCACAATTAAGCCCCGCCATTTTTTACTCAAATTGTGTCCTTTTTCTCCCTCAGGGCACCACAGGACTCCCTTCTCTCTGGGGAGCACATAACAAAAAGTTTCCAGGTATGCTAATTAGTGTCTTGGCCAATATCACTACACACTGCGTTATGAATGAGTCTAGAGAGAGCCCCCTCACTGGTGGACATCTCTAACAGCACAGCGAGACTTACGTATGGCCTCAAACACAACTAATTAGCACACTCTGCAAAAATTAGCATAAATTTCCACTCTGTGCCACTAAACTATAAAAAAGTGAATTTCTCAAAAACGATTTCCCCAAAAATGCCTAGTGCGAGGCATAGTCGAATTTTAATTCTCTGTAAAATAAATTCAACATATGTTAAAGGGATAGTAATGTCAAAAAAAATAAATCGATATACGATTGTTCAATTTGATTGTTTATAATGCATAGTATATTTTTTAAAATCCTTTAACTTCATGTTCTTCTTGAACGAAGAATATTGCTTTGCAATGCGTTGTGTACCCCTCTGGCCCTCAAAGGGTTAAACGTTTCTCCCTCCCACCCCTTTCCGTAACGTCACGCAGATTTCTCTCAGATCCGAAAACTGTCCTGGACGGATCACAAAGAGGGACAATATTGTGTCATTATAAGGCAAAGAATTCCATAGCTTTGCCACCCTTACTGTAAAAAAAAAATCCCTGCCTTTGTTTTGGTCAAAAGCGCCTTTCCTCTAGTCTTAATGGATGACCTTTTGTTCTTAATTCAGAAGCATATGAAAGGTAAAGAGATTTCAAAAAGATACTATGTATTATGAAAATAGTAATTGAACAATCGTATATCGATTTATTGTTTATCATTACTATCTTTTTAAAGTGACAGGTCCAAATTAAGTAGGGGTTGCTTGTGTAGCCATGTGCTGGAGAACTCTCTATCAATGATGGGGTAAAAACACCACTGTAATCAGTGTACATTTTTATCTGACCCCTATGGTATAGTTAGTTTACCTAAGACATTGGGCAGCAACATGTGGCCATCCAGCTGTTCAGGACGAATTCCCCATTGGGAGATGATGTGAATTGTAGTCCTGAACAGCTGGAGGGTCTCGGGTTGACTAGCTTTGCCCTAAGTAGTTGAACGATGCTTGTTGTATCTCCCATTTAATTTGAGGACCGGAAAGTGGAGCCTTGTATGTAAATGTATCTCTCGATTGCATAAAAGCCCATAGCTGATCCGTAGCTCTGTTTACAAGGCTGCCTCGTTTCGCACACATAAAGCGGCAGCAGCGTCTCTCCTACAAGCAGGGAAAGTACAGAATGTACCAGCGAGCGTCTCTATATATAGCGCAACGGATCCCCAGCTCCCCGCAGATTTCCAGTGGGAGGAAACTGATAGATGGAAACTGACGGTGTCTGCTGAAATGCAGTTTAATTCACGTCACATTTTACCTCTGGGGCATATTAATCTCTCGGACCACCTTGAGTCGTGTTTCCATTAATCTGGGAAAAATACACATACAAACATATATAAAAGCAGTAAAACATGGTATTTCCAATATTGGCATTTCACAGTACAGTGTTGTTGGGATCAGTAATGTTTTCTGAGAGTGTTGGTTGTGATCGGAAATATGTCACTGAAGTACGACTCCTGACTGAAATCATATGTAACGACAACAATTTTACATTTCCTCCACTTTTTTAATTAAAGGGGAACTATCACCCCAAATAAAGCCTTACCCCAACAATTAGCCATCTAGCGATAAGCTTAAATGGATAGTAATACTTTATTATTTCTATCCCTCATATTGTAGGTTTTTGCAAAATAAGTTAATAGCCCCCAGGTTCATCTCTCAAACCCCCCTCCCTCCCCCTTCCCTGAAGTCAGCGTTGAACTGACTGCAGGGGAAGTCTGTCGTACGACTGTCTTGCGGCTCTGCAGCTGAGCCGAGATCCCGTTAGGGAAAAAGAATTATTTCACTGAAACAGTCTTCTACATGCGCTTGGTTTGTGCTTGGTTTGCAAGCACATGTAGAAGACCGTTTCAGTGAAATAATTCTTTGTCACTGACGTGATCGCAGCTCTGCTGCAGAGCCGCATGATGAAAGTCAGACCGGATATCCATGCAGTCAGCACAACGCTGACTTCAGGGAAAGGAGAGGGGAACTTTGCCTTCGGTTATCTCTCAAACCATAAAGGTTTGAGAGATGAACCTGGGGGCTATTCACTTTTTTTGCAAATACCTACAATGTGAGGGATAGTAATAATAAAGTATTACTATCCCTTTAACAATCCAGCATAATTACCGTGCTACTGAGAAAACCTACTTCTGCCGAGACTGACGGCCAGGCAACAGCGCAGACATCTTTGATAGCAGACATCTGCTCGGTCAGTCCCGGTCTCCTCTAGGGGGTGTTGCGTGGTAACTTTAGATACCAGAAACGATTAAAGGTGCAGGCGCGCAGATTCCTGTAAAGCGCTGTTGCCTGGCCGTCAGTCTCGTCAGAAGTTGGATTTCTCAGTAACAAGGTAATTATGCTGGCTAATATCACTACTATTGTTATTTAGTTATAAGTAACGTCATTACTTCTAACTAAACATTGAAGGCGACCTTTCCTGATGCGACATGAGAATCTCACGCTTTTATGCAGGGCGAGATTCTCATGTCACCCTTTCCATTACGGCAACATGCCGAATGCGGCGTGTAGCCGCACGCAATTATGCTTGCCACATTTTAAAAGTGAACCCCTGGTAACATGCTTGGAGAGGAGACCTAGGTGGTAAGCTTGCACTCTAAAGCTATTCAGTTAGTCAATAAATATATAGTTTTATGTTAAAAAGAGACGTGGGGAGAAGAATAAAAGCACAGATCTGTTTTATTTTCTTCCTTTAACCCTTTGAGTGCAAGGCAATGTGTTGATCACCCCTCTGACACTCAAAGGGTTAACACGCAGTTACTCTTATCTCAAATCTGTCTTAGCAGGCACCGTCCCTTTAATTTATTTTTCCTTTTGTTTTACTTTATTGTTGAACTGTATTTAAAATCCACTCTCCTTATCCACATCTCCTGTACATCCTTCCATTCTCGTTACCTGACTGTCTCTCATTAAAGGTATCACAGAGGCCCGGCTTTCCCTTTCATCCCTCTTCACGCTTGGCTAGCAACTGAAATAAAGGCTTGTAACCAGACGCTGTGACATAGAGAATCCAAAGGGCATTAAAACCCTTCGAGTGACAATGCATTGCATACCCCTCTGACACTCAAAGGGTTTACAATGAGCTGTAACTCTGCTAATGATCATTTATAGACGAGCTGCATCTATCTATCTATCTATCTATCTATCTCATATCTAACTGTCTCATATCTATATATCTATCTTTCTATCTATCACATATCAATCCATCTCATATCTATCTATCTATCTATCTATCTATCTATCTCATATCTATGTATCTCATATCTATCTATCTATCTATCTATCTTTCTATCTCATATCTATCTTTCTATCTATCTTTCTATCTATCTTTCTATCTATCTATCTATCTATCTATCTATCTATCTATCTATCTATCTTTCTATCTATCTCATATCTATCTATCTATCTATCTATCTCATATCTATCTATCTATCTATCTGTCTGTCTGTCTATCTATCTATCTCATATCTATGTATCTCATATCTATGTATCTATCTATCTATCTATCTAATATCTATCTCATATCTATCTATCTATCTATCTATCTATCTATCTATCTATCTATCTCATATCTATGTATCTCATATCTATCTATCTATCTTTCTATCTCATTATCTATCTATCTCATATCTATCTATCTGTCTATCTATCGATCTTTCTATCTATCACATATCAATCCATCTTATATCTATCTATCTATCTATCTATCTATCTATCTATCTCAAATCTGTCTATCTATCTATCTATCTATCTATCTATCTATCTCATATCTATGTATCTCATATCTATGTATCTATCTATCTATCTATCTAATATCTATCTCATATCTATCTATCTATCTATCTATCTATCTATCTATCTATCTATCTCATATCTATGTATCTCATATCTATCTATCTATCTTTCTATCTCATTATCTATCTATCTCATATCTATCTATCTGTCTATCTATCGATCTTTCTATCTATCACATATCAATCCATCTTATATCTATCTATCTATCTATCTATCTATCTATCTATCTATCTCAAATCTGTCTCTATCTATCTATCTATCTATCTATCTATCTATCTATCTATCTATCTATCTATCTCATATCTATCTATCTATCTATCTCATATCTATCTATCTATCTATCTCATATCTATCTATCTATCTATCTATCTCATATCTATCTATCTATCTCATATCTATATGTTTTGGAGATCTGTCTACCATCCAAGAATGTAAATAATCCTATATAATAATTCGCCAAGTTGTGTGTAACGCCCGACATGCGCAGTAGATACTGCTGCGCGTGCGGCAGTCACACGCAGTGGAGACTGCTCGCGCCGCGGCTGATACAGAGCTGGGCGCTCCGAAGGAGCAGTCTCCACCGCGTGTGACTGCCCCACGACCGGCTGCCAGAGGCTCTGTATCAGCCGAGGCGCGGGCAGTCTCCACTGTCTGACTGCCCCGCGACCGGCTGCCTGAGGCACTGTGGCCTGTGTAACGGGCTGTTCAACTAGTACACTATAAATGATATATAAACTGGTGCAGGGACATTCAGATTACTTTGACCACACCCACAATATAGGTGTGGCCAGCACAGTTGAGGCACCGCCCTCTCAAAATATGGAGTTCTAGGCAGTTGTGTACCAATGGTAAATAAATTAAGAGCAACTTATTCTTAAGATAAAGTTCCCATTTAAAACAATACTGACATCTAATAATAACTCCCCCTACCACCACTTACCTTAATCTGGACAAAACTTCCTAAATAACGACTATCCCAGGGACTTTGCCATCGATTGTTAAGCTATATCAGAGTGCGAAACGCGTCTAATTTCTTGGCACACCATGAATTCTATGTTCTTTTATTATCTTGATTACAATTTTGTATTTTACCCTTACAAATGCTTTTCCTTGTTTGTGTGGCCTTCCTAACAACTTGTTTTAGTGTGGAATTTTATTTGTACGCTCTCCAACAATATGGCTTGTGTATTGTCACAAAGAGCCGACACGGGAAGTGAACCAAGTTTTCCCTGTTTCATAGCCTGTATGGTTCAAAGTCAGCCTGTTATCCAACTGAAGCACTCCTTCTGGCGCGGGGGGCAGGGGGATTCATGTTACAGAATTGACATGAATAATCATCTGATTTAAAGATTATCCTGCAAGATACACACAGGTGTCTTGTCAAAACATTAACTATCGCATCACTGAAGAATTCCCAGAATGTCTCGCACCTGTGGAAGGGTGCCACTTAACCCCTCGCAGCCAGAGGACATGGAAAAGGAAAGAACAGAGGCACCGGACGATTCATTGGCCCATATGTATAAAGAAAAATGTATCCATTCAGGAACAAACTACTTAAAACATAGGAGAACAAATACAAAGTCCCGTTAATTTAAAGCGGAACTACCACCCCTTCTAAACTTGCCCCCAAATAATTACCCATCTGGCGACTAGCTGCTCAGTAGCGCTAGTCGCCAGAATTATTACCAGGTTATTGAGAATTCCTACTGCTCCCGGACTGACAGGCAGGAAACAGCGCAGACATCTTTCCCAGTGGCATAACAATAGGGGTCGCAGGGGGTCGCACCTGCGACCGGGCCTGTCACTCTCAGGGGCCCGGGCGCCCCCTGCGACCCACTGGACACGCGCCCGCAGTAACGCATACTACAAGGCAGCACTGCTGATCCCCCGGCGGCCGGCGCTCTAGTCATGCAGAGCGCTGGGAGATTATGTCATCTCCCAGCGCTCTGCATTACTAATAACCACGCGGGAGTTCCAGACCAGTCAGAGGTCTGTGCCGAAGTCACACATCGCTAGACCACCAGGGACTCGAGATAGGAGGGGAGGGGTCAGTAGGGGGCATTATGGAAAGTGAGGGGCATTGTTGAAGTTGCAATGTGGAGATTGAGGGGCATTGTGGATAATGAGGCACATTGTGGAGCTTGAGGAGCAACGTGGAAGGGGCATTGTGATGGGGCATTGTTGAAGGGGCAATGTGGAGAATGAGGGGCAATGTGGAGGGGCATTGTGATAAGGATATTGTTGAAGGGGCAATGTGGAGAATGAGGGGCAATGTGGAAGGGGCAATGTGGAAGGGGTAATGTGGAGATTGAGGGGCATTGTGGAGAATGAGGGGCATTGTGATGGGGGCATTGTGGAGAATGAGGAGCATTGTGACGGGGGCATTGTTGAAGGGGCAATGTGGAGATTGAGGGGCATTGTGGAAGGGGCAATGTGGTGGTGGCGCGGCCAATGTGGTTGAGGGGGGCCAATGTGGTTGGGGGGCCCATGGCAATTCTTGTACCAGGGCCCGGTGGCTTCTAGTTACGCCTCTGATCTTTCCATAGTGACGTCTGTGTGCTTGCTCTGTCAGTCCCTTCCGGTACCGTATGGCTCCTAGCAATGCCTCCTAGAGCAGGCTGGGACTGACAGCGCAGGCACACGGACGTCACTATGCAAAGATGTCTGCGCTGTTTCCTGGATGTCAGTCCCGGGAGCAGTAGGAATTTTCTATAATAAGATAATAATTCTGACAACTAGCACTACTGAGCAGCTTGTCACCAGATGGGTAATTACTTGGGGGCAAGTTTAGGAGGGGTGGTAGTCCCGCTTTAAATCAAGTACTTAACCCTTTAAGTGCCAGAGCGTACCCCTCTGGCACTCAAAGGGTTATCTCCTTGAATGCTAGGCACCATTCCGGCATTCAAGGGTTTAAGTGATCCTTTTAAATCATAAGGAATATTCGTCCTTTGTTTTACCGTTGGTTTGTTTCAGAATTGGTCTATTTTTGCGTGGTACATCTGCCTCCCTGTGCCTGCAACGATACAGCGGATCTGCTGCGTGTTAGTAGAGGTGTCAGCGTGGAAATGATGGCGCCTCCTAGGTCACGTTTGTTGTTTTTATATAGAGAAGCAGATGGTGATTATTCCGGTTGAAATGTGTCCCAGTAATACGACTGTGTCTGTGCAATCACCAGGGAGAATTCTCAGTAAAATATCATCCATAGGGAGGCTGATGGACTACGGAAAATTGGAGCAATTGTGGGGCAAATGAACTTGCACCATAGCGGACAAATAAAAATTCTCAAAGTTCCCATTGATTTTAAATGAGGGCTCTGACCTCTAGCACTCAAGGGGTTAAGAGCCTTTATTTAAATCAAGGTGCATTTTTATTTGGCCGATACGACACTTATATGGAAAGCAAATGGTCAGTACAACATATAGGCTGTTTTTAATTCTCTTTAACCCCTTAATGACTGGTGATGTGTCAGGACGGTCACTGTTTTTTTTTTCCTTGAAAGACCGGTGGCGGTCCTAGCACGTCACATATTTGATGCCAACAGCGCTAGCTCCAAGACCGGAGTTGTCTCTCTCAGATCCTTGTTCGGCACGCCGGTACACGTCATCATTCACATGTGCCTGCTCGCCGAACATGCTTTATGCCGTTCTTAACTGCCGGCCACCCCTAAGATCTCTGGTCCTTAATCCTTTGATTGCCAGAGGAGTGTGCAGCGCATCTGGCACTCAAAGGGTTAAAAGATTGCAGGAGAAATAACACTTACTAATATAACCCCCCACACACACACTCACCTTACTATGATCAGAAAATCCAAAAGGCCCTTATGAATTTCCCTCTTTAGAAGATATTAGGGGTCCGTACCTCCCAAGTGTCCCTCTTAGAAGATATTAGGGTTCCGTACCTCCCAAGTGTCCCTCTATAGGAGATATTAGGGATCCATACCTCCCAAGTGTCCCTCTATAGGAGATATTAGGGGTCCATACATCCCAAGTGTCCCTCTTTAGGAGATATTAGGGGTCCATACATCCCAAGTGTCCCTCTTTAGGAGATATTAGGGGTGCATTCCTCCCAAGTGTATATAAGTGTATCACCCTGGTGTCCCTGTGTTTAGGAGATCAGACTGTGTGGTGTGTATATAAGTGTATCACCCTGGTGTCCCTGTGTTTAGGAGATCAGACTGTGTGGTGTGTATAGAAGTGTATCACCCTGGTGTCCCTGTGTGTAGGAGATCAGACTGTGTGGTGTGTATAGAAGTGTATCACCCTGGTGTCCCTGTGTTTAGGAGATCAGACTGTGTGGTGTGTGTATATAAGTGTATCACCCTGGTGTCCCTGTGTTTAGGAGATCAGACTGTGTGGTGTGTATATAAGTGTATCATCCTGGTGTCCCTGTGTTTAGGAGATCAGACTGTGTGGCGTGTATATAAGTGTATCACCCTGGTGTCCCTGTGTTTAGGAGATCAGACTGTGTGGTGTGTATAGAAGTGTATCACCCTGGTGTCCCTGTGTTTAGGAGATCAGACTGTGTGGTGTGTATAGAAGTGTATCACCCTGGTGTTCCTGTGTTTAGGAGATCAGACTGTGTGATGTATATATAAGTGTATCACCCTGGTGTCCCTGTGTTTAGGAGATCAGACTGTGTGGTGTGTATATAAGTGTATCACCATAGTGTCCCTGTGTTTAGGAGATCAGACTGTGTGGTGTGTATATAAGTGTATCACCCCGGTGTCCCTGTGTTTAGGAGATCAGACTGTGTGGTATGTATATAAGTGTATCACCCTGGTGTCCCTGTGTTTAGGAGATCAGTCTGTGTGGTGTGTATATAAGTGTATCACCCTGATGTCCCTATGTTTAGGAGATCAGACTGTGTGGTGTGTATATAAGTGTATCACCCTGGTGTCCCTGTGTTTAGGAGATCAGACTGTGTGGTGTGTATATAAGTGTATCACCCTGGTGTCCCTGTGTTTAGGAGATCAGACTGTGTGGTGTGTATATAAGTGTATCACATTGCTCCACAGCAATAAAACTCACATTAGTGTTTGTTTATACTTCAGTATATTATGTTTAGAAATTACCACCACCACTAATTCGCTACAGCGCTAAAATGGCAATATAAAAATAACAAATGTCCAACAATATATATATATATACCACCGGAGAATACCCCTAAAGGAATGGAGTCCTCAAACTTGAATCACCGATTGCTGCCGCCAATTCTCTCCACGAACCTCTGGTATAGATTCCTCGTCAATAGACCAATACAGAAACAAAAAAGGAGAGAAGGCGCATACGCTCTAAGTGTAGACAGTTAATAAATAATAATCCACCTCCACCGTGCTGATCAAAACATCCGTGCGTAACACCGTATTTAAACTCCTTTTCTGTGGGTAAATTTCCCACTCACCTTCTTATGAGGCTAAATCCCGCCTCTAGGTGTCTACGCCTGCACTGGATTACCCCCAGTAGTGGTATACTTTGTCGTTCACCTCCACTCCTTCCACTTGCACCTCCGTTATCACGTCTCTGCCTCACAGAAGAAATCCCCCTCCCGGGGACTGCAGGACTCAAGCAAGGAACTTGGATATTATGAAGGGATTCAGTACACGATTCCACCAATATGGGGCAATTCA
Source organism: Rhinophrynus dorsalis (assembly GCA_037306005.1). Lineage (NCBI taxonomy): Eukaryota > Metazoa > Chordata > Amphibia > Anura > Rhinophrynidae > Rhinophrynus > Rhinophrynus dorsalis. The sequence goes on from CM074724.1 coordinate 390,143,923, forward strand.
ATTTATTGCAATAAAATAGATTAAAAAAGCAATTGTTTGCTATACAAATATAAATCTCATACAAACTCCAAAATATCGAAATTTGGCCTTCCACCCAACGCATTTCCCAGCACAAAGGCTGCTTCGTCAGGGGCATAAGATGTACATATCAATATGCATACCTTATATAAACTGGAATTCCCGCCAAACAATAATCTCTCCCATTTTTTCCGGAACCGTACATTGGGGACCACTTAGTAACTTACACTTCCTACGCAGCTCGTACTTCCGCTTGAGGACCGAGACTTCCTCTTTGCGTTCCAATTCACGCATGCTCACTTTGTTATCTCTCCGTATTGATCGCATTCCAAAATCGGCTAAAACTGCCTCAATCTCATCAAGAACTCCGATAACTTTAACCCATTCAGTGCTATACAGGTACGCCCCACACCTCTTTCAAATCCACTTAAACCTTCTAGCACCGAAGGGGGAAGAGTACATATATTATAGATCATCACGATGAGATATACTTATATTTATTTCTATGGTGAACTTATAATACATCCACCTTCTCACTTGTCTCTTTGTCCCAAATTGAAGCACAGCTGCCACTCTTAATACAAATAATAATATTAAACCTTTAAAAATAATATTAAACTTACAGATAGCTTAGTTACCTTGATGCCCAGTCTACTTTTAACCGGAAAAGTATATATACCCAAAGGGAGACCTTACCTATTCATTTACATCATACTCAGTCTTTCTATTTTACAGGATATCATTTTACATTGCAGATCTTATATCATTACTAAAGATGAGCGAGCACCCCGATGCTCGGGTGCTCGGGTGCTCTGACCGAGCACCCCCTGATGCTCGAGTGCTCGGCCGAGCACCCGAGCCCCATTCAAATGAATGGGAGCACTCGAGCATTAAACCAGGCACCCCCTGCTCTGATGAGCGGAGGGTGCCTGGTCAATGTCCCCCTTCATCTCCGCTATGCCCCTCTTCCACAATGTCCCCCTTCATCTCCTCTATGGCATAGGAGATGAAGGGGGACATTGTGGAAGAGGGGCATAGCGGAGATGAAGGGGCACATTGTGGAAGACGGGCATAGCGGAGATGAAGGGGGACATTGTGGAAGAGGGGCATAGAGTCTATGCCCCTCTTCCATAATGTCCCCCTTCATCTCCGCAATGCCCCCTTCATCTCCGCAATGCCCCCGTACCTCCATTCCCTGGTGGTCCAGCGGAGCGTCTTCGGATCTGTGCCTCTTCCGGCACAGATCCTCTTCACCCGAGCATGTCGGGCGAGCACATGGCGGTACTCGTACGAGTACCGCCATGTGCAGAGCAGAGCGATGCTCGAGCCGATCCGAGCATCGGCCGAGCACGCTCGCTCAACACTAATCATTACATACTTCCAATATCCATATGAACATAGAAATATTGTACACATATACAGTTCGCACCTTACACATTACACATTACGTATCACATCATATAAAACTTTCCAATTCCATCTCCTCATTTAACCCTACAGGTGCCAATGTCCCTAACTGATATATCCAAAAGGATTCTTTTTTACAGAGTTTTTGATATCTATTATTCTCTGTATTTTTAATATGATCTATACCTTTTACTGTAAAATTGTGTACTGAACCTATAGAACAGAGATCAAAGTGTCTTGAGACACTATGATCGCTGCTCTTTCGTTCTATATTTCTTCTATGTTCCCCTATCCGTTGTCTCAAAGGACGTATTGTACGGCCTATATACTTCTTCCCGCATTTGCAGGTTATCATATATATGACGTACATTGTATCGCAGTTAATAAACTGATTGATATTAAAATTGTCTACAGTACCATTCATTCCTACACGTAATGTGTAAGGTGCGAACTGTATATGTGTACAATATTTCTATGTTCATATGGATATTGGAAGTATGTAATGATATAAGATCTGCAATGTAAAATGATATCCTGTAAAATAGAAAGACTGAGTATGATGTAAATGAATAGGTAAGGTCTCCCTTTGGGTATATATACTTTTCCGGTTAAAAGTAGACTGGGCATCAAGGTAACTAAGCTATCTGTAAGTTTAATATTATTTTTAAAGGTTTAATATTATTATTTGTATTAAGAGTGGCAGCTGTGCTTCAATTTGGGACAAAGAGACAAGTGAGAAGGTGGATGTATTATAAGTTCACCATAGAAATAAATTTAAGTATATCTCATCGTGATGATCTATAATATATGTACTCTTCCCCCTTCGGTGCTAGAAGGTTTAAGTGGATTTGAAAGAGGTGTGGGGCGTACCTGTATAGCACTGAATGGGTTAAAGTTATCGGAGTTCTTGATGAGATTGAGGCAGTTTTAGCCGATTTTGGAATGCGATCAATACGGAGAGATAACAAAGTGAGCATGCGTGAATTGGAACGCAAAGAGGAAGTCTCGGTCCTCAAGCGGAAGTACGAGCTGCGTAGGAAGTGTAAGTTACTAAGTGGTCCCCAATGTACGGTTCCGGAAAAAATGGGAGAGATTATTGTTTGGCGGGAATTCCAGTTTATATAAGGTATGCATATTGATATGTACATCTTATGCCCCTGACGAAGCAGCCTTTGTGCTGGGAAACGCGTTGGGTGGAAGGCCAAATTTCGATATTTTGGAGTTTGTATGAGATTTATATTTGTATAGCAAACAATTGCTTTTTTAATCTATTTTATTGCAATAAATTGAATTGCCCCATATTGGTGGAATCGTGTACTGAATCCCTTCATAATATCCAAGTTCCTTGCTTGAGTCCTGCAGTCCCCGGGAGGGGGATTTCTTCTGTGAGGCAGAGACGTGATAACGGAGGTGCAAGTGGAAGGAGTGGAGGTGAACGACAAAGTATACCACTACTGGGGGTAATCCAGTGCAGGCGTAGACACCTAGAGGCGGGATTTAGCCTCATAAGAAGGTGAGTGGGAAATTTACCCACAGAAAAGGAGTTTAAATACGGTGTTACGCACGGATGTTTTGATCAGCACGGTGGAGGTGGATTATTATTTATTAACTGTCTACACTTAGAGCGTATGCGCCTTCTCTCCTTTTTTGTTTCTGTTTAGAAATTAGTCTGTGTAAATAAACTCCATTAGTCATGTGCTAAATCATTTATTCAGTTACGTAAAGAGCCATCAGTAGGTCATGAAATAACCTAAACATTCTCAATAATGCCTTGCCCGCCAGCCACGCCCCCATCAACACCTCCTAAACCACCAGCGTCCCTCTGTGGCCATTTGAAATGTTGGGAGATATGTTTAAAATGAAAAAAAACATCTTCTGGTTACGGAGCCTAATTAGTATACGGTTCTGTACTCCCAGAGATCATGTTACTTCAAATAAAAGTATCAATATCTCCTAAACTGGCTGTCTGCTGGTCTTCGGTATAGGCAGTTTTGAATGACGGTTTCAAATATGCAATCTTAACCCTCTGAGTGCCAGAGGGGTACTCAACGCATTTCAAAGCAGTGCGTTGCGTACTCCTCTGGCACTCAAAGCGTTAAAGGAGAAGTAACACCTAATAATATCTGCCCAAAGTTACGTAACTATGGCCAGAAAACCTTATGGCCCCTACACATTTCTCCCTTGTGTCTTTGTTTAAGAGATAAACATCTCCAATCAGTACTGGATGTCGTTTTGACGGAGGCGGACATGACAGTTACTGGCAGATTTTTAAAAACTGAAGCAGACAGAGCACATGACCCTGCTTAACCCTTTAAGTACCAGAGCGGTGTGCAACACATTGCTTGGCAATGCGTTACACCCCTCTGGTCCTTAAAGGGTTAAGACTGCCATTTGCAGTGGCCGGAGTTTGAAGTCACGTGGTCCGGCTACCAACTGTCATGTCCGCCTCCATGGATATGACATCCAAGGCTGATTGATGATGGTAAACCTTCAATGCAGGCACCAGGGCAAAATTCATAGTGACCGATAGGATTTTCCGGCCATGGTAATGTCATTTGTGGGTAATTATGCAGAGTTGTTCGTTACCCTTTAAAGGGAGAGTAATACTTCATTTTAACTTTATTTTAGTTTGTAGGCATTAAAAAAACACGAAGAATGATATAAGTCTTATCTCTCAAACCTTTATGGTTTAAGAGATATTCGCAAGCAAAGTTTCCCCTCCCGTCCCTTTTACTGATGTAACACTTCTCAGCCAGATCAGAAGGGAGGTGCCCAGGTAGACTGCAGAGAGGGACAATCTTCAATTAAGATAAGGGAAAAACCTGAAAAACTTGTCAAGGGGGGCAGGGCTTTCAATGTTCTCATAGGAAGAAGATTGTCCCCTTCTGTTATCTGTCTGGTCTATGGACTGCATTCCACATCTGAGAAGAGATGGCTTACACTAGGTAAAAGGGGCAGGAAGGGAAACTTTGCTTATGAATATCTCTCAAACCATAAAGGTTTGAGAGATAAGACTTATATCATTCTTCGTGTTTTTTTAATGCCTACAAAATAAAATAAAGTTAAAACAAAATATTACTATCCCTTTAATTCTAGGTGTCAGGCCTACTATGATATATCCCTGGGGTACGTGTGTGAGTGTGTACTGATCGCTCTGTTTATTTATCAACAGGATACGGGCTCATTGGGACTTAAACATCTCCTTCCAAGACTCCTCCTGCAGGTATGAGGCTTTAATTCTTCTTTCTATGGTGGGATTTATGGTTTAACTTCTTAACGATCTGCGACGTGTCCGGACTGTGTAAACTTGCCTAAAGGAAGTGGGGGTGTGATTATGGGAGGAGCTAAGGGCACCCAGATTGCCTGGCCTAGGGGAAGCCTAGTCTTTAAAGGGATAGTAATACTTAAAATGTAAAAACAAATATGTTGTAGGGTTTATCCCCCTGATTAAAACAAGGGCACTCCCACTGCTGAAAGGTGTTTCATTCAAAAGTTATTAATTTTCAAAGTTGAATTTTTTAGGTGCAATATCACAGTGGCCTGAAATTGTACAGTGGCGCTGTTGCTACACAATCCTATGGACAGCTCTGGTCCCGGGACCATAAATCTCCATAGGATGGTGTAGCAACAGCGCCACTGTACAATTTCAGGCCACTGTGATATTGCACCTAAAAAATTCAACTTTGAAAATTAATAACTTTTGAATGAAACACCTTTCAGCAGTGGGAGTACCATTGTTTTACTCACGGGGATAAACCCTACAACATATTTGTTTTTACATTTTAAGTATTACTATCTCTTTAAATCCGGCCCTGAACATTATTTAGCCACTAACAGACTGTATGCACAAAAAAACTGGACCAATTTGGGGGCAAATCAACTGCACCATGATGAGGGAGATATAAAAAGTTCCCAGTGATTTAAGGCATTGCACACCCATCTGACACTCAAAGGGTTAAATGGTCCTTTATACCCTTTAAATACCAGAGAGGTCTCCAGTGCATTTAGAAAGTTAATATCTCCATTTAACTCATTAAGGACCCTTAAAGTGCCAGGATTGTCATGACTGTCCCGCCATTAAGTACCGGTGACGGTCCTGGCACGTCATGGAATTGTGGGATGGCAGCGCGGCTGCACGTCACCCTGACATCCCAGAATTCATATCGCAAAAAAAAAAAAAGCTCTGTGGTCCTTAGCGGTCACCCTTGTGCCAGATCAGACGGTCGTTAAGGGGTTAAATCACTGTTATTTTTCACGTATTTTGCAGCTGATTTATTCCAAACATCCTCCTGTTTTGTATTACAAATCTGACCCACAGTTAACCCTTTAAGTGCCAGAGGGGTACCCAAAGCATTGCAGAGCAATGCGTTGTACACACCTCTGGCACTCAGAGGGTTAACAGCTGATGGGCTGTATGTGTTAAAGAAAAACAAACAGAGTAACTGTGTAGCAAACCATCTGCACAGTAATGGGAATATAAATCCCTAGTATTCCAACTGATTTAAAGGGATAGTAATGTTTCACAATAAAAGTAGCTCCAATTAATCTTCATAGTATTTGGGCCGTGGAGAGTGTTATTTCAATACTGTCAGAGTTGTAGTTGAAGAGTAATTTAATGATAACGTATCCCCCTTCCACCCCTTTGACTGATGTAACACTGCTCACCTCAGAGCAGCAAGACTGTCCGGATGGATCACAGAGAGGGACAATCTTCAGTGATCAGAAGGGAAAACCTGTCAAGGGAGGCAGGGTTTTCCTTATGATCACAGTAAGAAGATTGTCCCTTGCTGTGATCTGTCCGGTCAAGTGACCAGATTCCACATCTGAGGGGAGGCGGCTTACACTAGGTAAAAGGGGCGGGAGGGGGATACTTTATCATTCAATTACTCTTGTACTACAACTCTGACAGAATTGATATAACACTTTCCATGGACCGAATACTATGAAGATTAATTGGAGCTATTTTTTTTAAAACATTACTATCTCTTTAATGTCCGTTTAACCCTTTGAAAGCTCAAGCGTTCTGTAATGCTGCAACCTCTCAGGGTGTTCTAAGCAGTTTTTAAAGAGAAACTAACAGCTCCTAATAATGATCCGCCATTTATCTTAATCTGGGCAAAAGATCGTAATGACCAGTATGAATCAATTCTACATGGCCTGATTCTCCAAAATGAACCTGGGTATGATACCAGTTGATGCAGACATGATTCTGTGTTGCAAGGCCCCAAATTCCTCCCACATACATCCTGTTAGGAAACCTTTAGTGGGAGGAGTTTAGCGTCTCGGCATTCTTTCCGAAATTATCATGTCCGCCTCAATGGACCTGATACTAATCAAAGGTTCATTTTGGAGAACCAAGCCGTAATTAAGTGATTCATAGCGTCTCTTAGGATTTTTTTTACCACAATAGCCCTTTGAGTACAAGAGGGGTACTGCTCTGGCACTCAAAAGGTTAACATAAATGGGCATTAATTAGTAGGAGATGTTCATTCATCTAAAGCGGAACTATCACCCAAATTAAAGTTACCCCCAAATAATTATGCACATAACGATAAGCATATGTATACTAGTATACAGCGTTACTAAAAAATCCAACTCGTTCTGAGACGGTCAGGCAGACATCTGTGCGCCTGCACTGTCTTTTCTGGTCTCCACTAGGGGGCGCTGCATTGTACCTTAAGGTACAGGAAGGGGCTGACCGTGCAGGCGCACAGATGCCTCTACAGCAAGCTGCCTGACTGACCGTCTCAGAACGAGTTGGATATCTCAATAATGCCGGACTTATTCCGGATAATACTATTATGGATATGCTGATCGTTATGTGAATAATTATTTCTGGGTAACTTTAATTTGGGTGATAGTCCCGCTTTAATAGTGGAATTAATTTTCTCCAAAATTGATCATCTTTTTCCTTGTGTAAATGGCATGCAGGTTTCGTTCATACCCTTGCGTCGCTCAACCCTCTGGTCCACAAGAGGTTAACCCTCTGAGTGCCAGTGGGGTACACAACGCATTGCCTAGCAATGCGTTGCGTACCCCTCTGGAGCACAAAGGGTTAACAGTGCGGTGATATAATCAGTATGGCATCCAACCAGAGGAAAAGCTGATCCTTGTTTCATTACCTGCGCATATGCCAGCGTTTCATCTCGCATCCATTCTTCCATGTTTAGTACCTTGTTTGATGTGGTCTGTTATGGACCAGTTGCAGACAGTGAATTAAAAAAAAAGATATCGTATTAGTGAGTGACGGCAATGTCTTGAATGCAAGTAAATCTGGTTGAAACATGTAAAAATCGTATCAAGTTCTCATACTGTGCAGTCTGAAGTGTGGGAATGAAGGCTCTGTAATATCTAGATCGAGGGGTGCCCACAATTTAGCCATATCGAATTTACTTTTTTCATAATCATCGTAACACAATCTACTACTGTGGTTCTCAACTGGGGTGCTGTGGTCCTTCGGCGTGCCGTGAGCCCTGCTTTAGAGCGCCCCTGTTTTGTATGAAGACTGTGATAAAAAAGGGAATTTTCAGTTATAAATGTATGTTTATGGAATTTGTTATGCACAATAAGCATATATGTCTTTATGATGGGACATAAGAATATATAATTTTTATTTGTATCTTTCATTATGCTATCGAAAATGTTCTTTTAAAGTGTAATGTTTCACAAATAAAAACAGCTCCAATTAATATTCATAGTATTTGGGCCGTGGAGAGTGTTATTTCAATACTGTCAGAGTTGTAGTACAAGAGTAATTGAATGATAAAGTATCCCCCTCCCGACCCTTTTACCTAGTGTAAGACACCTCCCCTCAGATGTGGTATCTGGTCTCTTGATCATAAGGAAAACCCTGCCCCCCTTGACAGGTTTTTCAGGTTTTTCCTTATACTTGCTGAAGATTGTCCCTCTCTGTGATCCATCCAGACAGTCTTGCTGCTCTGAGGTGAACAGTGTTACATCAATAAAAGGGTCGGGAGGGCGATATTTTATCATTCAATTACTCTTGTACTACAACTCTGAGAGTATTGAAATAATAATCTCCATGGCCCAAGTATTATGAAGATTAATTGGAGCTGTTTTTATTGCAAAACATTACTATCCCTTTAAAGGGATAATATTGTAAAAAAAAAAAAAAAAACTCTGCATGGGATTGTTCAAATTAATTTGTTGTAATGCATATTTTTATTTCTCTTTACCTTCATATTCTTCTTAAAAATTGATTTAAAAGATTCCCCCTCCTGCCCCTTTCCATCAAGTCTTTCAGATCAGAAAGCCTGTCACAAAGAGGGACAGTTTTTTGTCGCCTTAAGGAAAACACTGCGCCGCTTGGGCAGGGTTTTCCTTATACTGACGCATACAATAATGCCCCTCATTGTGTTCTCAGGGAACTGTGAATGATGTGATGGAAAGGGGTGGCAGGGGGAATCTTCTAAATCGAATGCTGTAGAGGTGTTCAGTCCAAACACTATTCCGCACAGGGCCGGATTTCCCACTAGGCAAAGTAGTCAGCTGGTGAAAGCTCCAGCGTTTGAGAGGCTGTGCCTGAGTTGTGCTGGTCACACCCACTTTCTGGGTTTTGCAGGCTATTATTTAACCCCTTGGATGCTAGTGAGATCTCCAACGCATTGCGTTGGAGATCTCTCTTCCAAGGGATTAAAGCTTTTTTCGGGCCTTGCTTGCCAAAGGTATTTTTTGTACCAGGAAACAATGGATGGGACTGGGGCGGGTCATGTGATGAGAGGGGTGTGGTCATTGGTGGAGCTAAGGTTACTTAGATTGGCTTGCCAAGGGTAGCCTGGCATGTAAATCGAGACCTGATTCAACATGGTCTACTAGTAACCACTTAGAATTCTTACCTATTGGCACCGCTGACTCTTCTCTGGCTATCCTTTTGGAGAAACTACTGTCTGTATTCAGCTGCGGCAGACCAACTGCAACCATAGGCAGAGGCGTAACTAGACGTCACCGGGCTCTGGTGCAAAAATTGCCATGGGCCCCCCCCTGACCAAATTTCCCCCGCTTGGTATCTCCACATTGCCCCCAATGTCCAACTCTCCACATTACCCCCCAGCTCTCGACATTGCCCCCAAAGTCCACCTCTCCACATTGTCCCCCAATTCTCCACATTACCTCCATTGACCATCTCCTACCTCCCTGGTGGTCCAGAGGTGCAGCAGGAGAGGTCTGTGCCTCCTTTGGCACAGACCTCTATTAAGAGCATGGTCCTCCCATTAATGCAGAGCTCTGGGAGATGATGTCATGAAGATGATGTCATCTCCCAGAGCTCTGCATTACTCTAGTGTCGATGAGGGACAGCTCTTCTGCTAGAAGTCCGTGGCACTGGGAGGGGGGGGGGATCGCAGGGGAGCGGCCTGGCCCCTGGAGTGACGGGCCTGGTCTTCAGGGCGACCCCTATTGTTACTCCACTGACCATAGGGGATAAAGAGACATTCACCAGATTCCCACTGGAGATCTTGCTAGCATTCAAGCAGTTTAATCCCCATTTACATACATTGTCAGAGAGGATTGTCCTATTGGGAGACCGGTCATCCCCAGGATGAGCAGGTTGGGGAGAACAGAGGAACTCGCTTTACAGACCCACAATATTTTGAAAGAGAGGTCTGAGCTGCCACCAGAGCAAACCTTCATCTCCGTGCTCAGTGACAGTCCTCACGTTCTTTGCTGGTGCAGAGCGCCAGGATATGACATCATATCCTGGCGCCCTGTACTCCCATGACACACGAAGATCTCAAGGGAGCACTGGTGTGTGCTGGAGGCTGCACAATCATCTCTCTCCCTATACTGGACCACCAGGGAATGCAAGAGAGGGGGAAGAGACAATTAAAAAGAAGATATGTGGAGAGGCAGAGGAAAAGAGGGGACAAGAAAAAACTAGAGGAAGGAGAGGGAATAGGAGAAAGGCAGGGAACTGAGGGGGGTCTGTCTGAACAATATTAGCCGCTTAAAGACTGGTGCCGGTCCTGACTCTTCACCTATGTCGTGCCTGAAGCACCAGTGACCGTTCTGGCATGTTATGGGTTTTGTGTTCACAGCGCTCCTGCAGGAGCACTGTAACCAGTAAGGACGTCTGAAACTGACCGCTCAAAAATTGGAGTGTTCAAGGGATAGTAAAACTTCTTTTTATCTTTATTGTATTTTGTAGGCATTAAAAAAACATGAAGAATGATATTAGTCTTATCTCTCAAACCTTTATGGTTTAAGAGATATTCACAAGCAAAGTTTCCCCTCCCGCCCCTTTTACCTAGTGTAAGCCATCTCTTCTCAGATGTGGAATGCAGTCCATAGACCAGACAGATAACAGCAGGGGACAATCTTCTTCCTATGAGAACAATGAAAGCCCTGCCCCCCTAGACAAGTTTTTCAGGTTTTTCCCTTATCTTAATTGAAGATTGTCCCTCTCTGCAGTCTACCTGGGCACCTCCCTTCTGATCTGGCTGAGCAGTGTTACATCAGTAAAAGGGGCGGGAGGGGGACACTTTGCTTGTGAATATCTCTTAAACCATAAAGGTTTGAGAGATAAGACTTATATCGTTCTTCATGTTTTTTTAATGCCTACAAAATAAAATAAAGTTAAAACGAAGTATTACTATCCCTTTCAGTTTCAGCCTCCTTTTCAGCGAGCAGGTACACGTGGTCAGTCACTTGTGCCTTCTCGTTGAATGATGTTTATGTGGTCCTTAAGCGTGGTCATACCCCAGGACCTCTGGACATTAAGAGTTTAGGAAAGAATATGTTTTTGAATGGTCTACTGCTATGTGAGTGCACAGTACAAAGCCAAAATTACTCCTATCAACCATTCTGGGGATCCAGATACTGACCCCCCACTGCTGGAATGCAAACTCCTGGATTGCATGTTCGTTACCATACTTGGGAGCACTCCTGCTTTAAGACTCCGGGACGGGGCTAATTCTACTGTTTGGCGAGTTCAGCTATAACCCCTCCCGTTTTCCAGTCTTCTCCGCCCACTCTCACCGTGATCCTCCCGTCCATTTCATGGCAGACGCCTCCTCCCAACCAGCAACACCCACCTAATTAAGCTCCACCCTCAATATGATGCAAAGCTCATCATCTGGACACTCACTTCATGACCTCTACGGAGTTTCCCCAGGGTCCATAGACCAGCTATGTCAGACTTTTAAACCCAACACAGGGGGGTCTATGGAGAGACTGATCTGAGGAGACTTCAGTCTCTCAGTTAAGTCTCTACTCACAAGATTAGAGAGGGAGCCTTGGGATGGTCTGTATTCAGACCCCCTTATTGTTGTTCTCCTGTTGAGCCTCCTGGGATCACAATGCAGGTCCTAGCTGAAATGGCAGGTCTCCTCCCATGGGAACAGGTCTGTAAATGGGGCACTATCTGAACCCTTCCCTAAATATTAAGGGGATTTTCTGAAAGCTTTGTCCACTGCGATGGAGTTAATTTTTCTGATAAACTGATCCTCTCTGCATTGTGGATAAGACCCTGTGGCTCTAGAAGTGTTAAAAGCTATTCCATCGTTTAGGTAATGCCTGTCCTTAATCGTCCCTTCTTAGCCTCACGGGGGTCATTGTGCGGTATCTAGCTGTAGCTGGGCACTGAGGAAAGGGGCTTACGCAGCTTTCACTGGCTATATAGGAGGACGTGTATCATCTCTCAGCCTCCCCCCCCACACAGCTGTCATATCCATAAAACAGATCCCTTCAGCCTGTGCTGACTCAGACTGCCGCTTCTTACCACGTCTCCTTATGGGGGTGTCACCTTCTCTTATCACCCTGCGCAGAGGTGACGGGCTGACAGCGATACAGCTCCCTATAGACGTGTAATGTCCCGCTTGTGCCCTCTACCTGCAATTGATAGTCTAGGCTGAAGCAGAAGGGATGCCAGCATTGCCAGGGGAGCTAAACAGTGTAATTCTATGGGGCGTCTTGCAATCTGCTCACGGCAATGAGACATAAGGGGCACATGCGCAAAGAAAAGGGAGCAATTTTGGGCCAAACAACTGCACCAGGAGGAACAAATATAACTTCCCATTTGTTTAAACCCTTTGTGTGCCAGGTGGGTATCCAATGCATTCCGCCGCAATAATAGTATCACTCACAAGAAGAACGACACGCACAGCAGAGAACATGGTAATACACTAGAACCCACACTCACACCAATAATCACACTCACATGAATACTGACACGCACACCAATAATCACGCTCACACCAATACTGACATGCACACCAACAGTCCCACTCACCCTAGGGAAGACTGTAATGTGCTAGAACCCATATTCACCCCGATAGTGACACTCACACTGATACTGACACTCACACTGATAGTCACACTCACACCGATACTGACACTCACACCGATACTGACACGCACACCAATAGTCCCACTCACCCTAGGGAAGACTGAAATGTGCTAGAAGCCACATTCACCCCGATAGTGACACTCAGACTGATACTGAAACTCACATTGATAGCCACACTCATACCGATACTGACACAAACACTGATAGTCCCACTCACCCTAGGGAAGACTGAAATGTGCTAGAACCCACATTCACCCCGATAATAACACTCAGACTGATACTGACACTCACAATGATAGTCACACTCACACCGATACTGACGCACTCCGATAGTCCCAATCACCCTAGGGAAGACTGTAATATGCTAGAACCCACATTCACCCTGATAGTACCACTCAGACCGATACTGACACTCACACTCATAGTCACACTCACACCGATACTGACATGCTGATAGTGACACACTTATAGGCGTTCTCACCCTAAGGAAAATTGTAATGTTCTAGAACTCATACTCACACTGATACTGGCACTCGCACCAATACTGACACACTGATCTGACGCTCACACCAATAGTCACACTCACACTGATACTGACACTCACACTGACAGTCACCTGCACACTTTACACTGATACTGGCACTCACATTGATAGTGACACACGCACACACACACACACACACACACACTGATAGTGACTGATACTGACACTCACACCAGTACTGACACTCACACCAATAGCCACACTCACACCGATACTGACACTAACTCCCATAGTTACACTCATACCAATAGTCACACTCACACCAATAGTGACACACCTATACTGACTTTCACACTGATACTGACACTCAAACTGATTGTCACTTTCACCCTACTCACGGGAATATGTACACTCACACTAGGGAAGATTGTGATATACTAGATCCCACACTCACAGGGACACGAATCCTCGGCTGGCGACACCTCATGGTATGTATTATAGTGTGAGATCACATTAGTGCATACTGGTGCACATGCTTCACTGATGGGGGCTCTTTGAGTGCCAGAGGGGTGCGCAACGCATTCCTTAGCTCTCTGGCACTCAAAGGGTTAAAAGCTTAACGCCAGCAAGCCGGTTAGACCTGCGCTGTAAAATCTCATAGAGGTACACCATGTCCTCTGCGCAATATATGAAAGATAGGACGCACCAAAAACACCCACAAATTGCCCCATTGTCCTCCATTGCCGTAAAGGGGAACATTTTCAGGGTAAGCAGTTTAGTAGGTTGGCGTCAAAGGGATAGTAATACATCGTTTTATATTTATTTTATTTTGTAGGCATTAAAAAAACATGAAGAACGATATAAGTCTTATATGGTTTGAGAGATATTCACAAGCAAAGTTTCCCCTCCCGCCCCTTTTACCTAGTGTAAGCCATCTCTTCTCAGATGTGGTATCCAGTCCATAGACCAGACAGATAACAGCAGGGGACAATCTTCTTCCTATGAGAACAATGAAAGCCCTGCCCCCCTTGACAAGTTTTTCAGGTTTTTCCCTTATCTTAATTGAAGATTGTCCCTCTCTGCAGTCTACCTGGGCACCTCCCTTCTGATCTGGCTGAGCAGTGTTACATCAGTAAAAGGGGCGGGAGGGGGATACTTTATCATTGAATTACTCTTGTACTACAACTCTGACAGAATTGATATAACACTCTCCAAAGTCCAAATACTATGATGATTAATTAGAGCTGCTTTTATTATGAAACATTACTATCCCTTTAACCCCTTAGCGACCGGCGGTCCTGGGACGTTTCCGTCCCATAAGGACCGCTTTGATCCACGCCGACGCGCCGGTACACGTGACCTGTTGCGTGTATCGGCGCGTCACTATGGGGCCTGATAGAGATCGCTCCGATCTTGGAGCAGTCAATTTCAGGCCCTATTTTTACTTACAGCGCTCCCGGTAGAGCTCTGTAAGTAAAAAGTACGTGACGTACTATCATCGGTCCTCCAGTATTTCAAGGACCGTGACGGTCATAGTACGTCACATGTCGTTAAGGGGTTAAGCTGGTTTAGGCTTATAAAACCGACCCCAGCGCCCGCTTTTCCATGGAATCTCACTGTTCGTTTCCCCCAGTGACACCCAGAAGGATGGAGTTGACAGTGAAACTCTCCGGTATGTGGGATGCCTCCTTGTCACGCTCTGGGGGATAATCAGCCTCCCTCGCTTCCTCCCGGAGCTGTCGGATCTCACCCCCCTCCCCTCCCCATGCCACTTATTGGATTTTATTTTCGGAGGTGGGAGGCTGCGGGGTCAGGGTGATTGGTTTCCTTATTGATCTGTGCGGCTCAGTATAATCCCTGCAGCTGCTGGGAGCTCGTTAAAGGATGGAGAGAGGCTGAGAAGGCTTTTACTCTTTATTTATTTGTCTCCTGCACTCATATTTTATGTAGGGGGGAAGTATCTTTTAAACTTAGCACTTTTATAGGAACCTTTTTTAACCCGTTTGCCGCCAAACCAAGTCTGCAAGACAAGGCAGAAGAAGGAAAAAAGCTTTCAGCATCTCTGCAAATACCGAATTTATTCTTACTGTGTCCATACCTCCAGAGGCGTAACTAGAAGCCATCGGGCCCTGGTGCAAGAATTGCCATGCCCCCCCCCCAACCACACTGGCCCCAGACCCCCTCAACCACATTGGCCACCTCCACATTGCCCCCCAATCTCCAAATTGCCCCTTCATCTCCACATTGCCCCCATCTCCACAATGCCCCCATATCTCCAAATTGCCCCTTCCACAATGCCCCCTTCAACTCCACAATGTCCCCTTCATCTCCACAATGCCCCTTCCACAATGCCCCCTTCCTCTCCACAATGCCCCTTCATCTTCACAGTGCCCCTTCCACAATGCCCCTTCATCTCCACATTGCCCCTTCCACAATGCCCCCCAATCTCCAAATTGCCCCTTTCACAATGCCCCCTTCATCTCCACATTGCCCCTTCCACATTGGCCCCTTCATCTCCACATTGCCCCCCAATCTCCACATTGCCCCTTCCACAATGCCCCCTTCATCTCCACATTTCCCCTTCCACAATGCCCCTACCTTCAGTCCCTGGTGGTCTAGCGGTGTGGCTTGACAGATCTGTGCCTCCATCGGCACAGATCTCTACAACTGAAGCTCCCACGCGCCGCTTTAGTAATGCAGAGGCTGGGAGATGATGTCATCTCTCAGCGCTCTGTATTACTAGAACCGGCGGCCGTAGTGGGAGTTGCTGCGGACGAGGGGGTCGCGGGGGGCGGCGCGGCCCCTGGAGTGACGGGCCCGGTCGCATGTGCGACCCCTGCGACCCCTATTGTTACGCCACTGCATACCTCCCAAGTGTCCTTCTTTAGGAGGGTCAGTCCCTCTTTGAGACCCAAATCCCTCTGTCCCTCTTTACTACCCTTTTGTCCCTCTTTTTAGGACATCAGAATGAGTGGTGCGTATTACATTGCTCCACAGCAATAAAACATACATAAATGTGTTGTTAATTGTCAGTATATGTTTTTATACATTAATATGGACAATTAAAATGCTTTGCTCTCGCTCTAAATCATTTATCAGTTACACAAAGAGGTGCAGATGAGTCAAGAAATAACCTAAAAATTCTTGGAAATGCCCCGCCCACCAGCCACGCCCCCAGAAACGCCACCTCAAACAGAAGTGTCCCTCTTTCACCATTTGAAACGTTGGGAGGTATGGTCTAAATGGTCTAAAACGTGTGTCTGAACACTAGGCACACGTGTTAGACCATTCCAATGAAGGGATTCCATGTAAGTAACGAGATCTCGGAACTTCTCAAGCGCCAGCGTGTCGACCGACACGAATCTCCTGCTGACAGCTTTACAGCTGTCAGTAGGAGAAATCAAACTTTAAACGCCTGTATCTCTTAAACCATAGCAGTTTGAGAGATACGTTTTTTTGCATTTAGATCAGCTTTTTAAGCTCTTCTAAATGCAAAAAAGTTTTTTTTAGACATTACTAACACTTTAACTTTATCTCCCATACTTTTCTGTCCCTCTGATTGCAAAATTGTCCCATCAGTACAGTTAGTTTAACGCCCCTGACATTGTGTCCATTTTGGCAAAAATGTTCTCCCACTGGCATCTTTGGGTCTGTGAGAATTAAACCTTCTGTGTAATGGTTGTCCAGTTTCACCCACATAAAGAGCTGTTGGGCATTTTGCACACATGATGAGGTGTATTACATTGGATGATATGCAGGTGAAGGTACCATTGATCATATGGTGGAACTGGGTGTTTGGTATGGGTATATTGTCTGTGGTGTAAATGTGTGCACAGGGTTCATACCTCCTCTGTACGCAGGGAGATGTGCCATTTTCATACCTCCCAATATTTCAGATTGCCAAAGAGGGACACTTGTGTTTTAGGAGGTGTTGCTGGGTGCGTGGCTGGTGGGTGGGGCATTAATGAGAATTTTTAGGCTAGTTCATGACCTTTTGATATCTCTTTGTGTAACCTAATAAATGACAAATAACAAGACCAAAGTATTTTATTTACACAGACTAATTTATAAACACATATACTGATGTTTAAACAAATAATAACGTGAGTTTTATTGCTGTAGACCAATATGACACACTTATATACACACCACACAGTCTGATCTCCTAAACACAGTGACACCAGGGTGATACACTTATATACACACCACACGGTCTTATCTCCTAAACACAGGGACACCAGGGTGATACACTTATATACACACCACACAGTCCGATCTCCTAAACACAGGGACACCAGGGTGATACACTTCTATACACACCACACAGTCTGATCTCCTAAACACAGGGACACCAGGGTGATACACTTCTATACACACCACACAGTCTGATCTCCTAAACACAGGGACACCAGGATGATACACTTCTATACACATCACACAGTCTGATCTCCTAAACACAGGGACACCAGCGTGATACACTTCTATACACACCACTCAGTCTGATCTCCTAAACACAGGGACACCAGGGTGATACATTTATATACACACCACACAGTCTGATCTCCTAAACACAGGGACACCAGGGTGATACACTTATATACACACCACACAGTCTGATCTCCTAAACACAGGGACACCAGGGTGATACACTTCTATACACACCACACAGTCTGATCTCCTAAACACAGGGACACCAGGGTGATACACTTATATACACACCACACAGTCTGATCTCCTAAACACAGGGACACCAGGGTGATACCCTTATATACACACCACACAGTCTGATCTCCTAAACACAGGGACACCAGGGTGATACACTTATATACACACCACACAGTCTGATCTCCTAAACACAGGGACACCAGGGTGATACACTTATATACACACCACACAGTCTGATCTCCTAAACACAGGGACACCAGGGTGATACACTTATATACACACCACACAGTCTGATCTCCTAAACACAGGGACACCAGGGTGATACACTTATATACACACCACACAGTCTGATCTCCTAAACACAGGGACACCAGGGTGATACACTTATATACACACAACACAGTCTGATCTCCTAAAAAGAGGGACATCAGGGTGGGAAAGAGGGACAGAGGGATTTGGGTCTAACAGAGGGACTGTCCCTCCTAAAGAGGGACACTTTGGAGGTATGCATTTTTT
This sequence comes from Rhinophrynus dorsalis, assembly GCA_037306005.1. Lineage (NCBI taxonomy): Eukaryota > Metazoa > Chordata > Amphibia > Anura > Rhinophrynidae > Rhinophrynus > Rhinophrynus dorsalis. Next base: position 390,162,315 of record CM074724.1, read on the forward strand.
ATATTTGTATTCAGGGCACTCCTCACCATCAGTTGTTTTAAACTGGGAGGCTATCTGAAGGAGAGTATCAACTTTGCTAAATTTTTACCTCCTGTGTTTGTACGGCTATCACCGCCTAGTTGGCCCTCATTCAGCCTGCCAACCTGAACAGTATAGTAATGCAGTGCAGTTCAAATCACCGTTACTTATCTGTGTTGTCTTTGCGTTCCCCTAGTGATTCTGCATGGTGAAGGCATGTTAAAGGGATTGTAATGTTAAATAATAAATCAATATAAGACTGTTTCATTTAATTTTTATGATATTATATTTTAAAAATAGTTTACCTGCACATCTTTCTCGAACATCCGGTTAAAACAATCCCCCTCCCGGCCCTTCCTATTAAAGGGATAGTAATGTTTCATAATAAAATCAGCTCTAATTAATCATCATAGTATTTGGACTTTGGAGAGTGTTATTTCAATACTGTCAGAGTTGTAGTACAAGAGTAATTCAATGACAAAGTATCCCCCTCCCGTCCCTTTTACTGATGTAACACTGCTCAGCCAGATCAGAAGGGAGGTGCCCAGGTAGACTGCGGAGAGGGACAATCTTCAATTAAGATAAGGGAAAAACCTGAAAAACTTGTCAAGGGGGGCAGGGCTTTCATTGTTCTCATAGGAAGAAGATTGTCCCCTGCTGTTATCTGTCTGGTCTATGGACTGGATTCCACATTGGAGAAGAGATGGCTTACACTAGGTAAAAGGGGCGGGAGGGGAAACTTTGCTTGTGAATATCTCTCAAACCATAAAGGTTTGAGAGATAAGACTTCTATCGTTCTTCATGTTTTTCAAATGCCTACAAAATAAAATAAAGATAAAACGAAGTATTATTATCCCTTTAAATCATGCAGAGTTCACTCAGAGCCGATAGCCAGATCCTTGACCGGACGATCTCAATGAGGGACAATATTGTTTGTGTCGGTATAAGGAAAATCCTGCTGCCCTCCTTGACGATGTGTGGCAGGGTTTTCCTTATGCTGACACAATATTGTTCCGTCCGGACCGGCTTTTCGGATCTGAGGGAACTCATCAGGATGTAATGAAAAGGTGTTGGCAAGGGGGATATTTTAACCCTTTGAGTGCCAGAGGGGTACACAACCCATTGCTTTGCAATGCGTTGTGTACCCCTCTGGCACTCAAAGGGTTAACTGTTTTTTGTTTTGGTTTTTTTTTGAAGAAGGATATGCAGGAAAATAAGACTTTGCATTATAAAAAATGTAATGGAACAATCATATGCATTGATTTATTATTTGACATTGCTATACCATTAAATCACGTACGAGAGAGGTCCACTTGGGTGTCAGCCATATATCACTGTATGAAACCCACATGGGTCTTCTGTTTATTGGGAGTTATGATGCACATTTCAACTTCCTTATTGCCAGTGTGAACAATCTATAGCACAACCTACAGGCGACATGCAGTTCGGGTCAGCGGAACAACTAACTCAACACATGTACGCGTGGAGGTTGCAGTAAGGTGAACTAGGCTGCATCAAATGCGGCGGCGGCGACAACTTTCATTATAAACTGTAAAATGGCGTCTAGTATCTTCAATGCGTTGGCAATTAGCACATTGTTAACAATACTTTAAAGGGATAGTAATACTTCGTTTTAACTGTATTTTATTTTGTAGGCATTAAAAAAACATGAAGAATGATATAAGTCTCATCTCTCAAACCTTTATGGTTTAAGAGATATTCACAAACAAAGTATCCCTTCCCTGTTCAACCAGAGCAGAAGGGAGGTGCCCAGGTAGACTGCAGAGAGGGACAATCTTCAATTAAGATAAGGGAAAAAGCTGAAAAACTTGTCAAGGGGGCAGGGCTTTCATTGTTCCCATAGGAATAAGATTGTCCCCTTCTGTTATCTGTCTGGTCTATGGACTGCATTCCACATCTGAGAAGAGATGGCTTACACTAGGTAAAAGGGGCGGGAGGAGGAAACTTTGCTTGTGAATATCTCTCAAACCATAAAGGTTTGAGAGATAAGACTTATATCATTCTTCATGTTTTTTTAATGCCTACAAAATAAAATAAAGTTAAAAAGAAGTATTACTATCCCTTTAATGTCTCTAATATGAACAAAGCCTTATGGTTCCCAGCTGCAGCTCTTTGACTTATTTTAGTTCTCCCCAGCAGTGATAAGGTTAATCTGCCTTAGGACAGTGTGTCTGGCACATTTCTGCAGATTCAGTTCCTCTAATGGGATTGGCAGGGTCAGTGTTTTCTTGAACAGTTTAAGGCTGCTTAAGGCATTTGGTTAATTGATTCCAAATCACCTTGATTACAAATATGCTAATTGCTTTTTCTGCCTCCTGCTGTGACCTCCTGCCCTCCCCCCCTCTCCATGGGTCAGCGAGCGGGCACCCTCCTGTCCGGTTTCTTTTAAAAGTCTATTCCCTCTGCGTCCAGCTCTCGGAAATATCCATGAATAATTCACTCTGGATTATGCTGAGGGTGACAGAAAGACAAACCAGCTGACCAGTTCACTGCTGGGCGGGCTAGTATTGTATGGCATACCGGTAATATGGCATGGCATAGCATTCTGGAGCAAACCAACTGCACGACTGGGAACAAACACCCCCCCCCCCCGCCCTAAAAATTCAGATTAAGTTTAATTGGCCTCTTAACACCTTGAATGCCAGATAGGTCTCCAGGGCATTGCGTGTCCAGTGTCCTTTTGATGAGCTCAACATTGAACTTGTGCTTTTTGTCTGAGGTTGTAACCCCTTAGTGACTTGTGAATTGCCAGGACCGTCACGCCGGTTATGGCATTTAAGGACCGGTGACAGTCCTGGCGCATCTTGGAATTCTGGGATGGCACGCCACTCTGTCATCCCAGAATTCACTAAGAAAGAAAAAGCTCTGTGGTCTTTAACGGCTGCCCCCGTGCCGAATCAGGAGGTCATTAAAGGGTTAAATCAGGAAAGCTTTAAAGGGATAATAATGTTTCACAATAAAAACAACTCCCGTTAATCGTCATAGTATTTGGGCCATGGAGAGTGTTATTTCATACTGTCAGAGTTGTAGTACAAGAGTAATTGAATGATAAAGTATCCCCCTCCCTCCCCTTTTACCTAGTGTAACACTGCTCACCTCAGATGTGGAATCTGGTCTCTTGAATGGACAGATCACAGCCCCCTTTACAGTTTTTTCCTTATGCTCACTATAGATTGTCCCTCTCTGTGATCCATCCGGACAGTCTTGCTGCTCTGAAGTGAGCAGTGTTACATCAGTAAAAGGGGTGGGAGGGGGATACTTTATCATTCAATTACTCTTGATGTACAACTCTGACAGTATTGAAATAACACTCTCCATGGCCCAAATACTATGAAGATTAATTGGAGCTGCTTTTATTGTGAAACATAACTATCCCTTTAAAGCACACACAAACACTGCATGGTCTTGTGCATTCCAGCAGAATGATGCCTTTGTACGTTACCCTGATCTAAAGGGACTCCGAATATCTCCTAAAGAGGGACACTTGGCTGTACGGACCCCTAATATCTCCTAAAGAGGGACACTTGGGAGGTATGGAATGGACCCCTAATATCTCCTAAAAAGGAGTATTTGGGAGGTATGGACCCCTAATATCTACTAAAGAGGGACACTTGGGAGGTACGGACCCCTAATGTCTCCTAAAGAGGGACACTTGGGAGGTACGGACCCCTAATATCGCCTAAAGAGGGACACTTGGGAGGTATGGACCCCTAATATCTCCTAAAGGTGGACACCTGGGAGGTACCGACCCCTAATATCTCCTAAAGAGGGACACTTGGGAGGTACGGACCCCTAATATCTCCTAAAGAGGCACACTTGGGAGGTACGGACCCCTAATATCTCCTAAAGAGGGACACTTGGGAGGTATGGACCCCTAATATCTCCTAAAGAGGGACACTTGAGAGGTACGGACCCCTAATATCTCCTAAAGAGGGGACACTTGGGAGGTATGGACCCCTAATATCTCCTAAACAGGGACACTTGGGAGGTAAGGACCCCTAATACCTCCTAAAGAGGGACACTTGGGAGGTATGGAGCCCTAATATCTCCTAAAGAGGGACACTTGGGAGGCATGGACCCCTAATATCTCCTAAAGAGGGACACTTGGGAGGCATGGACCCCTAATATCTCCTAAAGAGGGACACTTGGGAGGCATGGACCCCTAATATCTCCTAAAGAGGGACACTTGGGAGGTACGGACCCCTAATATCTCCTAAAGAGGGACACTTGGGAGGTACCGACCCCTAATATCTCCTAAAGAGGGACACTTGGGAGGTACCGACCCCTAATATCTCCTAAAGAGGGACTCTAGGGAGGTACGGACCCCTAATATCTCCTAAAGAGGGACACTTGGGAGGTATGGGTTCGCACCAGAGTTGATCCACTTTATCTTTCTGCATATGGAGCCGAATTTCAATCAGGAACAATCTGCCAGTCTTGACCACTTTTCCAGATTTCCAAATCTGCTAGACTAATTAGTTTGACCTTGAAACGACTCTTCTTGCCTCCGGCCCCTTTCAGTGCTAGAGACCTCGGGTGCATTGAATGTTAAATTGGAACAGCCTCTTGCAGACCTTCCACTCCTAAATCGGATGTGGAAAAAAAAAAACAAAAAAAAAACGAAAACCCCAAGGTGGATGGACTGTGTAGAAAAGCCATATCTGGAGATTTTATCGCTAAGTGAACGGCACTAAAGATGGGATTTACAGCTGCGCCTCCTTTTATTTATTTATTACTTTTTTTCTCCCCTCGCTCGCTGAATTCTAATGAGCTAATTAGCAGGGTCCCGTGGGATGTGATTTTGTGAGCAGGAAGGGGAGGGGGCAGAGGAAAGACAAGGCAAGGAAAAGGGGAGATGTAGGGGGGGGACAGCGGAGAGGTGACGGGAGCTCATTAAGAGGTATCAGCCTACGGCAGGGTCTAACAGGGTAGAGCGTCAGCCAAGGGAACAGGATTAGATTGCTGACAAGATTGCACAGGGTGCTGGTGGCAAGGAAAGCAAAGGAAGTGATACACTGGGTCATATGCACCAAGTAGAAGGGTGCAATTCTGGAACATTCCAGCTATACACATAGCAGGGTTTTGACACAATTCTCAGGGTGAAGGGCCAAGATTTCAGGGTGACAGACTTGAGTGTCTCCTGCTATCTGATCTGCACCAATTAAAGGGGAACTACCACCCCGCAATAACTTAACATGTATTCATTCTTCATCTGGCGACTAGCTGCTTAGTAGCGCTAGTCGCCAGAAATATTACCTGGTTCCAAAGATTTTGCCGTTTTCCCGAGGCTCACAGGAGCAGGAAGCACGGACATCTCGTCACAGTGATGTCCGTGCGCCTGCGCTGTCAGTCCCTTTTAGCGCTACTAAGCAGCTAGTCGTCAGACGAAGAATGAATACATGTTAAGTTATTGCGGGGTGGTAGTTCCCCTTTAACTGCTCATTTAGAGCCGTATGTTCAAAAGAAAAGTGGAGGAGTCCTGGGGCAAACCATCTGCACTATGGGGGACGACTAAAAATTCCCATTGATTTAAAGGGACAGTAACACTTAACCCCTTTGAGTGCCAGAGGGGTGCGCAACGCATTGCGTTGCGTACCCCCTCTGGCACTCAAAGGGTTAATACGTAAGAAAAATATATATCTATTGCCTCCTGAGAAAAACAAGGGAACTCCCACTGCTGAGGTGTTTTTAACCCCTTAACGACCCTTGACGGTCATAGTATGTCATGGGTAGATCTGACTTAACGACCCATGACGTACTATGACCGTCACGGAATCCGGGCTCCCTCTGCGGCTGCACGCCGTTCGGGGAGTCCGGAACCGGAAAGAAATTAAATAAAAAAAAAAAAAAAAAGGTCAGTGGTCCTTAAGTGCCGGGTGCGTGTGCTCGCGGGCGCCCCTTAAGGGGTTAAAAAAGTTATTGCAGCTAAAACTTTAACTTTTTTAGTTGCAGTATCACAGTGGCCTGAAATGTTATAGTGGTGCTGCTGCTACACCGTCCTATGGACAACTCCAGTCCGTTGATCATAAATCTCCTTAGGATGGTCTAGCAACAGCGCCACTCTTAACATTTCAGGCCATTGATATACTGCACTAAAAAATTAAAGTTTGAGCTGAAATAACTTTTAAATAAAACATCCCCAAACAGTGGGGTGCCAGCCAAATATATTATCTTCTGATGCCCTCATAGTTCAGCCATTTATTGGAGGCTGCAATGATAACGCTGATGATGTACTTGCATTCATTTTGCACAATGTATTCTGGGTTGGCAGAGCGGCGTGCGTCCCAGAATTCCATGATGTGCCAGGACATTCACTGGTCTTTATCGCCCGGACCAGCTGTAATAACTTTTAAATAAAACACCCCTGAAAAGTGGGAAACCCTTGTTTTACTCAGAAGGATAAACTCTAAAATATGTTTGTTTGTTTTTTGTTTTGTTTTGTTTTTTTACATCTTAAAGGGATAGTAATGTTTCATAATAAAAGCAGCTCTAATTAATCATCATAGTATTTGGACTTTGGAGAGTGTTATTTCAATTCTGTCAGAGTTGTAGTTCAAGAGTAATTGAATGATAAAGTATCCCCCTCCCGCCCCTTTTACTGATGTAACACTGCTCAGCCAGATCAGAAGGGAGGTGTCCAGGTAGACTGCAGAGAGGGACAATCTTCAATTAAGATAAGGGAAAAACCTGAAAAACTTGTCAAGGGGGGCAGGGCTTTCATTGTTCTCATAGGAAGAAGATTGTCCCCTGCTGTTATCTGTCTGGTCTATGGACTGGATTCCACATCTGAGAAGAGATGGCTTACACTAGGTAAAAGGGGCGGGAGGGGAAACTTTGCTTGTGAATATCTCTCAAACCATAAAGGTTTGAGAGATAAGACTTATATCGTTCTTCATGTTTTTTAATGCCTACAGTCTACCTGGGTACCTCCCTTCTGATCTGGCTGATCAGTGTTACATCAGTAAAAGGGGCGGGAGGGGGATACTTTGTCATTGAATTACTCTTGAACTACAACTCTGACAGTATTGAAATAACACTCTCCAAAGTCCAAATACTATGATGATTAATTAGAGCTGCTTTTATTATGAAACATTACTATCCCTTTAAAATAATCCTTACGCCCTCCCTGTAAGTGCCTCACGCCTCCCTAGGGATCATACCCCCCCCCAACCCCCCAGATTGTGAATTACTGCAGTCAGGGGTCCCTTCTGAAGAACCTACGTTCTGTTATAACAGATGTGCAGAACAGCTGTAATCCTCTGCTTCTCAGCTTGTGTTTTTATGGCTTATCTCTGGTGCCCTCGCATCTGTAGGCATGAGGGAAGATACGAGAGTGGGAAGCGCAAAGCTCTAGCCCGACAAATACAGGCTGGTTAGGAAGGATCTTTTTTTCAAATGAGGGAGACTCTTAAAGGGATAGTAATACTTAAAATGTAAAAAAACAATATGTTGTAGGGTTTATCCCCCTGATTAAAACAAGTGTACTCCCACTGCTGAAAGGTGTTTCATTCAAAAGTTATTAAATTTCAAAGTTGGATTTTTTAGGTGCAATATCACAGTGGCCTGAAATTGTACAGTGGTGCTGTTGCTACACGATCCTATGGACACCTCTGGTCCTGGGACCATAAATCTCCATAGGATGGTGTAGCAACAGCGCCACTGTACAATTTCAGGCCACTGTGATATTGCACCTAAAAAAATTCAACTTTGAAAATTAATAACTTTTGAATGAAACACCTTTCAGCAGTGGGAGTACTCTTGTTTTACTCAGGGGGATAAACCCTACAACATATTTTTTTTTACATTTTAAGTATTACTATCCCTTTAACCCTTTGAGTGCCAGAGAGGTACGCAGCGCATTGCTCTGCAATGCGTTGCGTACCACATTGGCACTCAAAGGGTTCAAATGATTATTAGAGCCCTTTCACCTCCGCTGCAGTTCCATCTCCTGTGTTCTGAACCCACGTTTCTCCTGCGTTACGTCGCTGTTCCTGTAACAGAGGGGAATGGGGGGGGGGGGGGTGGAGGCATGGCTGACAGCACGCCTTATTGAGTGCCAGCCAAATATATTATCTTCTGATGCCCTCGCAGGTAGGCCATCTATTGGAAGCTGCACTGATAATGCTGTTGATGTTGATTTACTAAGTGCACTGTAGAGAACAAATAAAAAAAAAACACATTGCTTTAACCCCTTAACAACCACCCGATCCAGACAAACCAACATAATGCATTCTGGGTAGGCAGAGTGCCTTGCATCCCAGAATTCCATGACGTACCATGACCGTCTCTGGTCCTTAACGTCCGGACCGACGTGACAGTCCTGACATGTCATATTTCATTAAGGGGTTAAAGAGGAATTTTAATCTCTTGAATGCTGGAGCATTGCGAAGCTTTCAAGGGATTAAAAGCCTAATTTAACCCTTTGAGTGTCAGAGGGTTACGCAATACAATGCGTTGCGTACGCCTCTGGCACTCAGGGGGTTAAATTACATGGTGATTTTATCATTTTTTATTATTCCTTATAATGCAATTGTTTTACCTCAAAATTGCACTGTTTTTCTCTGTACGGGAACCTCCGTTATGCACTAAAGCAATCATATGCTGTAGTCCAGTGGCTCCCAAACTGGGGAGACATGCCCCTCCGGGGGAGGTGCGATGAATCTTTTTCGGGGGGCTTGACGCTCTTTTGTTTTTTACAGCACCAGTCATCTGCATTGCTCTGCAACATAACCATATGTATATTGTTGAAATGTGACTGCGGTCATACGCTTGGGAATGGCCAATATACAGAACATTACATTAATTTCATTGTAAAAAATGAAGCAAGGAGAGTATGTGAGTCTACTGTACTTACAGGGATAGTAATGTTTCACAAAAAAAACAGCTCCGATTAATCTTCATAGTATTTGGCACTAGTGTAACAATAGGGGTCGCTCCTGCGACCTGGCCCGCCGCTCCACGGGCCCGGTTGCCCCCTGCGACCCCCCACCCTGTGCCACTGAGCAGCAAGCAGCTGAGGACGATATCTGTGTGAGCTCCGTCGGCACACTAGTAGTAATGCAGAGCGCTGGGAGATGACATCATATCCCAGCGCTCTGCATTACTGAAGGACCGCGCGGGAGCTCCAGCTAAAGAGGTCTGTGCAGAAGACCTGTCCTGCCATGCCAGCCACTGGACCACCAGGGAGGTAGGAGATGGGCACAGGGGGGGGGGGGTCATCACAGCAGTGGAGGTAATGTGGTGATTGGGGGCAATTGTGGAGGCAATTGGGGGCAATTGTGGAGGCAATTGGGGGCAATTGTGGCAATATGGTTGCAATTGGGGGCAATGTGGTGGCAACTGGGGGCAATGTGCAGGCAATTGTGGCTATTGGGGGCAATTGTTGCAATGTGGGGGCAATTGTGGCACAATTGGGGGCAATGTGGAGGCAATTCTGGCTATTGGTGGCAATGTGGGGGCAATTGTGGCTATTGGGGCAATTGTGACAATGTGGGGGCAATGAGGAGGCAATTGTGGCTATTGGGGGCAATGTGGGGACGATTGGGGGCAATGTGGGGGGCCATGGCAATTTTTGCACCAGGGCCCGGTGGCTTCTGGTTACGCCTCTGGTATTTGGGCCATGGAGAGTGTTATTTCAATACTGTCAGAGTTGTAATTCAAGAGTAATTGAATGATTAAGTATCCCCCTCCCACCCCTTTTACTGATGTAGCACTGCTCACCTCAGAACAGCAAGACTATCCGGATGGATCTCAAAGAGGGACAATCTTCAGTGATCATAAGGGAAAACCTGAAAAACCTGTCGGGGGGGCAGGGTTTTCCTAATGATCACAGTAAGAAGATTGTCCCTTGCTGTGATCTGTCCGGTCAAGAGACCAGATTCCACATCTGAGGTGAGCAGTGTTACACTAGGTAAAAGGGGCAGGAGGGGGATACTTTATCATTCAATTACTCTTGAACTACAACTCTGACAGTATTGATATAACACTCTACATGGACCTAATACTATGAAGATTAATTGAAGCTGCTTTTTTTGTGAAACATTACTATCCCTTTAACACAAAGCACCAGGGGATTATGCAACTAACTTAAAGGGATAGTAATGATTAGTTATTACTGTATGATCGATTCTTCTATGTACATTTGTATAACGATGTGTAGCTTTGTAAACATCCATATCTTTGCCATTTTCATTTTCTTCTATAATAAAGTGTCCCCCCTCCCGCACCTTTTACATACGTCACAAATCTTCCCATAAAATCAGCAAGCTGGTCCGCACGGTTCGCGATGAGGGACAATCTTATGTCAGCATAAGGAAAAAGCTACCCTCTTTCATCAAGAGGGGCATGGTGTTTCTTAAACTGACAGACAGAAAATTGTTCTTCGCTGCGATCTGTCCGGATTGCTGACGGGGATGATTCATGCAGGAGGGGGACACTTTATTATAGAATAAAACTAAAAGGACATTGTTATACAAACGTATGCAGAAGAATCAGTCTTGCTGTGCTACCTAAACGTTACTATACCTTTAAAGGGTTAAGATTACCATGTACAATAGTCAAGTTTAGGTCCTGTGGTCCTGATGGCAACGATCATGTCCGCCCCCATAGACATGACGTCGTGGACTGATTGCAGATATTATCTTTCAAACCAAGGCACAGGGACAAAATTTATAAGGGTCATTAGAGGTGTTTTATTCACAAGTTATTGCAGCTCAAACATTAATTTTTTTTAGATGCAATATCTCAGTGGCCTGAAATGTTACAGTGGCGCTGTTGCTACACCATCCTATGAACGGCTCTGCTCAGTTGACCTTAAAGCTCCATAGCATGGTATAACAACAGCAGCACTGTACAATTTCAGGTCACTGAGATACTGCACCTAAGAAAATCAAGTGCAGTAACTTTAGAATAAAACACCTCCCAGCACTCTTGCTTTACTCAGGAAAATAAACACTACAATATATATCTTTTTTTTTTTACATATGAAATGTTACTGTCCCCAGGCCCGGACTGGCCATCGGGCATACTGGACATTTGCCCGGTGGGCTGGTCTGGGCATTTCCAGGCGTTTAAAAAAAAAAAAATGAATCATTAAACAAGTTTAGGCTGTCTTTCACTTACTGAAAGACGGCCACCTCGTTACAAGTTTCCTGGTGGATGGGCAATCAACGTGCGGCCGTGCTGTGCACCGCACCGCACGTGATTGTAAGCTCCACCCACGATCACCGTCGGCCGACAGCCCAACCCTGAGACAGTCTTGTCAGTGAAGGCCGCCGCTCGCCGCTCCAGGCTGCTCAGCATTAAATGCCCGATCCTATTCTTTGTCCCAGTCCCGGCCTGACTGTCTCTTTAAGCCATTTTGATGCCAAATGACAGTGTGTGATACAATCCGCAGCCTTGGTTTACAAACCCCTTTTTTCTGTAAATGCTCTTATTTTACACTTCCTTTAAGGATAATTCGCACCTCCTCCCCCTTGCATCTTCGTGCTGAAGGTAACATTAATCTCCATTTGTCCTATCGTCCAGGCTTCCCCTGTGTGATCCGTGAGATTAAACACGCACAGCGCTGGTAATCACCTACTAAACTGCTTACAAACCAGCAATATTTACATAATACAATGCATTCTGGCAGCTCAGGGAAGGAATCACACCCAAGAGGGATTAAAATGCTGGGCACCGTCTATAGCGACCCATCCCCCTCCTATCCCCGGCAAAGGACTAAATGCAGTAACTAAATAGGCGCAATTCTGGAGCAAACCAATTGAGACTCGGGGAGGGGGGCGGAATATTCCCAAATGATTTAAATTGAACTTTGCGATAATTTACAATGCGTTGGAGACCACTTGAATAAATGAACGAATGAATATGTTTATTTAAATAGCGCCACAAGTGTATGCAGCGCTTTAGCATTCGAAGGGTTAAAAAAAAGCTCAGTTCAAATCAGTAGGATGCTGGGTATTCCTACTTGTACCATTATGGTGCAGTTCATCTGCTACCACTTAGTTTTTGAATACTAGTTAAAGGGATAGTAATGTTTCATAATAAAAGCAGCTGTAATTAATCATCATAGTATTTGGACTTTGGAGAGTGTTATTTCAATTCTGTCAGAGTTGTAGTACAAGAGTAATTCAATGACAAAGTATTCCCCCTCCCACCCCTTTTTCTGATGTAACACTGCTCAGCCAGATCAGAAGGGAGGTGCCCAGGCAGACTGCAGAGAGGGACAATCTTCAATTAAGATAAGGGAAAAAGCTGAAAAACTTGTCAAGGGGGACAGGGCTTTCATTGTTTTCACAGGAAGAAGATTGTCCCCTTCTGTTATCTGTCTGGTCTATGGACTGCATTCCACATCTGAGAAGAGATGGCTTACACTAGGTAAAAGGGGCGGGAGGGGAAACTTTGTTTGTGAATATCTCTCAAACCATAAAGGTGTGAGAGATAAGATTTATATCGTTCTTCATGTTTTTTTAATGCCTACAAAATAAAATAAAGTTAAAATGAAGTATTACTATCCCTTTAAAGTGGAACTACCACCTGTAATACACTTTAGCTTAAATAACTCCCTAGCGCTACTAAGCAGCTAGTCGCCAGAATTATTACATTGTTAAATATATTTATCCTATCTTCCCGGCTGACAGCAGGACGGAGTGCAGACATCTTGCCATAGGGCCGTCTGCACGCCTGCGCTGTCAGTCCCATTAGGCTCTAGGAGGCGTTGTTAGGAGCTGTTCGGATCTGGAAGGGACTGATAGCGCAGGCGTGCGGACGTCACTATTGAAAGATGTCCGCGCTCCGTCCTGCTGTCAGCCCGGGAAGAAATGGTAAATCTATTTAACAAGGTAATAATTCTGGCGACTAGCGCTACTGAGCAGCTAGTCGCTAGATGGGGAGTTATTTAAGCTAAAGTGTATTTCAGGTGGTAGTTCCGCTTTAAAAATGCATGTAATGGGCCACAGTGCCACCCAACAGCCTCGGCTGGTGCCCCGGAGAGGAGACAGGCGGTGGGCCTCAGGGGGAGAAGGGGTCTGGCAGCACCGGAGTCTTGGCCGGACTGCCCCAGCAGCCCCTCATCCTCAGGCCGGAGCCGGTTGTACCGCACTTCCCTCGCTCCGACTGGTCCAAGGAAGGTGCACAAAGAGGAGGCCGGTCGTCCTGTCCAAATTCAGAGTACCCCGATCTGTACCAGCCGCAGAGCTATCTTGTTTCCTCGACCAGAAGCGTTCGGGCAGTCTCTACTGTGCATGACGGCTTCGGACAAACATCCTAGCATTTAATTATATAGGATGGGTCCTTACTTCTCTCTCATTCACCCTCCTCCTGCTCACAACACATTGACCCATTGAGTGCCAGAGGGGCGGGTACGCAAATCATTGCTCTGCAATGCATTACGTACCCCTCTGACACTCAGAGGGTCAATATGTTGTGGGCACGAGGAGGGTGAGTGAGAGAGAGGAGGAATAAAATAGTTACATACAGGTTACCCGTTGGGTACGTCTAGTTAGAAAAGGACCTGAGGATTTAGAAGAGGGATTGATGAAATTAACCCTTTGCTTTGCAATGCATTGCTTAACCCCTCTGGCACTCAAAAGGTTAAAGGGGAACTTTTCCCAAGGAATAAACAGCTCGTAGAGACCGATGGAAAAAGCTTGTATAAAACATCCCGTTGATTTAAATGTGTATTTTTTAACCCTTTGAAGGCTAGAGAGGTTTGTAACGTATTCCGGTTGGGTTATAAAGCCATTTATAAATCACGGGGGCAGGGGATATTTTTATATCTACCCTGCTGGACAGCTGGCTTACTCAAGAATTACTCCTCTTTTCTTTTTTCTTAAGACACCAAGAGCCAATTATTCCTAGTTGATAGTTCCTCTTTAAGACTATTATCCAGTAGAATTCTGCAGCCAGGCTGTAAAACGCTGGCAATGTGAACACTCAGGCTGATCCTATTAGCATCAGGGCCTTATCTGCAAGATAAGCTGTGTTAGTGAACCACTGCTGGGGGCTGCTGGCCATGGTGCTGAATGGTGCCGTGTGTGTGTCACTGCCAAGAGGAGGGGGCTCAGCAGCTCAGGTGATTTAAAGGGCACTTGTGTAGCTCTCGCGTCCTTCAGTGGGATCACACACACTGGGGTCTTAGGATAGCTTGGCGATACTCTTCCTCAGCCTTTTGCAGGCCATGTGCTGTGTGTTACAGAGTCAAAGATGGGGATCCGTAATCATGTGAGTAACAGGGCTGGTTGCAATGGGTGGAGTTGTGGATATTAAAGGGGAACCGTGCCCTAAAAATACGTGTTCCTTAACTTGTTTATCAGAAGGACTTACCTAGGCAGGTGTCCGACGAGCAGAAGTCCGTTATGTCTGTTTACGTTTGCATTCAGTCTGTTTTAACCCTTAACCCTTTGAGCGCCAGAGGGGTACGCAATGCATATCTTTGCACTCAAAGGGTTAATCTGATAACCACTTGGCTTCCTTACTAGCCCATTGTTTGCTGTGAGGAGGAAGGCTTCAACAGGAAACTGCAGATATAAAGCAAAAAAACAACAACAAAAAAATTATATATATATATATATATATATATATATATATATATATATAGACTTGGAAATGGTAATGTACTACCATGTAGAAAATGCACACGCAGGACTTGTGAAAAACTGCTATTTTATTGATAAATCATATGTCGACGTTTCGGCCCCCTAGAGGGCCTTTATCAAGATATCGTCTTGATAAAGGCCGAAAGGTCGACATATGATTTATCAATAAAATAGCAGTTTGTCACAAGTCCTGCGTGTGCATTTTCTACATGGTAGTACATTACCATTTCCAAGTCTATATAACTTTTTCTGAAAATAGCACCCAGGCAGTACGCAACTTTTAAATACATTCTGGTCAAATAGGAGTGCCCATTTAACCTTCTTCTATATATATATATATATATATATATATATATATATATATATATATATAAAACTTAGGTTAGCCGTGTTAGACCAGTGTTGTAGAGACCAAATGAATGGTACCTCTTTTTTATTGGAGTAACATTCCGTCATATAGACAAGCTTTTGAGAGCAATGCTCCCTTTTTCAAGTCAAAAGAATACTCATATCTATATTGTCTTGAGGAAGGCCCTTGAGGGGGTTGAAGCGTTGACAATGGAACACAGAATTCTTCAAGCAAGTCCTGTGAGTGCTCTCCGTTTACACGGCAGTTATGCCATTTCTTGTTTTATAACTCGGTTGGCAGTCGCACCCAGGCAGTAGGACTTTATTGGAAACAGAGTTTGACATTGGTTAAGGAGTATCCACTTCATCTTGAGATATAGATATATGTATAGCGAATGGTGAGATGCACTCGCTGTAAATCCACATTTAAACCCGGGTGCTCATCAAATACATGGATACATACAGTTCTGGAAGTAGAGACAGCACTTGCAGGTATTTTTTGCACAAAGATCGTTTGTTGTTTATTTCAACGTTTCTACCAGAGATTTTGGCTTTCATCCTGCGAGTACCATCTCTCCTTCCAGAACTGTGTGTGTATATATATATATATATATATATATATATATATACTGCCAAGGGTTAAGCACTCTCACCGATGATTAACAACAGAACCGGGTGCTCATTATCTTTTTTGTATTTATATGTGATACTGTGATTTGATATACATGTTTGCTTGACAAAGGTCCCGATCTGAGGACCGAAACGTTGCATCTTTTCACCATTAAATTGGTTTATTTGTATCGTTAAATCCAAGAGTGCACAGCTTATTTATATATATATATATATATATATATATATATATGAACTTATCTATTCTTTGACGTGCACCCAGATATTGACGCAATATGAGACAGAGAGTGCTGCAACCATTGATATACTAAAATCTCACTTATTTACCAAGAAATATTGGATATGCACATTACGGGGCACATATTTAATTTGTATAAAGACGAGCGCAGATTTGTCTCTTTGTCTGTTCTCACTTTGGGTTTGTGTCTGAGGTTTGGGGGGCTGGAGAACCCTCTCATTCTTTGCTGCTGTCTATGTACTCTTTATATTCACGTTAAAATGATATTATTATATGGATATTCTATGGTGAGTTGGCGCTGTGAGTTTTCTTTCTTGCCATATATATAAATATATATATTCTAGTTGAAGAGTCCACAGTGCCACTGCCAGCCGGTCGCGGGGCAGTCATGCACAGTAGAAACTGCCCGCGCCGCGGCTGATACAGAGCTGGACTCTCTCTACTGCGCATAACTGCGTAGTGACAAACTTTCTAGCGAATTATTATATAAGGTATCAAAACCCGTATACACGGGCTAAAGTGCACCCAGCGGCCCCTGCTGCTGCCCCGGAACAGAGACATGCGGTGAGCCATCCGGATCTCCCTGCTCCGGGATCAGCGCGTTCGGCAAGTCTCTCGCCAAACGCGCTGATCCTTAATGGTGAGCTTCAGACGGCTCACAGAGAAGCTCCCTGTGTGCGAAACACATATCCACAGTAGAGACTGCTGGAACAGCAGTCTCTGCGCATGTGCGGTTACGCTCACAGGGAGCGACGCATTCTATCACTTTATGTTATAGGAGGAAGATATATATCTGTATATACCTACATAACATAAACGCTAGAATGCGTCGCTCCCTGTGTGAGTAACCGCAGATATGCAGTAGGGAACGATGCAGTCACGCACTGGCTTGCAGTCAGAGGCTTTGCTGATCCGGAGCGGGTCGCTCAGAACAGCCCAGCACCCCCGGCTCTGGGGCCGCTGGCTGCCAATTTTGGCCACGTACATGGGCCTTCAGTATTAGTGTGTGTCTATGTATGTCACTCTTTGAGTGCCAAAGACGTATCCAACACCTTGCAACTCACTGGATACCTTTCTGGCACTCAAAGGGTTAAAGAGCTATAGCTGACTGTTGTTGAAGGAAGCCTACCTTCCTGGGCATGCCAAAGGGTTAAGCCGTGGAATTGCAGAGGAGGTATCCCTCTCTGGCACTCGAAGGGTTAAATCATATTAAGAGTGAACTTATTCCTAGAATACAGTTCCCTTTTAAAGCAGGCGTTTATTAAACCCTTTGAGTGCTAGAGGGGTACGCAATGCATTGCAAAGCAATGCGTTGTGTACCTCTTTTAGCACTCAAAGGGTTAATCCCTTGAGGCGCAGAGGGGAATGAAACGCATTGTGGGATAACGCATTTCACACCGCCCACCTAGTCCTTAGTCCCTTAAATAATTCTGATTCCAAACTGATACATTCCACCTCTTTCGTGGTCCACATAGGATTAAGTTTTTAACCCTTCGGGTGCGATAAGAGTATCCAGCGATGCGTTGTATACCCCTCTAGAACTCAGAGGGTTAATGGCCAAAAAGCTCTGAGGTCTCGAAAGCTAAAAATAACTGTAGCAATTTGGGTGCAAACCGTCCTCGCTGGAAGAGGCGAATCGAATCGCCCGTTAAACTAAATGAGGCTTTTAACTCCTTGAATGCTAGATAATGTGAAGCAATGTATTACAGGAGTCTCTAGCAGTCAAGACATTAACCCTTTGAGTGCCAAAGGGTTAGGCAATGCGTTGTGTACTCCTCTGGCACTCAAAGGGTTAAGTACCAGATTATTATTATTATTTTTTTTTTTTTAATAAATGAGTGTTTTTCTCCCTTTCCCCAGAATCCCTTCAATTCTTCTTAGGGAAATTGTATAATTGCAATTGTGGCTCATCATTTATTTAAATGAAGATTAACACGCAAAAAAAGAAATATGTTGATATAACTTTAAATATCATTTGTGCATAGCTAGGGTAGGTAAAATTAATTATTCATATGTTCTATCCCTAAAATATTATCCTAAACGTCCTTTTAAGTACATGTGTAAATTGTCCTGTTCAGAGAGTATTTAATGTTGTTTGTGCTGATTGTATTGAGAGATAAGGGATAAGTCCGTTATTTTATTGTGATTTATTTCTGTTGCTCTTGGAGTCAGAGTGTTATCTTATCTATCTATCTATCTATCTATCTATCTATCTATCTATCTCTCTATCTGTCTGTCTATCTATGTATCTATCTCATATCTATCTATCTATCTATCTATCTATCTATCTATCTATCTATCTATCTATCTATCTATCTATCTGTCTGTCTGTCTGTCTGTCTATCTATGTATCTATCTCATATCTATCTATATCTATCTATCTATCTATCTATCTATCTATCTCATATCTATCTATCTGTCTCTCTGTCTGTCTATCTATGTATCTATCTCATATCTATCTATCTATCTGTCTGTCTATCTATGTATCTATCTCATATCTATCTATCTATCTATCTGTCTGTCTATCTATGTATCTCATATCTATCTATCTATCTATCTATCTATCTTGCATCTATCTCATATCTATCTATCGCTCTATCTCATATCTATCAATCTATCTCATATCTATCTATCTATCTATCTATCTATCGCATATCTATCAATCTATCTCATATCTATCTATCTGTCTATCTATCTATGTATCTATCTATCTCATATCTATCTATCTATCTATCTATCTATCTATCTATCTATCTATCTATCTATCTATCTTGTATCTATCTCATATCTATCTATCGATCTATCTCATATTTATCTATCTATCTATCTATCTATCTGTCTGTCTGTCTGTCTGTCTGTCTGTCTGTCTGTCTATCTATCTATCTATCTATCTATCTATCTATCTGTCTTGTATCTGTCTCATATCTATCTATCGCTCCATCTCATATCTATCTATCTATCTATCTATCTATCTATCTTTCTATTTATCGATATATCTCATATCTATCTTGTATCTATCTCATATCTATCTATCGATCTTTCTCTTATCTATCTATCTATCTATCTATTTATCTCGTTAATACGTCAGCTTCAACATGCACCTGTCTTACTCTTTCAGCACTGAACTTCGCAATGCATTGCGTACCCCCTCTGGTACTCCAAGAGTTAAAAAAAAAAATGTTTGTTACATTTTTACCATAAGCCCTTGGCAGCTAAAAAAAAAAAAAACTAATTTCGGGAGTCTTCTAAGTACGAAGGGGATAGAAATCTTTCCCAGCCTCCCTTACCATGAAATATTAGATGTGTAATTACTGGAAGGGGAAAGATTCTCCTTGTCATGCCTGATAGCCCCACGGAAATAATAATGATTTAGAGGCCTCTATCCAGCCATCTCCCAGCAATTGATAGAAGTTGTTCTTTGCCAGTTTTAATTGGTGCTCATTAAATTTAGTTCACATCCTCAGCCATGCTGGGATTTGAACCCGTGAGATTCGGGTTACGCAGATGGTACAGGGCGGGGCTTTTAATAGCGGAGTCCTTTTTCCATTTAATAATATGTGCAATGTTAAGGAGAAGTAACATATCCTATATAATAATTCGCTAATGTATGTTTGTCAGAAGCCATCGTGCTCAGTAGAGACGGCTGTGTGCGCTGCAGTCATGCTCAGTAGAGACGGCTGCGTGCGCTGCAGACGGCTGAGCGCGCTGCAGTCATGCACAGTAGAGACAGCTGAGCGAGCTGCAGTCATGCACAGTAGAGGCGGCTGAGCGAGCTGCAGTCATGCACAGTAGAGACGGCTGAGCACGCTGCAGTCATGCGCAGTAGAGATGGCTGAGCACGCTGCAGTCATGCGCAGTAGAGGCGGTTGAGCGCACTGCAGTCATGCTCAGTAGAGGCGGCTGAACGCGCTGCAGTCATGCACAGTAGAGATGTCTGAGCGCGCTGTAGTCCTGAGCAGTAGAGACGGCTGAGCGCACTGCAGTCATGCGCAGTAGAGGTGGCTGAGCGCGCTGCAGTCATGCGCAGTAGAAGCGGCTGAGCTCGCTGCAGTCATGCGCAGTAGAGGCGGCTGAGCGCACTGCAGTCATGCACAGTAGAGGCGGCTGAGCGCACTGCAGTCATGCGCAGTAGAGGCGGCTGAGCTCGCTGTAGTCCTGAGCAGTAGAGATGGCTGAGCGCACTGCAGTCATGCGTAGTAGAGACGGCTGAGCGCACTGCAGTCATGCGCAGTAGAGGCAGCTGAGCGCGCTGTAGTCCTGAGCAGTAGAGATGGCTGAGCGCACTGCAGTCATGCATAGTAGAGACGGCTGAGTGCACTGCAGTCATGCGCAGTAGAGACGGCTGAGCTCGCTGTAGTCCTGAGCAGTAGAGACGGCTGAGCGCGCTGCAGTCATGCACAGTAGAGATGGCTGAGTGCGCTGCAGTCATGCACAGTAGAGATGGCTGAGTGCGCTGCAGTCCTGAGCAGTAGAGACGCCTGAGCGTGCTGCAGTCATGCTCAGTAGAGACAGCTGAGCGTGCTGCAGTCATCACAGTAGAGACGGTTGAGCATGCTGCAGTCATCACAGTAGAGACGGCTGAGCGTGCTGCAGTCATGCGCAGTAGAGACGGCTGAGCGCGCTGCAGTCATGCGCAGTAGAGACGGCTGAGCACGCTTCAGTCATGCGCAGTAGAGACGGATGAGCGCGCTTCAGTCATGCGCAGTAGAGACGGTTGAGCATGCTGCAGTCATGCGCAGTAGAGACTGGTGAGTGTGCTGCAGTCATGCGCAGTAGAGACGGCTGAGCGTGCTGCAGTCATCACAGTAGAGACGGCTGAGCGTGCTGCAGTCATGCGCAGTAGAGACGGCTGAGCACGCTGCAGTCATGCGCAGTAGAGACGGCTGAGCGCGCTTCAGTCATGCGCAGTAGAGACGGATGAGCGCGCTTCAGTCATGCTCAGTAGAGACGGTTGAGCATGCTGCAGTCATGCGCAGTAGAGACTGGTGAGTGTGCTGCAGTCATGCGCAGTAGAGACGGCTGAGCGTGCTGCAGTCATCACAGTAGAGACGGCTGAGCGCACTGCAGTCATGCGCAGTAGAGACGGCTGAGCGCGCTGCAGTCATGCGCAGTAGAGACGGCTGAGCGCTCTGCAGTCCTGAGCAGTAGAGACGGCTGAGCGCTCTGCAGTCATGCGCAGTAGAGACGGCTGAGCGTGCTGCAGTCATGCACAGTAGAGACGGCTGAGCAAGCTGCAGTCATGCGCAGTAGAGACGGCTGAGCGTGCTGCAGTCATGCACAGTAGAGACGGCTGAGCGTGCTGCAGTCATGCACAGTAGAGACGGCTGAGCGTGCTGCAGTCATGCACAGTAGAGACGGCTGAGCGCGCTGCAGTCATGCGCAGTACAGACTGCCCGCTCCACGGCTGATATGGAGCAAGGCGCTCTGAATTCAGACCATGGTCCTTTCTGCTCACCTTCCTGGGACCGCTTGGCCCCAGGAAGGTGCGCAGAGAGAACTCTAGTCTGAATTTGGAGTGCCCCGCTCAGTATCAGCTGCGGCGCGGGCAGTCTGTACTGTGCATTACTGCAGCACGCTCAGCCGTCTCTACTGCGCATGACTTCACCACTGACGAGTGGATCTGGCTACTACAGCCAAGGTTGCTGGGTGGCACTGAGGCCCGTGCACACAGGCTTTTCAACTAGTCTTAATATATCTCGTTTTTACCGTAACATGACCAGAAAATCCTAATGACCCTTATGAGTTTTGCTCTTGTGGCTTATTTTGAGAGATAACTGAGGTTATGCACTAAGGTGTGATAAAGAGGTGATAAAGAAGAGACGTTACTCTATCTTTACGTCTGCGCTGTTTGTTCCTGCCTGTACTGCGCGGTACAATGCAACTCCTCGTTTGGAAAAAAACCTATCGGTGATGAGACAGGGACGGACAGCGCAGGCGCACAGATACCACTTCGCCAAAATGTCTGCGCTGTCGTGTTCAGGTGAGTCTCATACAAACTTGTGATTGCAGATAATGCCTGCACTTAATAAACATTATAACACTATTTCCATAATTACCAGTATGATAACAATTAAAGGGATAGTAATGTCTTAAATAAGTAAAAAGTAATATTGTAGATAATCCAAAAAGAAATCGATCGGTGCAAGTCCTGTCTCTCAGACCTTTATGGTTTTAGAGATAGAACGTTTTAAAGTTCTCTTCTCACTGATGTCGGCTGTAAAGCTGACAGCAGGAGAGGCGTGTTGGCTGACTCGAGGTGGCTCTTTAGCAGAGCCGAGATACCAAAATCTAAAAAGAAATACTTAACCCTTTGAGCGTCAGAGGGGTACGCAACACATTGCAGAGCGATGCGTTGCGTACC
Organism: Rhinophrynus dorsalis; assembly: GCA_037306005.1. NCBI lineage: Eukaryota > Metazoa > Chordata > Amphibia > Anura > Rhinophrynidae > Rhinophrynus > Rhinophrynus dorsalis. Next base: position 390,184,525 of record CM074724.1, read on the forward strand.
TCTCTGGCACTCAAAGGGTTAATTGGAACGGTCTACAGAGTGTGCCTGGTTTGGAAGTACACTTTGTAGACCGTTCCGATGAAGTATTTTTTTTTTAGATTTCGGTATCTCTGCTCTACTGAAGAGCCACCTGACGGTCCCAAGACCAGGATCAGGGAAAAGGGGAGGTAGGGGGGTTGACTTTAAAATGTTATATCTCTCAAACCATAAAGGTTTGAGAGATAGGAATTGCACCAATCAATGTATTTTTGGATTATCTACAGTGTTACTTTTTATTCATTTAAGCCATTACTAACCCTTTAATTGGGGGTCAATTATATCTACGTGATAGTTCCGCTTTAAACCCTAGAGGGGCAGAGGGGTGAACAATGCATTGAGTATACTTCTGGTCCTCATTGGGTTGCATTTACTGCTTTTAATGTAATATAAACTGATGGTTATATGAATTTTTTTCACGCCGTTGTAGTCTGTGTGGGTGTTTAACTCGTAGGACGATACCGGCATCGCCAACGCATTGTTTTGGAGATTTCTCTGTTTCAGGAAGTTCCGTCACGTTCCTGCTAACACTTCCTTCTTCTCTCTCCTATCTCAGCCGTGAGAACGACCTTTCCAGCATCATCACTAACCTTCATCAGAGCCACCAGCTCGTAATGCCAGAGAACCAAAGCAAAAGGAACAGTCACCAGCTCAGCTTTCCATCTGCAGGTCAGTCTCTTAGACATTGTACTTCTACCCCCATCCCTGTTTCTCTTTCTGGGTCATAACTACGAGGTTGGGGTATAGTTGTGATGACACCCAGAATCCCATCTGCTGTCCGCTATCCGGCAGCACCTTACATTCACACCTGTTTGCCATCTTACACAAGACAAAAAAACAGACCTTTGCTCCTCCATATAAGTTGTGCAAATGTTTTGCCCTGTATCGAGCATATATTATACCACTGTGTTAATAAATATGAGGATTTTGTTCCAATATTTGGCCAAACTATGTTAAAGCTTGTCAACCTCGTCACGGTACCCCAATATCGGACAAGTAAAGCCCTACTGAAATTAAAATGGAACTTTCACCTGTAATAAACCCTGTCTCATATTATTAGTGTAATATAATTGTTTCTAGATCTCCGGGATACTTATATTGTAAGTCCATATTAATGAGAAATTAGCTGCCAAAATTAGATTCCTGTACCCACTTCTGCATCGTGCGGCACAGGCTAACTACGGCACATCGGTACAGAACTTCCCAGTTCTGAAATTCTTCTCCTGTCTCTCCCAGGGACCGCGTTCACACTTCCTTTGATATAGATGTGCATCACGTCTATTGTTACAGCAAGCTCAGTTTATCATTATACTGAGCTTGCAAGCTCAGAATAATGATAAATGGAGCTTGTTGTATAGATAGACGTGAGGCACACCAGTACGAAGGGGACAGCTAGGGGGCTGAGATGGGAGGAGAATTTCAGGACTGGGAAGTCCTGCATCACTGCGCCGCCGTTACCTTGTGCCGCAGAATGTGGAAATAGGTACAGGAATCTAATTTTGACAGCGAATTTCTCATTAACTAGGGACTTACAATAAAAACAACCCGGCCATCTAGAAACTTATGCATATTAACCCTTTAGGAACAAAAAGGGTTAATACAAATATTACAAGAAACAGAGTACCGTTCTTTCAAGTTGTATCAAGGTGTGTCTGTTTCTTGTAATATTTTTATTAACCCTTTCTGTTCTGAAAGGGTTAATATGCAAATGTTTTATCGGGCAGCTTTAGTTTTGCTTAATGAGACACACGGAGGCATACACATCTGTACTTCTCTATGCTGAAAATAACTTGGCTTCTGCGGGCTTGGTTCGAAGCACCGTTTAAAGAGGAGACATGAGAATCTTGCTCTGTTATGCAGGGTGAGATTCTCATGTCGCCCTTGTCATCACAGCGACCTGCTTAATATGGCTTCTAGCCGCATGCAGTTTACAGTGTGATATTTTAGAAGTGAACTGGTTGATCCACAGTCCTCTTGGGCCAGTATTTAAATCAATGTGAATCTGAGGAATCTTCTCATATGTTGCTGTTGGATTGTTCTTAAATCCTTCCACTTCTTCTTAACCCTATGTGTGCCAGAAGGGTGTATACCCCTCTGGCACTCAAAGGGTTAATATTAAACCTCATTGGGCCTTGATTCTATTGCAGGCTTCAAATTACATATTTCTACACAGACTTTGGTGGCTGTTCTTTAGAATAAACAAATTGATAATGCTTAGGAACCGCAATGTAATCTAGGCCTGAGTTTGTAGTTATTGTATCTCAAGGCTATGGACACAAACATCAAATGTGCAGAAATTCTGAGGCAAACCAACTTCACCGTAGGGAACAAATAAAACTTTCTAAAATCCCCAATGATTTAAAAGGGGCTGTAAAACTCTTGGAATACCAGAGGGGTTTCAGACGCATTGATTCGCAATGTGTTGGAGACGTCTCTGGCGTTCAAAGGGTTAAAACCCCCAATTTAATTGACTGGAAATGTTTATTTGTCCCCTTATGGAGCAGTTGGTTGTTCCAGAATTGATGTACTTTTGTTTTTGTGCAAGCAGCCAATGTTCAATGTGTTCCTGCATGTCGACTCTCTATAAATAAATCTTGATGATAATACAGTAAGATGTAACAGTGGTTTAGAGATGTCTGCTGTGGGCCGTATCTTCAAAGGGATAATGACAAAAATTCATATGAACGACAAAAATAAGTAATTGCATGCATGAACGACATATTTTCTATAGATTATACAACAAAAAACTAGGAATGTACGTTGCATACGACACAACTCCAGAATTTCCAGGAAAAGGGGCGAGGCAAGGGCGTGGCTAAACTATTCTCCAGTGTCGTATAGAGGAAAAGAAAATTTGTCATATACAATGACAAAAAAATGTCTTCCAAAAGACAAAATTTGTATGTTAAAGGGATAGTAATACTTCGTTTTATCTTTATTTTATTTTGTAGGCATTAAAAAAACATGAAGAACGATATAAGTCTTATCTCTCAAACCTTTATGGTGTGAGAGATATTCACAAGCAAAGTTTCCCCTCCCGCCCCTTTTACCTAGTGTAATCCATCTCTTCTCAGATGTGGAATCCAGTCCATAGACCAGACAGATAACAGCAGGGGACAATCTTCTTCCTATGAGAACAATGAGAGCCCAGCCCCCCCCTTGACAAGTTTTTCAGGTTTTTCCCTTATCTTAATTGAAGATTGTCCCTCTCTGCAGTCTACCTGGGCACCTCCCTTCTGATCTGGCTGAGCAGTGTTACATCAGTAAAAGGGACGGGAAGGGGATACTTTGTCATTGAATTACTCTTGAACTACAACTCTGACAGAATTGAAATAACACTCTCCAAAGTCCAAATAGTATGATGAATAATTAGAGCTGCTTTTATTATGAAATATTACTATCCCTTTAAGAAAAAAGTGGAGGGAATGTGAAGTTCTGTATGAGAGAAACATATAACTGAAGGAAACACAACAAAATCTCAATTACCATACTTTATGTACCTACATGTTTGCTTTAGTGAAGACATTTTTGTCATTACATATGACAATTTCAGTCAGGAATTGTACTTCAATGACAAAACAACATATTTCCAATCACAGTCGACACTCTCTGAAAATATTAATGAGCCCAACGACACCGTACCTTGAAAAGTCGTTACAAGAGACAAAAGCTATTTCGCTACCTCTTTGAACATATTGCCCATAATGTGTTGACCAGATGAGTGTGCAGTGCATTTGAAAGCAATGCATTACATACACCGCTTGCCATAAAGGGGTTAAAGATAATTGGTGGTACCAAAGAGATTATAGGAATGGCAAAGTTAGTTAGCCCTTGAAAACAAGTACTTTTTTCACTAGATTTGCCCAGTCGTCTTTTATCACTTTGAGAATCTTGGAAAGCTGCTAGCCTGGCGGCTGCCATTTTGTTTTACAAACATTCACTGGTTGTAGCAGGGGACAGCAACACCATTTTTAAGAAGGCGGACATGAAGCAATCTGTACTCTGATACGTGGGAGGAGATGTACTAAGGTGTGATAAAGAGGAGATAACTTCTCCAGTGAGATAAACTCTCCAGTTCCTATGCTATTCTATAGGAGATCTTTAGTTATAGACTACAGGGAGAGATGTACTAAGGTGTGATAAAGAGGAGATAACTTCTCCAGTGAGATAAACTCTCCAGTTCCTATGTTATTATATGGGAGAGCTTTAGTTATAGACTACAGGGGAGATGTACTAAGGTGTGATAAAGAGGAGATAACTTCTCCAGTGAGATAAACTCTCCAGTTCCTATGTTATTCTATGGGAAGATCTTTAGTTATAGACTACAGGGGAGATGTACTAAGGTGTGATAATGAGGAGATAACTTCTCCAGTGAGATAAACTCTCCAGTTCCTATGTTATTCTATGGGCGAGCTTTAGATATAGACTACAGGGAAAGATGTACTAAGGTGTGATAAAGAGGAGATAACTTCTCCAGTGTGATAAACTCTCCAGTTCTCATGTTATTCTATGGGAGAGATTTAGTTATAGACTACAGGGGAGATGTACTAAGGTGTGATAAAGAGGAGATAACTTCTCCATTGTGATAAACTCTCCAGTTCCTATGTTATTCTATGGGAGATATTTAGTTATAGACTATAGGGGGAGATGTACTAAGGTGTGATAAAGAGGAGATAACTTCTCCAGTGAGATAAACTCTCCAGTTCCTATGTTATTCTATGGGAGAGATTTAGTTATAGACTACAGGGGGAGATGTACTAAGGTGCGATAAAGAGGAGATAACTTCTCCAGTGTGATAAACTCTACAGTCCCTATGTTATTCTATGAAGCCTCGGCATTAACATCTTGTCAAGGTGGAACTATATTATTCATACCTGGGAACTCAGTGATATTGCCCAGAGATTCCAGTTTTCTGAGTTAGTTACTGGGTCTGTGGGGACAATGACCTCCGTGTGAGTTCCCCGATAACGCTGCCAATTCTCCCATGTGTTCCACTCACTTCCTGCTCCATTCCACTCTTTTTCAAAGCAAATCCTTCCTTTCTCCACTCTGTCTTGTCCGCGTCCATTAAGCGCTACCCACATTATGACACAAATCACGTTATTTGGTCACACCCACCCCCAGCTCTCTGTGTTACTCTGTGGGACTGTGAACTTCAAGGTTCCCGGATATTAATGCATAGGCTGTATGAAATAAGATCAGAGCTGGAGAATGTATCACAGTAGAAATGTGAGCTCCACTTTATCACCTCCTCATCACACCTTAGTGTATATAACCACACCGGCCTTAACTAGCTGTAAGGGCAACATGGCTGCTTCCAGCACTGTAGATTTTATGCAAAGAAATTTATAAAAAAGGATAGTAATGTTTCACAATAAAAGCAGCTCCAATTAATCTTCATAGTATTTGGGCCATGGAGAGAGTTATGTCAATACTGTCAGAGTTGTAGTTCAAGAGTAATTGAATGATAAAGTATCCCCCTCCCGTCTCTTTTACTGATGTAACACTGCTCACCTCAGAGCAGCAAGACTGTCCGGATGGATCGCAGAGAGGGACAATCTTCAGTGATCATAAGGAAAAACCTGAAAAACCTGTCAAGAGGCAGGATTTTCATTGTACTCACAGTAAGAAGATTGTCCCTTGCTGTGACCTGTCCAGTCATGTGACCAGATTCCACATCTGAGGGGAGGTGACTTACACTAGGTAAAAGGGGCGGGAGGGGGATATTTTGTCATTCAATTACTCTTGAACTACAACTCTGACAGAATTGAAATAACACTCTCTATGGTCCAAATACTATGAAGATTAATTAGAGCTGCTGTTTTTGTGAAATGTTACTATCACTTTAATAGTTCAGAATTGCTCTAATTTTGTCTTTGTACATATGGACCTTAGACTTTGTAGTGTACAGTTCTGGAGCATATAAAAAGGTCCTGTTGATTTAACAATTTGAGTGCCAGAAAGGTATGCATTGGATACCTGTCTGTCACTTTAACCCGTTTAGTGCTGCAGAGTTCCCGTAAGAGATCTCTCTGGCATTCAAGTGATTAAAAGCCATAGTTAAATAATTGGGATTTTAATTTTTCCACAGTGGTACAAATGGTTAGGTCCAAAATCGCTCCATTTTACTTTACTCTTGTGGACGTTCTTGTGTACATTTTGTTGGGGACGATGCACCTGTAACCCTTTAACCCTTTGAGTGCCAGAGGGGTACGCAACGCATTGCAAAACAATGAGTTATGTACCCCTCTGACACTCAAAGGGCTAATTATAAATCCCTTTTTATGTATTGATTTCCAGCTGCAAAATGTGACTGTATTCCTGAAGCTGACAGGAACGTGTGTGTTCATTCCACGCGCTCAGTAAAATCTTATTTATCCCTCTGAAATATTGGAACTCTCTGCAGTTTGCTGCACAAAGTCACACAGAGGTCTCAAACCCAGGGACATTAGACCATAAGTCCTAGGTACGGATGCTGGGAGTCTATAGTGGGGGAGGGAGGACGGCCACTGGCAGGCAGGAGAAGCGGCGAAGGCTGATAACATCTAATTGCTATATTGATCTGTCTCGGAGCCAGCGAGAGAACCCGGGGGTGATTGAGACATGGATCCCCTTCCGATTCAGATATCAGGGACCGGCTGATATTATTCAACTATATTAACCCTTTTATGACTGTAACGGAAGCCAAGGATGCAATGAAGTTCCTGGCCGTTATGCCGGGGTATTCTCGCTTCTTGATGCGGCGACAGAGGGGTACCTGTGCCAGTCATGTAAAGCAGAGTTCCTGGGAATGGGGGTCAGAGGAGACTCTTTAAAACAGGGCTGTCCAAGTTCAGTCCTCAAGGGGCCCCCAACAGGCCAGGATGTAAGGATTTCCCTGATTAATCACAGGTGAGTCAGTCACAATGAATGATCCACTGATTAACTCACCTGTGTGTGATGAGGGAAATCCTTACATCCTGGCCTGTTGGTGGCCCTTGAGGACTGAACAAGGTCAGCCCTGGTTTAAACCCTTAGTGACAGACCGCGTGCAAACGTGGCCGTCATTTAACGCCCGCCTAACATTTTTTAAATTTTTTTTACAAAATGATTACGGAGTCCCCGAATGGCGTGCAGCCACGCGGGGGCCCGGATTCCTGGGATGTACCTGGTATGTCCATTGTCACTAAGTGACAGTTTTTGCGGGACGTACCAGGTTAAGTACATTGTCGGGAAGGGGTTAAACCATTCCCTAAGCAAAACACATCATACAGGTTGATGTTCCAAAGGAATACATTTTATTTGGAGACATGGGGACATTTTATAGGGAAGAAACTCAAAGGAACAAAGAGGAGGGATATGATAGAGACATTCAAATACATGATGGGATTCAACAAAGTGCAGGATGGAAGTATATTTTAATGGAGTAAAAATGTTAGGACAAGACGCCATAGTCTAAAACTAGAGGGACACAGGTTTAGATGTAATGTAAGAAAGTTTTACTTCACTAAGAGGATGGTAGATAAGTGGAATAGCCTACTAGCAGAAGTGGTAGAGGTTAATACAGTGAAGGGATGTAAGCATACATGGGATAGGCATAAGGCTGTCCTGAACATAAGACAAGACCAAGAACAGAATAAGGTTTGAGGTTTTTACAGTAGGAAAATGGGCGACTAGATGGGTCAAAATGGTTCTTATCTGCTGTCAAATTCTATTTTGCCCCAACAGGGCACTCTTTGCTTGTTAAAGGGATAGTAATACTTCGTTTTATCTTTATTTTATTTTGTAGGCATTAAAAAACATGAAGAATGATATAAGTCTTATCTCTCAAACCTTTATGGTTTGAGAGATATTCACAAGCAAAGTTTCCCCTCCCGCCCCTTTTACCTAGTGTAAGCCATCTCTTCTCAGATGTGGAATGCAGTCCATAGACCAGACAGATAACAGAAGGGGACAATCTTCTTCCTATGAGAACAATGAAAGCCCTGTCCCCCTTGACAAGTTTTTCAGGTTTTTCCCTTATCTTAATTGAAGATTGTCCCTCTCTGCAGTCTACCTGGGCACCTCCCTTCTGATCTGGCTGAGCAGTGTTACATCAGTAAAAGAGGCGGGAGAGGGATACTTTGTCATTGAATTACTCTTGAACTACAACTCTGACAATATTGAAATAACACTCTCCAAAGTCCAAATACTATGATGATTAATTAGAGCTGCTTGTATTATGAAACATTACTATCCCTTTAATCTTATTTGTACGTTGGTTTTATGCCAGTGTCTGCAGTTTGTCTCCATCGCTTTATGCCAAGAGGTAAATGTGCTGGGCATTAGTAAGGCTTAGACATAAGGGAATTGTGAGTAATAAATACATGGATAGATTTAGTCCAGGATTAGGGTGATGTCCTCTATTAGCCTCTAAGAATGGAATATGTATGTTACATAAGCACAAGTGTTTAGGGTAGAGGTTTAACCTAACCACCTTGTAGATAAAGTGCCTGCAATGTATAGTTCTTTAGGTGACCCCAAATGACCTTGCATTGTGACTCCCACATCCCAAGCAGATAGGTATGGGGAAACAGTGGAGCCTAACTTGTGTCATTAATGTATCTGCTGTTATCATATGTTGATTTAGAAAATGTTTTACCAGGAAGTATACATTGAGATTTTTCTAGTTTTCAAGTATGTTCCGGCAGCCTCAAACTTGCGTTCACTGCAAAGCTTTGAAAAATCCTTTAACAGCCTAAGAATAGGTGGCTCTTAATTAGTCTAACTCATGAAGGATGAGATAATGTGTGTTAAAGAAACATTCACCTAGGTAGGAGTCTATCATACAGCAGTCAGGTGTATCTATATAATTACTGTGTGTAACAGAAGGACTTACCTAGGTAGGAGTCCATCATACAGCAGTCAGGTGTATCTATATAATTACTGTGTGTAACAGAAGGACTTACCTAGGTACGAGTCCATCACACAGCATTCAGGTGTATCTATATAATTACTGTGTATAAAAGAAGCACTTACCTAGGTAGGAGTCCATCATACAGCAGTCAGGTGTATCTAAAAAATTACTGTGTGTGACAGAAGCACTTACCTAGGTAGAAGTCATCATATAGCAGTCAGGTGTATCTATATCATTACTGTGTGTGTAACAGAAGCACTTACCTAGGTAGAAGTCATCATACAGCAGTCAGGTGTATCTATATCATTACCGTGTGTAACAGAAGCACTTACCTAGTTAGAAGTCCATCACATAGCAGTCAGGTGTATCTATATAATTACTGTGTGTAACAGAAGCACTTACCTAGGTAGGAGTTCATCACACAGCAGTCAGGTGTATCTATATAATTACTGTGTGTAACAGAAGGACTTACCTAGGTAGTAGTCCATCATACAGCGGTCAGGTGTATCTGTATAATTACTGTGTGTAACAGAAGCACTTACCTAGGTAGGAGTCCATCATCCAGCGGTCAGGTGTATCTGTATAATTACTGTGTGTAACAGAAGCACTTACCTAGGTAGGAGTCCATCATCCAGCGGTCAGATGTATCTATATATGCACATATATGCACAGTAATTCTATAAATGCACCTGACCGCTGGATGATGGACTCCTACCCAGGTAAGTCCTTCTGTTACACACAGTAATTATATAGATACACCTGACCGCTGGATGATGGACTCCTACCCAGGTAAGTCCTTCTGTTACACACAGTAATTATATAGATACACCTGACTGCTGTATGATGGACACCTACCTAGGTAAGTGCTTTTGTTACACACAGTAATTATATAGATACACCTGAGTGCAGTATGATGGACTCCTACCTAGGTAAGTGCTTCTGTTGCACACAGTAATTATATAGATACACCTGACTGCTGTATGATGGACACCTACCTAGGTAAGTGCTTCTGTTACACACAGTAATTATATAGATACACCTGACTGCTGTATGATGGACTCCTACCTAGGTAAGTGCTTCTGTTACACACAGTAAAAAGGTGTGCAGCGTATTGCAGTGCAATGTGTTACACAACTCTCCAGGTGTGTGTGTGACTGTGAATGTGTGAGCATGTTTGTATAATGTGTGTGTGTATGTATTGTTTGCATATATTGTGTCAGTATGTACGTTGTGTTTATGTGTGTATGAATATGTTGTGTGTTTATTGCATGTGTATGTTGTTTGTGTATTGTTTATGATGCATGTGTGTATTTTGTATGTATTGTGTGTGTTGTGTATGTTTTGTGTGTACTGTGTGTGTGATGTGTGTATTTTGTTTGTGTGTTTGTTTTATGTCTACTTTGTGTGTTCAATACCCCTTTTGTCCCTCAGAGTTAACCCTCTGAGTGCAAGAGATGTAAACAATCCATTGCATTGTAATGGTTGGCTACCTCTCTGGTACACACAGGGTTAAGCAACATGGCTGTTGGAAACTTGCAGTAACAGTGTTACCTTATTGCCTGCAGCTGAACACAGTGTACGTTGTAAAGTACCAAGCTGTGCAGTAACCTGGCACATTTTACTGTGCCAACCATCACCTACATGTTTCCTAAATGCAGGACAGATGGCAGCCCTGGGGTTTATACGTTTTTATAGACGTATATTTTTAACCCTTTATCGTGTCCTGCAGAGCATTGCTGCGTCATAGAAGAACAAGCGGACTATTTTGTGTTAAAGGGATAGTAATACTTCGTTTTAACTTTATTTTATTTTGTAGGCATTAAAATAACATGAAGAATGATATAAGTCTTATCTCTGAAACCTTTATTTAAGAGATATTCACAAACAAAATATCTCCCCCCCCCTGTTCAACCAGATCAGAAGGGAGGTGCCCAGGTAGACTGCAGAGAGGGACAATCTTCAATTAAGATAAGGGAAAAAGCTGAAAAACTTGTCAAGGGGGGAAGGGCTTTCATTGTTTTCATACAAAGAAAATTGTCCCCTTCTGTTATCTGTCTGGTCATACAACCAGACTCACATTTGAGAAGAGGTGGCTTACACTAGGTAAAAGGGGCGGGAGGGCTTTCATTGTTCTCATAGGAAGAATATTGTCCCCTTCTGTTATCTGTCTGGTCTATGGACTGGATTCCACATCTGAGAAGAGATGGCTTACACTAGGTAAAAGGGGCAGGAGGGGAAACTTTGCTTGTGAATATCTCTCAAACCATAAAGGTTTGAGAGATAAGACTTATATCACTCCTCATGTTTTTTTAATGCCTACAAAATAAAATAAAGTTAAAACGAAGTATTACTATCCCTTTAAATCCTTTGATTGCCGGTGAGACTAATGTAATAAGACAAAAGTAGGCAACATATGGCTCTTCAGCTGCTGGCAACTACGAATCCCATCCAACCAGGTGCATCAAATGATCTAATCAGAGCTGACTTCCAGCCAAATGAGTGGCCTGGTATAGTTTTTCGGGTACTGTACATATTTTGACGCTTTGTTCCCCAATAGAAAATCACCTGTTTCCAGATGATTTAATGTGATAGTAATACTTCGTTTTAACTTTATTTTATTTTGTAGGCATTAAAAAACATGAAGAACGACATAAGTCTTATCTCACAAACCTTTATGGTTTGAGAGATATTCACAAGCAAAGTTTCCCCTCCCGCCCCTTTTACCTAGTGTAAGCCATCTCTTCTCAGATGTGGAATCCAGTCCATAGACCAGACAGATAACAGAAGGGAACAATCTTCTTCCTATGAGAACAATGAAAGCCCTGCCCCCCTTGACAAGTTTTTCAGGTTTTTCCCTTATCTTAATTGAAGATTGTCCCTCTCTGCAGTCTACCTGGGCACCTCCCTTCTGCTCTGGCTGAACAGTGTTACATCAGTAAAAGGGGCGGGAGGGGGATAACAGCAGAGGACAATCTTCTTCCTATGAGAACAATGAAAGCCCTTCCCCCCCCTTGACAAGTTTTTCAGGTTTTTCCCGTATCTTAATTGAAGATTGTCCCTCTCTGCAGTCTACCTGGACACCTCCCTTCTGATCTGGCTGAGCAGTGTTACATCAGTAAAAGGGGCGGGAGGGGGATAACAGCAGAGGACAATCTTCTTCCTATGAGAACAATGAAAGCCCTTCCCCCCCCTTGACAAGTTTTTCAGGTTTTTCCCTTAACTTAATTGAAGATTGTCCCTCTCTGCAGTCTACCTGGGCACCTCCCTTCTGATCTGGCTGAGCAGTGTTACATCAGTAAAAGGGGCAGGAGGGGATACTTTGTCATTGAATTACTCTTGAACAACAACTCTGACAGAATTGAAATAACACTCTCCAAAGTCCAAATACTATGATGATTAATTAGAGCTGCTTTTATTATGAAACATTACTATCCCTTTAAGAGGTGTTTCTTCCCCTTTAACAAGATACCATATTCAAATGAATCCTTTAAATGAAAGGGAACTTTAATTTAACCTCTATGTTGCAGATGGTTTGATTCAGAAGTCCTGTTTATATGTGCATATGGCTCTCAGTAGCTCTGGGGTGCAGACTGTATGTCAGTTAGATGTGCGGTGTGCATCAGGGCCTCTGTTATCTAGGGGAAGGAGGAGATTAGCAGGTGATAAGACTCTAGGTGCAGTGCTGGCTGGAAATCAGGGGTTTATCTGGAGAGAGAAGGGATGAGCCGAGCAGTAGTCTCCATTTAATCCTAATTGGAGAAGACACACACGGATGAGGCTTGCTGACAGAGGCAGGCCAGAAAGCTGCAGGTTTGCACATTAAACACAGATTTAGAAGCCTCTTAAAGCGGCTCGAAGTGTCTCTCAACAAGCACAATCCTAGACAGCCACTTTGACTAATTCACCATATCCAGAGAGGGGGAAATCACAGATACCCTCTATTGTAACCCATACCTCTTTATAAGACAGTTTTTTGGGGGGGTCTTGCACCCATTAGCTAGCGCTACTTAAGGCCACATATTTCAGAATGCCAAGTAAAGTAATGCATTGCATACCCCTCTGACACTGAAAGGGTTAAATGTGCATCTTGGGTTGTGGGTAGTCACCTTCCGGGACAATACCGATTCCTGCAATGAAGACTCCAGAGCACAGTTCACTGTGACAGAAAGTGATGTCTGTGTTGGGCTACAAGAAAATGGCTTCTGAACAATATTCCATACACTAAAGGAACAGCTGAACCCTGACATTAAATAGGAGCTGCAGTGTCATTTTCTTGTACTGTAAAATTACGCTAAAGGTAAAGACTTGACATCCTCTGCCTTGTAGTGTACTCTGATCCTTAAATGGTTAAGATTACCATATGCGATTGGCAGAGTTTGTATTCTGTATTCCTTCTATTTGTCTTTTCCGCTTGCATGGACATGACATACAGCTCTAATTGAAGGTGTTATCTCTTTAACAAAGACACAAGATCACAGTTCATAGGGGCCATTAGGATTTTAGGTTCATAGTAAGGTAGGGGAGGGGTTAATAGGGGAGGGAGCTGTCTGACTGCCATTTGGAGTCAGGAAGGAATATATTTTTACACACTTCGGGGCCTAATTGGAAATGGCTTGATCTGGACACGTCTTTTTTCAGCCTCATCAACTGTGTTACTATATGACTGTGTTACTATATTACTGTGTTACCATGTTACTGTGTTACTATGTTACTGTATTACTGTGTTACTATGTTACTATATGACTGTGTTACTATATTACTGTGTTACTATATGACTGTGTTACTATAATACTGTGTTACCATGTTACTGTGTTACTATGTTACTGTGTTACTATATTACTGTGTTACTATGTTACTGTGTTACTATATTAGTGTGTTACCATGTTACTGTGTTACTATATTACTATGTTACTATATTACTGTGTTACTATGTTACTGTGTTACTATATTACTGTGTTACTATATTACTGTGTTACTATGTTACTGTGTTACTATATTACTGTGTTACCATGTTACTGTGTTACTATATTACTATGTTACTATATGACTGTGTTACTATGTTACTGTGTTACTATATTACTGTACTACTATGTTACTATATTACTATGTTACTATATGACTGTGTTACTATGTTACTGTGTTACTATATTACTATGTAACTATATTACTGTGTTACTATATGACTGTGTTACTATATTACCGTGTTAGTATATTACTGTGTTACTATGTTACTGTGTTACTATGTTACTATATTACTTTGTTACTATATTACTTTGTTACAATGTTACTATATTACTGTATTACTATGTTACTGCGTTACTATATTACTTTGTTACTATATTAATATGTTACTGTTACTATATTACTTTGTTACTATATTACTATGTTACTATAGTACTATATTACTGTGTTACTATATTACTTTGTTATAATGTTACTATATTACTGTGTTACTATATTACTATGTTACTGTGTTACTGTGTTATTATGTTACTATATTACTGTGTTACTATATTACTTTGTTATAATGTTACTATATTACTGTGTTACTATATTACTATGTTACTGTGTTACTGTGCTATTATGTTACTATATTACTGTGTTACTATATTACTTTGTTATAATGTTACTATATTACTGTGTTACTATATTACTATGTTACTGTGTTACTGTGCTATTATGTTACTATATTACTGTGTTACTATATTACTATGTTACTGTGTTACTGTGCTATTATGTTACTATATTACTGTGTTACTATATTACTGTGTTACTATGTTACTGTGCTATTATGTTACTATATTAGTGTTACTATATTACTATGTTACTATTTTATGGTGTTACTATTTTACTATGTTGCTGAATTACTATATTACTGTTGCTATGTTACTATATTATATATTATATTATATATTTACTGTGTTACTATATTACTATGTTACTATGTCACTATATTACTGTGTTAATATATTACTGTTACTATATTACTGTTACTGTGTTACTATATTACTGTTACTATTACTATATTTCTGTTACTATAATACTCTGTTACTATATTACTATATTACTGTTACTATGTCACTATTTTACTGTGTTACTATATTACTGTTACTATATTACTGTTAGTGTGTTACTATATTACTGTATTACTGTTACTATTACTATATTACTGTTACTATTACTATATTTCTGTTACTATATTACTGTTACTGTGTTACTATATTACTGTTGCTATGTTACTATACTACTGTGTTAATATGTTATTATATTACTGTTGCTATGTTACTATATTACTGTATTACTATGTTACAATATTACTGTGTTACTGTATTACTGTGTTACTATATTACTGTGTTACTATGTTACTATATTACTGTTGCTATGTTACTATATTACTATGTTACTATATTACTATGTTACTATATTACTGTTGCTATGTTACTATATTACTATGTTACTGTGTTGCTATGTTACTGTATTACTATGTTACTGTATTACTGTGTTACTATATTACTGTTGCTATGTTACTATATTACTATGTTACTATATTACTATGTTACTGTATTACTGTGTTACTATATTACTGTGTTACTATGTTTGGTGTTGTCCTTCAACTGACTGTGCAGCCACTTGTATTCGCATAACCACAAATACACTGTCTGCCGCTTCAGCTTTGCTCCCCTGCCCACCATATAGCCTTTGAGTGCCACAGGGGTAAACCAATGCGTTGCGTACCCCCCTGGCACACAAAGGGTTCATTCGGTGTATTGTTGAAGCCAGTTTCAGCCGCCAGATGTTTGTGCACAGACACAAGTTGGTTGAGAGTGTAACAGGATATCCTGGTCTCACCTGGGAGACACAGTCTGTTTGTTTAATGATGAATTCGGCTGCACGTGGTTACCAGGAGGCACCAAGGACAGGGCACAGTGTGTTATCAGTCTAACTGGGTGGGGGGTGGCACCTCTCTCTCCCCTGCACTGTTATCAGTACCAGGCAGGCAGGGATCAGCAGGGACGAAACCACAGGAGGGGTGAATACAGAGAGGATTATGTATAAGGAAAACGTGGAGCAATTCTGTGACAAAAAGTGCACAAGATTTACAAACACCAATGGCCTTACTCAGTAAACCATTAATTTTAAATGTAAAACAATGCGTTGGAGACTTCTCTAGCATTCAAAGTGTTAAAATACCCATTTTCGATTAACCTATTAAGTGCTGGGGGTGCGGAACGCATTGTTTTGCATTTGGGAAATGTTGTTTCCCAAATGTTTTTATTTTATACATTTTTATTGAAATTTCAATAGAAACAATACAAAAACATAGAAAATCGATACATAAACTATATCAAATTTCAGTAATATTCTGGATCATGTGCATCTGGGAAATTTTAATTATTTTTTTTTCCCCCAGAATTGTTCCTCTCTAGCTATGTGAATAAGACCCAAATTACCAAAAATGTAAAGGAACAGAAACGCCTAATATTAACTCCTCGCGTACCTTAATCTGGACAGACAGAAATTCAGAAAGGCCTCTATGAATCAATTTATCATGGATTGGACCCACAAAATGAGTCTGTAATTAGTGCTGGCGGTCACGTCCATCAGGGCAGATGGTTCTTTTTGCAGAATCCCAAGATTCCAACGTTCCCCTTATTGCAGTTTTTTTTTTTCCAGATTCATCCCCTTTTCCAGAATCTCTATGGGGGGTGGGTGTAGTAATACAATTCCCCATGATAATAAGTGCTGCCGTTGATGTGTTTAGTGCCTGACTAATGAAAATGTACTAATGTAGTTATGTTGCATCGCACGAGTAAAGGGAGGGCAGCGCAAAGTGGGGAACTGGGACTTTCCGCTTCACTGATCCGTGGTTCTCGCTATTTCCTAACAAGGCGCAGAGGAAACCGGAGGAACGTTATTTTCCTGTGTGTACTCTAGGGAAGCATTCGGGATTTGCTGGTATTAATGTCTTAACCCGTGCCAGAGACTGCATTGTTAAAGGGATATTAACACATAATATATATTAAAATAAATATATACATGTATGTATGGGATAGATAGATAGATAGATAGATAGATAGATAGATAGATAGATAAGAGAGAGACAGATGGATCATAGATGGCTAGACATGAGATAGACAGATAGATAAACAAATACATATGAGATAGACAGATGGATAGATATAAGATAGATAGATATGAGATGGATGGGTATGAGATAGATAGATAGATAGATAGATAGATAGATATGAGATAGATAGATAGATAGATAGATATGACATAGATAGATAGATAGATAGATATGAGATAGATAGATAGATAGATAGATATAGATATTAGATAGATAGATATGAGATAGATAGATAGATAGATATGAGATAGATAGATAGATAGATATGAGAAAGATAGATAGATAGATAGATAGATATGAGATAGATAGATATAGATAGATAGATAGATAGATAGATATGAGATAGATAGATAGATAGATATGAGATAGATATTAGATAGATAGATAGATATCCATCTATCCATCTGTCTATAATAATACTTTTAATAATAATACTATATAAATAAAGTATTATTATTAAAAGTATTATTATAGACAGATGGATAGATATGAGATAGATAGATATGAGATGGATGGGTATGAGATAGATAGATAGATAGATAGATAGATAGATATGAGATAGATAGATAGATAGATAGATATGAGATAGATAGATAGATAGATAGATATGAGATAGATAGATAGATAGATAGATATAGATATTAGATAGATAGATAGATAGAT
Source organism: Rhinophrynus dorsalis (assembly GCA_037306005.1). Taxonomy (NCBI): domain Eukaryota; kingdom Metazoa; phylum Chordata; class Amphibia; order Anura; family Rhinophrynidae; genus Rhinophrynus; species Rhinophrynus dorsalis. The sequence continues at coordinate 390,202,227 of CM074724.1, forward strand.
ATGAGATAGATAGATAGATAGATATGAGATAGATAGATAGATATGAGATAGATAGATAGATAGATAGATAGATATGAGATAGATAGATAGATAGATAGATATGAGATAGATATTAGATATAGATAGATATTAGAGATAGATAGATAGAAAGATATGAGATAGATAGATATGAGATAGATATGAGAGTGATAGATAGATAGATAGATAGATAGATAGATAGATAGAAAAGAGAGAGACAGATGGATGATAGATAGCTAGACATGAGATAGACAGATAGATAAACAAATACATATGAGATAGACAGATGGATAGATATGACATAGATAGTAGTGTTGAGCGAGCATGCTCGGCCGATGCTCGGATCGGCTCGAGCATCGCTCTGCTCGGCACATGGCGGTACTCGTACGAGTACCGCCATGTGCTCGCCCGCCATGTTCGGGTGGAAGGGATCTGTGCCGGAGGAGGCACAGATCTTGCAGACGCTCCGCTGGACCACCAGGGACTGGAGGTAGGGGGCATTGCGGAGATGAAGGGGGCATTGCGGAGATGAAGGGGGACATTGTGGAGATGAAGTGGGACATTGCGGAGATGAAGGGGGCATTGCGGAGGTGAAGGGGGCATTGCGGAGATGAAGGGGCACTTTGTGGAAGGGGGACATTGCGGAGATGAAGGGGGCATTGCGGAGATGAAGTGGGACATTGCGGAGATGAAGGGGGCATTGCGGAGATGAAGGGGCACTTTGTGGAAGGGGGACATTGCGGAGATGAAGGGGGCATTGCGGAGATGAAGGGGGCATTGCGGAGATGAAGGGGCACTTTGTGGAAGGGGGACATTGCGGAGATGAAGGGGGCATTGCGGAGATGAAGGGGGCATTGCGGAGATGAAGTGGGACATTGCGGAGATGAAGGGGGCATTGCGGAGATGAAGGGAGCATTGCGGAGATGAAGGGGCACTTTGTGGAAGGGGGACATTGCGGAGATGAAGGGGGCATTGCGGAGATGAAGGGGGCATTGCGGAGATGAAGTGGGACATTGCGGAGATGAAGGGGGCATTGCGGAGATGAAGGGGCACTTTGTGGAAGGGGGACATTGCGGAGATGAAGGGGGACATTGCGGAGATGAAGGGGGCATTGCGGAGATGAAGGGGCACTTTGTGGAAGGGGGACATTGTGGAAGAGGGGCATTGTGGAGATGAAGGGGGGCATTGACCAGGCACCCTCCCCTCATCAGAGCAGGGGGTGCCTGGTGTAATGTTCGTGTCGCCCCATTGGATTCAATGGGGCTCGGGTGCTCGGCCGAGCACTCGAGCCTCCGGCGGTGCTCGGTCAGAGCACCCGAGCACCCGAGCATCGGGGTGCTCGCTCAACACTAATAGATAGATATGAGATGGATGGGTATGAGATAGATAGATAGATAGATATGAGATAGATAGATAGATAGATAGATAGATAGATAGATATGAGATAGATAGATAGATAGATAGATAGATAGATAGATATGAGATAGATAGATATAGATATGAGATAGATAGATAGATAGATAGATATGAGATAGATAGATAGATAGATAGATAGATAGATAGATATGAGATACATAGATAGATGGATAGATAGATAGATAGATAGATGATAGATAGATAGATAGATATGAGATAGATAGATAGATAGATAGATAGATAGATATTAGATAGATAGATATTAGATATAGATAGATAGATAGATAGATAGATAGATATGAGATAGATAAATAGATAGATTAGATAGACAGAGATAGATAAATCTCCATAGCATGATGTAGCAACAGCACCACTGTAACATTTCAGGCAACTGTGATATTGCACCTAAAGAATTTCAGATTTCAACTGTAATAACTTTTGAATAAAACACCTTTCAGCAGTGGCAGTACCCTTGTTTTACTCAGGGGGATACAAGTTACAACTTTTTTTTTTTTTTACATTTTTAGTGTCTGTCCCTTTAAAAATGGCAGCGTATATGCGTCAGTATGTGCTAAAGCATGCATACACTCTATTACATGACCCAAGTGCAGCCGTATAAGTAATTAGCCAGCTTCCAAGAGCAGAAAATGAGATGCGCCATCATATTCGTACATTCCCCATTTGTCTCTCGAAGAGGCTGTTGCTCTGCCTCTCTATCACAGACGGTCTGTTTCTTTATCTTTCACTCTGTCCCAGCAGCAATCTAACGCTATATCCCCCCCCTCCCCGCTTTCCTGTGTGCAACGAGGTGAGGCTTTCACGCCTGGCCGTGCTGCTGCATGCATAGACCCAGCTGAATCCTACATTCCTGTCACCCTGATTGCACAGAGAGTGGCGCTACCCCAGCCAAGACAGCTCTCCTCTAGCACACAGACAGGCAGCAGGAAACACACTGACTAATATGCACAGTTAGAAGTTCACTAACTGTGGAATAAAGCATCCCCCAAATTACCATTGATTTCAACTGGAATACTTAACATTGCTTCAGAACTGCATGTCTTTGGCTTGACGAACTAGACTCTCATATGCACAAATACAAAATGGAGAAATTCTGGGGCAAACACTCTTAAGGGACAAATCCAATTCCCCATTTATTTAAATTGAGGCCGCGAACAAGGGTCATTTTCTAAAACTAATGGTACCGGGACACATTATTCTTGGTGGATAAATTGCCAAAAAAAAAAAAAAAACAATGAGAAATGGTTCCAGGTCACTGACCTGTCTTAAAGAGATAGTAATACTTAAAATGTAAAAAAAAAATATGTTGTAGGGTTTATCCCCCTGAGTAAAACAAGAGTACTCCCACTGCTGAAAGGTGTTTCATTAAAAAATTATTAATTTTCAAAGTTGAATTTTTTAGGTGCAATATCACAGTGGCCTGAAATTGTAGAGTGGCGCTGTTGCTACACAATCCTATGGACAGCTCTGGTCCCGGGACCTTAAATCTCCATAGGATGGCATAGCAACAGCACCACTCTACAATTTCAGGCCACTGTGATATTGCACCTAAAAATTCAACTTTGAAAATTGATAACTTTTGAATGAAACACCTTTCATCAGTGGGAGTACTCTTGTTTTACTCAGGGGGGTAAACCCTACAACATATATTTTTTTTACATTTTAAGTATTACTATCCCTTTAAAATCAGCATTAGCTTTTAACCCCTTAAAAGCAGAGAGGTCTGTAACCCATTGCCCCGCAATGCTATGGAAACATCTCTTCTAGTCTAGAGATTAACCCATTGAGTGCCAGTGAGGAGAGGAACACATTTCTCTGCAATATATTGCTGACTCCTCTGGTACTGAATTACTGGAATAACTTAACATGGCTGCTTCCAGCACTGTAGATTTCATGCAAAGAAATTTATAAAAAAGGATAGTAATGTTTCACAATAAAAGCAGATCCAATTAATCTTCATTTGGGCCATGGAGAGTGTTATTTCAATACTGTCAGTTCAAGAGTAATTGAATGATAAAGTATCCCCATCCCTCCCCTTTTACTGATGTAACACTGCTCACCTCAGAGCAGCAAGACTGTCCAGATGGATCACAGAGAGGGACAATCTTCAGTTATCATAAGGAAAAACGTGAATAACCTGTCAAGGGTGCAGGGTTTTCCTTCTGATCACAGTAAGAAGATTGTCCCTTCCTATGATCTGTCCGGTCAAGAGACCAGATTCCACATCTGAGGGGAGGCGGCTTACACTAGGTAAAAGGGGTGGGAGGGGGATAATTTATCATTCAATTACTCTTGTACTACAACTCTGACAGTACTGAAATATCACTCTCCGTGGCCCAAATACTATGATGATTAATTGGAGCTGCTGTTTTTGTGAAACATTACTATCCCATTAAATTAACTGGAATGGTCATTTGTCTTGTAGGGGGTGCAGCTGTTTTCCCAGACTTGTTCCACTTGTATCTTTGTGTATGTGTCCTGATACAGGGTGATACTGATTGCACTGAGATCGCTCCCCTATTACAGAGAGGAGACCGGCATCGTATGGGGCTATAAGCACAAGGAAAATGGGGCAAATGTGAGCGATATCAACTGTATCGTAGTAGCCAATTCAAATTTCCCGTTGGGTTAAATTGGACGTTTAACCCTTTGAGTGCCAATAATTGCTCCATTTATTTGGTGCATATGGCCTTGATAGCAGTTGGTAGTAGCTGGGGAGAGTCGGAGAGGCAGGGAGGCAGAGTTCAGTTCTTGGCAGCCCCTGCTGTTCTCGTGGGCTGGGTGAGGATTGGTGCTGACAGCCGACCTGTCTGAGTGAGGACTTAATAACGGCTTTGTAGTTATATCCCTGAGGTTTGGATGGCTTTGAAGGTGCTGCTTTTGAAAAGCGACTTCGCAGGAGACAAGACCTCTCACTCTCACCATTTCCCTCCTGTGAGACCCTCTTCAGGTCGGTAACTGATCAGAGCAGCTCTGTATGTTCCTATCACCTGCTCTCACTGTCTTCCTGTCTCTGAACCCCTCTTTAGGTTTGTAATTGTATCAGAGCTCCTCTGTATGTCCCCTCGCTCTGTCACCTGTTGCCCTAATCTTCTCAGTCGTACTAGTGCGTCAGCCTTTCACCACATTGCTTTCTTTCTCTTCTTGAATTTGCCTACTACTAAGAGTAGTCTCGCTGTCTGCACCAATGTCTAGAGATGAGTGTTAGGGGGTAAGAATGGACCTTGTACACCAGGACTGTTCAACCTGAAGCCTTGCAGCTGTTCAAGGTTGCAGCTCTCCATTGCCAGCCAGGTGGCTGACAGGTGGTGATGGGAAGTGTAGTCCTCAGCAGCTGGAGGTTCACAGGTTGTTATGTCCTGTTTTATACTGTCTGTATATTGGCTCTTAATTTGTTTAACAGAACAACAGTCAGGTATATCTGTATAATTACTGTGTGTAACAGAAGCACTTACCTAGGTAGAAGTCCATCACACAGCAGTCAGGTGTATCTATATAATTACTGTGTGTAACAGAAACACTTACCTAGGTATTAGTCCATCATACAGCAGTCAGGTGTATCTATATAATTACTGTGTGTAACAGAAGCACTTACCTAGGTAGGAGTCCATCATACAGCAGTCAGGTGTATCTATATAATTACTGTGTGTAACAGAAGCACTTACCTAGGTAGGAGTCCATCATACAGCGGTCAGGTGTATCTATATAATTACTGTGTGTAACAGAAACACTTACCTAGGTATTAGTCCATCATACAACAGTCAGGTGTATCTATATAATTACTGTGTGTAACAGGAGCACTTACCTAGGTAGGAGTCCATCACACAGCAGTCAGGTGTATCTGTATAATTACTGTGTGTAACAGAAGGACTTACCTAGGTAGGAGTCCATCACACAGCAGTCAGGTCTATCTATATAATTACTGTGTGTAACAGAATGAGTTACCTAGGTAGGAGTCCATCACACAGCAGTCAGGTGTATCTATATAATTACTGTGTGTAACAGAAGCACTTACCTAGGTAGGAGTCCATCACACAGCAGTCAGGTGTATCTATATAATTACTGTGTGTAACAGAAGCACTTACCTAGGTAGGAGTCCATCACACAGCAATCAGGTGTATCTATATAATTACTGTGTGTAACAGAAGGACTTACCTAGGTAGGAGTCCATCACACAGCAGTCAGGTGTATCTATATAATTACTGTGTGTAACAGAAGCACTTACCTAGGTAGGAGTCCATCACACAGCAGTCAGGTGTATCTATATAATTACTGTGTGTAACAGAAGCACTTACCTAGGTAGGAGTCCATCACACAGCAGTCAGGTGTATCTATATAATTACTGTGTGTAACAGAAGCACTTACCTAGGTAGGTGTCCATCACACAGCAGTCAGGCGTATCTATATAATTACTGTGTGTAACAGAAGCACTTACCTAGGTAGGTGTCCATCACACAGCAGTCAGGCGTATCTATATAATTAGTGTGTGTAACAGAAGCACTTACCTAGGTAGGTGTCCATCACACAGCAGTCAGGCGTATCTATATAATTACTGTGTGTAACAGAAGCACTTATCTAGGTAGGAGTCCATATATCTATATAATTACTGTGTGTAACAGAAGCACTTACCTAGGTAGGTGTCCATCACACAGCAGTCAGGCGTATCTATATAATTAGTGTGTGTAACAGAAGCACTTACCTAGGTAGGTGTCCATCACACAGCAGTCAGGTGTATCTATATAATTACTGTGTGTAACAGAAGCACTTACCTAGGGAGGAGTCCATCATACAGCAGTCATGTACATCTATATAATTACTGTGTGTAACAGAAGGACTTACCTAGGGAAGTCCTCATTAAAAAGAATGATATAAGTCGTATCTCTCAAACCTTTATGGTTTGAGAGATATTCACAAGCAAAGTGTCCCCTCACTGACCAAAACGGTCAAGTCTGCCATCTAGCTGTCAGATTTGGAATCCGGTCCACAGATCAACCGGTGACTCTTCATCAGAGCCGAGATCGCAAGATATAAAAATAACTATTTCACTGGAAGGGTCTAAAAAGTTTGTTTGCAAACCAGGTACTTTATCATTCAATTACTCTTGAATTACAACTCTGACAGTAGTGAAATAACTCTCTCCAAAGTCCAAATACTATGAAGATTAATTGGAGCTGCTTTTATTTTGTAACATTACTATCCCTTTAATAAACAATGTTCAAGCCACAGATCATTCACTTTCTACGGCGGCTCAATCAGGGGCGAGCTTTGGTTCCCCTGCTGCACCCTTGCCAGTGTATAGTAGAACCCTCACCGGCAGTCTACTCCTGCATGTACCAGTCCTGACTACGTGATATCCAGACACGTTATTTAGATTTTAGCGCCCTCCTTCTGCCTTCTGTGTCTGTTTTATAAACATAGATTTATAAAAATCAAACTGGCGTTATTCTTGAGTAAATCAATTGCTCCACAGGAGGCGACAAAAAAAATCCTGTTAAATGAGACGTTTAACGCCTGGAGTGCTAGAGAGGTCTCCTCTCTAGCATTCAAGGGGTTAAAAATATCTATTCAAGTGCGTGGGAATTTGGGCTTTTTTATTTGTCCCCTATGGTGCAGTTGGTTTCTGCCACAATAACTCCAATTTTCTTTATAAATCTGAGCTGTTGTTTTTTTCCGTGAATGTTTACTGTTTCTTTAAACGATTTAATCGCTTCTGTGTGACAACACGTTTGTTAACTTGTTAACATGATGTCAGCGTGCGTATAATCTGTTTTTTGTTAACCCTTTGCACCCTGGAAGGGTCTCTGGGATATTGTGTAGCCTATTGGTGCATATGTCAGATCTCAAGCCTAGAGTTCGGCCATATGTACAAATACAACAGTGAATAAATTATGTGGCAGTCTAACTGCACTATAGGTTTTAACCCCTTGAGTGCCAGATGGGTACTCAAGGCATTGCAGAGCAATTTGTTGCGTACCTCAGTGGGTTAAAAACATTCCCATTGTCATAAATGGGACTTTTAACTGCTTCAGTTACTAGCGAGGTCCCTAACACTAGAATTCAAGGGGTTAATATCCCCATTTTAAACAAAGACTATTTGTGGAGTTTGTCCTCTTTGGGGGAGTTGGTATGCCCCAGAATTACTCTTTGTTTCCACTTATTGATTTTAAATTGGATTTTTAACCTTTTAATCGCTAAGGGGTCTTCAAGGGATTTCAGGGCAACGAAGGGGTTAAAATAGTTATTTAAATCAACTGGAATTTTTCCTGGTACCACTTGGTTTGGTCCAGAATTGCACCACTTTTGACATTCACGTATGGCCCTGATTATATTTTTCTACTTATTAGCTCTTTGATTAACCCTTATTTGTGCTTAAAAAACACACTATATTCAGATCCAAAATTTCTCCGCTTATGACGGGCGCATATGGCCCTGATTATGTTTTTTGTACGCATTAATATTTGTGCTCAGATAAACACTATATTCAGGGCAGATCACCATCACCATCTTTTATCTATGCAAACAGCTCAATTAAGGTGCTTCTCTCCTCCCTCCCCTCCAGTGCAATTCATGGGTTAATTGCGTAATCAGTTGTAAGTCTGATTCAGCCAAGATAAGTGCCCCCCCCCCCACGCACACACACAGAGTACTGCAAGGCTTCAGGCAGCCGGACCCCCCAGCTCGTAATTGGGATGTAGCGTGGAATTGTACTTGGAGGGGAGGAGTGGTGCGCTATTGATTAGTGTCCTTTATGCACACTGACTCACTCGCTTCCTGGCTATTATTTTCTAGTTTAACTATTGAATACCGCCCAACAGTTCAAATGGGTACATTTTGGTTTTAGTTGGAGTTGCTGGAGGAGTGACAGGTGGGGGGTGGCACTTCCGAGAATTTTTAGGTTACTTTGTCGTGACCTATTGACGGCTCTTTAAGTAATTTGGTAAATGATTTAGCACAAGACTAAAATATTTTATTTACAGACTAATGTATAATCAGAGATAGCGAATTTTAAACAAACATCAATGTGAGTTTTATTGCTGTGGAGCAATGCGATACACTTATATACACACCACACAGTCTGATCTCCTAAGCACAGGGACACCGGGGTGATACACTTATATACACACCGCACAGTCTGATCTCCTAAACACAGGAACACCAGGGTGATACACTTCTATACACACCGCACAGTCTGATCTCCTAAACACAGGGACACCAGGGTGATAGTAATGTTTCATAATAAAAGCAGCCCTAATTAATCATCATAGTATTTGGACTTTGGAGAGTGTTATATCAATACTGTCAGACTTGTAGTTCCAGAGTAATTCAATGACAAAGTATCCCCCTCCCGCCCCTTTAACTGATGTAACACTGCTCAGCCAGAGCAGAAGGGAGGTGCCCAGGTAGACTGCAGAGAGGGACAATCTTCAATTAAGATAAGGGAAAAACCTTAAAAACTTGTCAAGGGGGGCAGGGCTTTCATTGTTCTCGTAAGAAGAAGATTGTCCCCTTCTGTTATCTGTCTGGTCTATGGACTGCATTCCACATCTGGGAAGAGATGGCTTACACTAGGTAAAAGGGGCGGGAGGGGAAACTTGTGAATATACCATAAAGATTTGAGAGATAAGACTTATATCGTTCTTCATGTTTTTTTAATGCCTACAAAATAAAATAAAGATAAAATGAAGTATTACTATCCCTTTAACTATCAAACAGAATAAAGACCTCTTTAGTCAGAAATCCTTCCTCAGCCGACACTGACGGGCAGGCAACAATGTTCTAGAGGCATCTGTGTGCCTGCGCCATCATCCCTTCCGGTACCTCTTAGAGGAGACCGGGACTGATAGCGCAGGCGTCTGTAAACAAAGATGTCTGCGCTGTCGTCTGGCCGCCATTGTCAGCTGAGGTAGGATTTCTGATTAACGAGGTCTTTATTCTACATATCAGTTTTATTGTTAAAGGGACAGTAATACTTAAAATATGTTGTAGGGTTTATCCCCCTGAGTAAAACAAGAGTACTCCCACTGCTGAAAGGTGTTTCATTCAAAAGTTATTAATTTTCAAAGCTGAATTTTTTAGGTGCAATATCACAGTGGCCTGAAATTGTACAGTGGCGCTGTTGCTACACCATCCTATGGACCGCTGTGGTCCCGAGACCATAAATCTCCATAGGATCGTGTAGCAACAGCGCCACTGTACAGTTTCAGGCCACTGTGATATTGCACCTAAAAAATTCAGCTTTGAAAATTAATAACTTTTGAATGAAACACCTTTCAGCGGTGGGAGTACCCTTATTTTACTCAGGGGGATAAACCCTACAACATATTTTTCTTTACATTTTAAGTATTACTGTCCCTTTAAGATTATCGCTAGGTGCCTAATTAGGTCTAGTGGACTTTAGCTGGGGTGATAATTCCCCTTTAAAGTTCTATCAACCTATTTCATTGTTGGTGTTACTGTTCCTTTAACTGAGATTAAGGACCACATATAGACAAGACTGCAATAGCACCATAGTGGTCCAACGAAAATTCCCATTCGTTACAATGAAACTTTTAACCCCTTGAGTGCTAGAGAGGTCTCAAATGCATTGCCGGACCTTTTCTTGTACGGATGTGATCTAAAATGTATAAGTTACCATTGGATAAACATTTGCCAATATTTTTGTTTTTCTCTTCCTAGAATTCAAGATGTTAACCCTTTGAGCATAGCTCCCAACATTTCAAATTGCCAAAGAGGGACACTTGTGTTTTAGGGGGTGTTGCTGGGGGAGTGGCTGGTGGGCACGATATTACCGAGAAATTTTAGGCTATTTCACTACCTATTGACACCTCCTTGTGTAACCTAAAAAATTACTTATAACAAGACCAAAGTATTTTATTTACACAGACTAATGTATAAACACATATATTGACATTTAAACAAACAATAATGCAAGTTTTATTGCTGTAGAGCAATATTATATACTTATGTATACACCACACAGTCTGATCTCCTAAAAAGAAGGACAAAAGGTTGGGAAAGAGGGACAGAGGAATTTGGGTCTAAAAGAGGGACTGTCCCTCCTAAAGAGGGACACTTGGGTGGTATGCTTTGAGTGCTGGAGGGGTGTCCAATGCATTGCTTTGCAACGCGTTGGGCACCCCCTGGCACTCGAAGGGTTAAGAGACCCGTTTAAATCATTTGGGAGTTGTTGTTTTTTTTTTGTTTTGTAAAATCTGGTGTTGTTACACAATGTGACAATCGACATAGGTAAATGTGCCCTGATATTTTTTATATTTGGGGGGGGGGGGTTCATTTTTTCTTTCTATAATAGATTTTTTTTTTTTTGTATTTAATTCACATTTTCCTAGCTTATCTGGCTTGTGTTCCCTCTGCCCTCTTTAGCGCTCACAAACATTCACTCTCTCTGTTATTATTATCTTTCTGTCTCCTACACCTACACTCCCCCCCCTCCCTCGTGTGCTCCCCCACTCTGTGTGCTCTCACCCCCCCTTTACCCTCCCACCCCGCTCTCTCAGTGGTCCTCAGGAAGAAGACAGTTTGAAAGCTTTCCGCTTGGCTCCGGGCACAGTCTCCTTTCTCTGAGCCAATCAGTGTCGGCGCTTGGGCCCCAGTGGGGCTCGGCAAACATTAGATCAATAAGTTATTAGCACCATTCTGTCAGCGGTAATGTGGAGATTGATTGCACGGGAGCCCTGGTTTGCCGGCTGCCACTTCTCCAGCCTGATGAAGATGACAGATTAAGGGAATAAAAGAAAGGAATTAAGAAGTCTGCGCCGTCAGACGTGTCAAAGGCAGGAGACGTGTTGGCCCCTTTGAGCCGCGGCTCATGCCAAGTTCTGGCGGGTGCACTTTAGGGCGCTTAACACTGTGATGGGCTCAGTGGAAATTGCCGTGGTTAAGTGCTGCCTCATTAGCTGGGCACAGGCAAGATAAGCGGCGGACGCCTTCAGATGCTGGCTCCTGCGGTCCTGTTTGCCCTGCAGGTTACTCTTTAATAGCACAGAGAGAGAGAGACCAAGAATAGGGAACACAGTGGAAAAACAAAGCGGCAGAGATAGAAGGCAGAGGCAGGAATATTAACCCTTTGAATGCCAGATGGGTACACAGTGCATTGCTTTGCAATGTGTTACGGAGCCCTGTGGCGTTCATACAAGGATGTTGGACCCCGGTCAAGGAGGGGGGCGGCTCATTGAAAAGCAATGAGTTACACATTTTTCTGGTCCTGAAAAGATTATGAAAAAGAAGACCCATCAGAGTATAGATTCATGAAGACAAGGGAATAAGGTGGTGGCAGGATTGTTTTAACTCATTGATGCGCCCTGGAAATACTATAATTTGGGATTCCCTTTTAAAACAAAGGGGTTAAATTATTAATACCCTCGTTCTTGGTAAATGGGAGCACCTAAAGGGGAAGTAGATCCATAAAGTATGACTCACATTATAGAGTAAGGTAGCAATTATATATTTTTCCAGCAAATCAAGTAGCAAGAGCTGTTGCTACACCATCCTATGGAGATTTATGGTCCCGGGACCAGAGCTGTCCTTAGGATCGTGTAGCAACAGCGCCACTGTACAACTTCAGGCCACTGTGATATTGCACCTAAAAAATTCAACTTTGAATATTAATAACTTTTGAATGAAACACCTTTCAGCAGTAGGAGTACTCTTGTTTTACTCAGGGGGATAAACCCTAAAACATATTTTTATTTTACATTTTAAGTATTACTATCCCTTTAACTTCATAAAATGGCGTGTGTGTGTGTGCTCAATGGTAGGTGCACACAATGCTAAGTGTTTTCACTTGTGACTTGCCACAGTACTGAGTTTTTGCGTCCATCTTCACTCAGCGCTGAGTTTTCACACATTGAGCAATCTGTGCCTAAGCTCATGAGGGACAGGCAGATCTGGAAGGATCCAGACTGTGTTGTGTGACAGTCAGTGGGTCTCGCTGACTGTGGGAGGCCTCTTTTTTGATGGGGGGTCTGAAAGACGTGGCAGGGATTGATAATATGTGGCCTTCCAGTTGCTTCTGGCAGCAGCTGGAGCACCTCACTTGTAAATAGAAAGAGAATGGGGGAAAAGCAACGATTTTTAGTTGAAATCTACATTACAGAATCCTGCTGAATCCAGAGAGAACCAGGGCCACATTCACAAAGACAAAAAATGAAGCAATTTTGGTGCAAACCAATTTCACCATATGGGACTTTAAACTTCTACCTCGTCACTATTCAAGGAGGTTAAAAACCCCATTTAAATAGGAGTTTTAACCCACTGAGTGCCAGAGAGGTATCCAACGCATTGCAGTGCAATGCGTTGGATACCTCTCTGGCACTCAAAGGTTTAACCCACTGAATTGTACAGAAGTCTGCAAAGCAATGAGTTGCAGACCTGTCCAGTGTTCCAGGATTTATAAACCCCATTCTAATCAATGGGAAAGTACAGACGTACTCCTCTGCTACATGCATCTAGACTGGACCAGAATTGCTCCACTGTTTCCTTGTGCAAGTGACTCCTAGAACATTGACTTTGTTTGCTGTTTCCTAGCCGGGCTCTGGGATATAAATTCACATGGCAGAGAAGGGGCCAATTCTATAAATCATCCCAGAGATCCAGTAAACTGCTTCCATAATCAGCGGAGCTGAGCCAGAGCCTACCCAAATCCCACACACATCTGCTGCTCCGCCTGCCAATAAACACAGGCTGCTGGGGAGGCGCGGGTGTGAAATAGAATTAGGAATACAGCTTCAAGGTGTGTCTGGGTGTGTGTGTGTATGTCTGTCTGTATGTGTGTGTTTGCCTTTGTGCGTCTGTCTTTTGGCTTGTCTGTGTGTGTGTGTCTGTCTATGTCTGTTTGTGTGTGTGTATGTGTGTGTGTCTATATGTCTGTGTGTGTGTGTGTGATTGTGTTTTCACCTTTGTCTTTGCATCTGTGTTTCTGTGAGTGTTTGTATGCATGGGCGTCCGGGGGCGGCACTTGCCCCCCCTACAATTACCCCCTCCATATAAACAAAGGGGTTGGATGGGCTGACTTGGGGGTAATATTATGGCTTTGCCCCACCCCTAAAAAATTTTCTGCGGACACCCCTGTTTGTTTGTCTGTGTGTGTCTGTGTGTATATGTCTGTGTTTGTCTTTGTGTTTGTATGTCTTTGCGTGTGTGTGTGTTTGTGTTTTTGTCTGTGTGTGTGTGTACCTCTGTGTTTGTGTGAGTGTTTGTATGTCTGTGTGTGTCAGTGTGTTTGCCTCTGTTTGTATATCTGTGTTTGTGTGAGTGTTTGTCTTTGTGTGTGTTTGTATATCTGTCTGTTTGACTGTGTGTGTGTGTATGTTTGTATGCTCTGTAGGTATGCACGTTTGTGTTTGTTTTTGTGTGTTTTGTATATCTGTGTGTATGCGCTTTTGTGTGTGTGTTTGCCTCTGTGTTTGTATGTATGTGTGTATAGGTTTGTGTGTGTTTGTATCTGTGTATGTGTTCCTTTGTGTTGTTGCGTGTGAGTTTTTGTGTCTGTCGGTGTTTGCCTTTGTTTCTGTGTGTGTGTGTTTGTGTGTCTGTGTGTGTTTGTTTGCCTTTGTGTCTGTATATTTGTGTGTGTGTGTGTCTGTCTGTGTATATGTCTGTGTTTCTATGTGTGTTTATTTTGACCAGGAGTGAATCAGGCTGTCTGGATGTGGGCAGGTTCTGGTTCAGTCTAGAAGCCTATAAGTTGTTGTCCATCCCGTTTGTAACGTTGCTGGCAGCAGTGTGTGGTTTCTGAAGGTTGCATGAGGATCTGCCAGTGTTTGCATGCAGGATTCGTGACCGAGCATGCTGACTGTCTGTGACTTTGTCTAACCTTTCTTCCCTATGCTTGTAAGTCCGTCCTGTGCCTGTATTTAGGTGATCGCATAGCCATTAAAATCAGAGATACACAAAACACACTCTGCAGGGTTTCAGTGATAACTCTGCAGTCCTGTAGAATGCAGTATTCATACGTGTCCTTGATTTTAAGCCTTTGAATGTTACCCCTCTGGCACTCGAAGGGGTAAGAGATACGTGGTTAACCATACCTCCCAACATTTCAAATGGCCAAAGAGGGACACGTGTTTTAGGAGGTGTTTCTGGGGGCGTGTCTAGTGGGTGTGCCATTACCAAGAATTTTTAGGTAATTTCATGACCTATTGACACCTCTCTGTGTAACTGAATAAATAACTTAGAGCAAAATCAAAGTATTTTATTTACATAGACTAATTTATAAACACATATACTGAAGTTTCAATACACAATATTGTGAGTTTTATTACTGTGGAGCAAAGTGATACACTTCTATACACACCACACAGTCTGATCTCCTAAACACAGGGACACCAGGGTGATACACTTCTATACACACCACACAGTCTGATCTCCTAAACACAGGGACACCAGGGTGATACACTTCTATACACACCACACAGTCTGATCTCCTAACCACAGGGACACCAGGGTGATACACTTATATACACACCACACAGTCTGATCTCCTAAACACAGGACACCAGGGTGATACACGTATATACACACCACACAGTCTGATCTCCTAAACACAGGGACACCAGGGTGATACACTTCTATACACACCACACAGTCTGATCTCCTAACCACAGGGACATCAGGGTGATACACTTCTATACACACCACACAGTCTGATCTACTAAACACAGGGACACCAGGGTGATACACTTCTATACACACCACACAGTCTGATCTCCTAAACACAGGGACACCAGGGTGATACACTTATATACACACCACACAGTCTGGTCTCCTAAACACAGGGACACCAGGGTGATACACTTATATACACACCACACAGTCCGATCTCCTAAACACAGGGACACCAGGGTGATACACTTCTATACACACCACACAGTCTGATTTCCTAAACACAGGGACACCAGGGTGATACACTTCTATACACACCACACAGTCTGATCTCCTAAACACAGGGACACCAGGGTGATACACTTCTACACACACCACACAGTCTGATCTCCTAAACACAGGGACACCCGGGTGATACACTTATATACACACCACACAGTCTGATCCCCTAAACATAGGGACACCAGGGTGATACACTTATATATACACCACACAGTCTGATCTCCTAAACACAGGGACACCAGGGTGATACACTTATATACACACACCACACAGTCTGATCTCCTGAACACAGGGACACCAGGGTGATACACTTATATACACACCACACAGTCTGATTTCCTAAAAAGAGGGACATCAGGGTGATACACTTATATACACACCACACAGTCTGATTTCCTAAAAAGAGGGACATCAGGGTGGGAAAGAGGGACAGAGGGATTTGGGTCTCAAAGAGGGCTGTCCCTCCTAAAGAGGGACACTTGGGAGGCATGGGTTAACTGTCTATATTCAGTAACATTTATTAAATCTGTGTGTGTGTATTATGTGTACACCTTACCTGCTTTCAGGGGTATATGTGTGTGTGTCTTACTGCATACAGGTGTGTGTGTGTGTGTGTGTGTGTGTGTGTGTGTGTGTGTGTGTGTGTGTGTGTGTGTGTGTGTGTGTGTGTGTGTGTGTGTGTGTGTGTGTGTGTGTGTGTGTGTGTGTGTGTGTGTGTGTGTGTGTGGGCGCCTTACATAGTAATAGTTGACGAGGCTGAAAAAAAACATGGGTCCTTCTAGTCCAGCCCATGCAATATCATCCTGTAGATCCAGAGGAAGGCAGAAAAAAGCAATTTCCATTCAAGTGGGTAAAAAAATTCCTTCTTGGCTCCAAATGGCATTCAGATAGTTCCCTGGATTAATGCTTTGATCCTCTCTTCTTAAAGGGATAGTAATGTGTCTCAATAAAAGCAGCTCCAATGAATCTTCATAGTATTTGGACCACGGTTGTCAGAGTTGTAGTTCAAGAGTAATTGAATGATAAAGTATCCCCCTCCCATCCCTTTTACTGATGTAACACTGCTCACCTCAGAGCAGCAAGACTGTCCGGATAGATCACAGAGAGGGACAATCTTCAGTGAGCATAAGGAAAAACCTGAAAAAATTGTCAAGAGGGGCAGGGTTTTCCTTATGATCACAATAAGAAGATTGTCCCTTGCTGTGATCTGTCCAGTCAAGTGACCAGCCGGCTCCAAAAGGGACTGACAGCGCAGGCGCACGGACGTCACTATGACGAGATGCCCGTGCTTACTGCTACTGTCAGCCTCCGAAAAACTGGAATATCTTTGAAACCAGGTAATATTTCTGGCGACTAGCGCTACTAAGCAGCTAGTCGCCAGATGAAGAATTGATTAATGTGAACTTATTGCGGGGTGGTAGTTCCCCTTTAAGTGCCTTAGAGGATAAATTGGTGGTGGTGGTGGGGTGTATGGGGTTAGATTGCACCTTTCTTTGCAGTGGAAGTGCATTTTGGATAAGATATGATACAGTTTATTTGTCAGAATACATTTTTGTGTTCTTTAGAGAACGACTATTTTGGAAAGTATAAAAAACTTGCTCTCCATGGCTCAATAGTTAAGGAAATAAAAAACTTTTTTTTTGTAATCTTGTTAAGTAATTTAATTACTTAATTAAGTAATTTGATCCTCTCCTTTTTTTATATTATCTCTTGTTATTTTTAGTAATTTAAATGTATTCTTTTTATCTTTAATATCTATTAAGACAATTTCTTATTGAATGTACATGTTTATATCTAAACTAGTGTAAAAACCCGTGTACATGGGCCAAGGTCCGGGTGATGTTAACCCTTTGAGTGCCAGAGGGGTACGCAACGCATTGCGTACCCTTCTAGCACTCAAAGGGTTAAGAGGCCGCGACCTCACTGCTCCACGAGATGCAGTCTTGCATCACCTCACTCACGCGAATCAATCATGCGCAGTACAGAGTACCCGAACGTGTGCAGTCTCTACTGAGCATGACTGCATCGTGACAAACATCCTAGCGAATTATTATATAGGATGTGTGTATAAAAATATTTAAAATCTGAATCTTTTAATGCTATTTATTCATAATGATAACTATTTTGTTAATGGGTATTCTAAATAATCTTCTGTTAAAATGTATTTAATATTTATATTTTAAATTAACTCACTTGATTTTAACGATTGTCACAATACTTACAGAAATTAATAACGTTTTCAAGAAGTGTGTATACCACACCTGCGTACCGGTGTGTGTGTGTATAAATACTGTGCCTGCATACACTTGTGTGTATATACCATACCTGTGTACAGGTGTGTATGTGTGTGTGTATATTCCATACCTGCACACAGGTGTGTGTGTGTGTGTGTATACCGTACCTGCATGCAGGTGTGTTTGTATATATACTGTACCTGCATACACGTGTGTGTATATGCCATACCTGCGCACAGGTGTGTGTATATATACTGTACCTGAATACAGGTATGTGTGTGTGTATACCGTACTTGAATACGTGTGTGTGTGTGTGTTTGTGTGTATACCATACCTGTATACCATACTTGCATGTGGGGAAGTTTCTCATTTTATCATATCACTGGAGCTGCCACAAGACTCAGATCATTTGGGGTAAAGTTTCAAATCTATTATCTAATGTCTTCCATAAGAAAATTTCTACTTGGGAAGAAAGATATTGTTCTAGATACATTTGAAGATAAATTAACTGTTGTTATCTGTGCTGCTGTGAGAATGCATGCAGCCTCCCAATGGAAGCAGACATAATATGTTGGTTAGGTATCGTGGGTGACATAGTCAGTTTGTATTAAAGGGATAGTAATACTTCGTTTTAACTTTATTTTATTTTGTAGGCATTAAAAAAACATGAACGATAAAAGTCTTATCTCTCAAACCTTTATGGTTTGAGAGATATTCACAAGCAAAGTTTCCCCTCCCGCCCCTTTTACCTAGTGTAAGCCATCTCTTCTCAGATGTGGAATCCAGTCCATAGACCAGACAGATAGCAGAAGGGGACAATCTTCTTCCTATGAGAACAATGAAAGCCCTGACCCCCTTGACAAGATTTTCAGGTTTTTCCCTTATCTTAATTGAAGATTGTCCCTCTCTGCAGTCTACCTGGGCACCTCCCTTCTGATCTGGCTGAGCTGTGTTACATCAGTAAAAGGGACGGGAGGGGGATACTTTGTCATTGAATTACTCTTGAACTACATCTCTGACAGAACTGAAATAACACTCTCCAAAGTCCAAATACTATGATGATTAATTAGAGCTGTTTTTATTATGAAACGTTACTATCCCTTTAATTAATGAGTAACTGAGCTCCACCGAATGAGATTGCTGTGACAAATATTGTAAAATCTGGGGTCCTTGGTTAGATAGTTATTTTAACAAAAATAAATAATTGTATTCAGGGCTTATGGGGACAGATAATGATAATGGATAGTAAAACGTGTGAGGAATGTGGCTTAAAACCCGGGGCCGTAGCTAACCCAAGGGTCGTGAGGATCAGTAAGCCAGATAGAGGGCTCACCTTAAGGAAATAGTAAGAGAGATGGTGTAAGGGGGGTGGGGTAACATTGCTGCATTCGCAAAGGGGCTGCTGGGATGGAGGGTTTATAAAGCCGCCAGCCCCCCTTAAACTTATTTTAAAAAATTTTGAATTACTTGAATCATGCTTAAGCTTGCATTTTGTTTTTTTAATGTAAATATTTCATTCTTTTTTTAAAACTTAATAAAAATATATTTTTAAAAAAAGTATACTATACCTGCATACATGTATCTATCTATCTATTTATCTATCTATCTATTTATCTATCTATCTCATATCTATCTGTCTATCTATCTATCTATCTATCTATCTATCTCATATCTATCTATCTATCTATCTATCTATCTATCTATCTATCTATCTATCACATCTATCTGTCTATCTATCTATCTATCTATCTATCTATCTATTTCATATCTATCTATCTATCTATCTATCTATCTATCTATCACATCTATCTGTCTATCTATCTATCTATCTATCTATCTATCTATCTATCTATCTATTTCATATCTATCTATCTATCTATCTATCTATCTATCTATTTCATGTCTATCTATCTATCTATCTATCTATCTATCTCATATACCGTACCGGCGTACAGGTGTGTGTGTGTGTTTGTATGTATAACGTACCTGCGTACAGATGTGTGTGTGTGTGTTTGTATGTATAACGTACCTGCGTACAGATGTGTGTATGTTTGTCTGTATAACGTACCTGCGTACAGATGTGTGTATGTTTGTCTGTATACCGTACCTGCGTACAGGTGTGTGTGTGTTTGTATGAATACCGTACCGGCGTACAGGTGTGTGTGTGTTTGTCTGTATACCGTACCTGCGTACAGATGTGTGTATGTTTGTCTGTATACCGTACCTGCGTACAGGTGTGTGTGTGTTTGTATGAATACCGTACCGGCGTACAGTTGTGTGTGTGTTTGTATGTATAACGTACCTGCGTACAGGTGTGTGTGTTTGTATACCGTACCTGTGTACAGGTGTGTTTGTATGTATACCATACCTGCGTACAGGTGTGTATGTGTCTGTGTGTGTGTATACGTACCTGCATACAGGTGTGTGTGTATACCATACCTGAGTTTGTGTGCAGTACCTACTTATAGGTGAGCAGTGGAGACCTCACTAGTATTCAAAGGGTTAAAGGCCGTACTTAATTCAGTGGTAATTTGGGGAATTTGTATTTGTTCCCTAATGTGCAGTTAGTTTACCCCAGAATTGCTCAGTCTTTGTACATATGGCCTAATGTGCCCTCCTTTTTTTGTCAATGCAATGCGTTGGACACCTGTCTAGCATTCAAGGAGTTAAAATCTCAACTCAGATCATGAGGGTTTTCTTTTCTTTATGGCGCACTTAGTTTGCTCCACGCTTGGTTCTGTGCGTACGTCCCACAGACTTGCCTGTCGGTACCCAGCAGTCTCCCTGCCCTACCCGCCGGAGCACTTTACTCAGGTTGGCGCGTCCCTCGGAGATGCTGCCTCTGTAACAAGCCCTTGATAGATGCGAATTTGAGGCTTCCAGTGACAGCCGGCCTCTTCCTTCCTGCCGCGGGCAGCAGCCTCCCCCCTCCACATAACAGGAGGGTATTGATTGGAAATCTGTGCCGGGGGGACGCTGTAATTGTATATTAGATATTTGCGTTGGCTCGCAGAGCTTCACTAATGCAAAAGAGTCTGACGTTTCCCAATCATCCACAAGCAGAAGGGCAGAGAGAGAGACAGGCAGCGGAGAAGAGAGAGAACGAGGGGGGAGAGACAGACAGATAAAGAGAGAGGGGGGAGAGACAGACAGATAAAGAGAGAGGGGGAGAGACAGTCAGAGGAGAGAGACAGGCAGCAGAGAAGAGAGAGAAAGAGGGGGGAGAGACAGACAGATAAAGAGAGAGGGGGAGAGACAGACAGATAAAGAGAGAGGGGGGAGAGACAGTCAAAGAGAGGAGAGAGACAGGTGAAGGAGAGGAGAGAGACAGACAGAGGAGAGAGATAGGCAGAGAGAGAGGGGAGACATAGGAAGAGAGAGAGGAAAGAGACAGGCAAGGGACAGAGGGAGACAGGCAGAGGAGAGGGGGAGAGACAGACAGATAAAGAGAGAGGGGGAGAGACAGTCAAAGAGAGGAGAGAGACAGGTGAAGGAGAGGGGAGAGACAGACAGAGGAGAGAGACAGGCAGCGGAGAAGAGAGAGAACGAGGGGGGAGAGACAGACAGATAAAGAGAGAGGGGGGAGAGACCGTCAGATAAAGAGAGAGGGGGAGAGACAGGTGAAGGAGAGGAGAGAGACAGACAGAGGAGAGACATAGGCAGAGAGAGAGGGGAGACATAGGAAGAGAGAGAGGAAAGAGACAGGCAAGGGACAGAGGGAGACAGGCAGAGGAGAGGGGAAGAGACAGACAGATAACGAGACAGGGGGGAGAGACAATCAGATAAAGAGAGAGGGTGAGAGACAGTCAAAGAGAGGAGAGAGAGACAAGTGAAGGAGAGGGGAGAGACAGGCAGAGACAGAGAGAGTAGAGAGATAGGCAGAGAGAGAGGGGAGACACAGGAAGAGAGAGAGGAAAGAGACAGGCAGGGGACAGAGGGAGACAGGCAGAGGAGAGGGGAAAAGACAGGGAGAGAGAGAAGGAGGAGAGACAGGCAGGGAGAGAGAGGTGAGAGACAGTCAAAGAGAGGAGAGAGAGGTGAAGGAGAGGGGAGAGACAGGCAGAGACAGAGAGAGTAGAGAGATAGGCAGAGATAGGAGAGAGACAGGCATACACAGAGGAGAGAGACAGGAAGAGAGAAAGAAGAAAGAGACAGGCAGGGGATAGGGGGAGACAGGCAGAGGAGGGGGAAGAAACAGGGAGAAAGAGAGCCAGAGAGAGAGAGAGAGGGGAGAGACAGACAGAGGGGAGAGACAGTCAGCAAGAGAGAGGAGAGAGACAGGTAGACGGAGAGGAGAAAGAGAGAAGAAGCAGACAGGCAGAGAGAGAGGAGAGACAGGCAGAGAGAGACGAGTGGCAGACAGAGAGGGGAGAGAAGAGACAGGCAGAGAGGGGAGAGGCAGGCAAAGAGAGAGTGGAGAGACAAGAAGAGATAGAGGGGAGAGAGAGACAGGAGGAGGAGAGGGGAGAGACAATCAGGGGAGAGGTGAGAGGCAGAAGGAAGAGAGGGCACAGTCAGGTAGAGGAGAGGGGATCGACAAGTAGAGTAGAAAGGAGATACAGGCGGAGGAGAGGGGAGATACAGGCGGAGGAGAGGGGAGATACAGGCGGAGGAGAGGGGAGATACAGGCGGAGGAGAGGGTAGACAGCTGTGAAGACAGAGGCAGTAAGGAAACGAGA
Organism: Rhinophrynus dorsalis; assembly: GCA_037306005.1. Lineage (NCBI taxonomy): Eukaryota > Metazoa > Chordata > Amphibia > Anura > Rhinophrynidae > Rhinophrynus > Rhinophrynus dorsalis. The sequence goes on from CM074724.1 coordinate 390,224,494, forward strand.
AGAGGGGCAGGAGTGAAAGGGATCACAGAGGAGACTGAGCAGGCACACAAGGGGTTTGTGCAAGGAAACTGAGAATTACAGACTCCTTCCCAGCCGTTCAGCATCTGGGTGGAAACACACACAGGGACAGATAATGAATCTCAGTAAGCAATAACTTGTATTGACTATTTTTATAGCACAAAATCTTCTTCATTGATCCTCTCTCTGCATGAGCGCGAGCTGATGTGGCACAGAGGGAAGTTGTGGCCAACCTTTGGCTCTCCGGCTGCTGCGGACTACAACTCCCATCGTCCCCTAACAACCAGCAGCCGGAGAGTTAAAGGTCGCCTATCCGTGAGATAGACAAGGGAACACACTTGTACATGCGTGTGTATTTGTCTGCCAGTAGATTTAACTCTTTGAGTGGCAGAATGGTACGCAACACATTGCAAAGCACTGACACTCAAAGGGTTAAGCTTTTTCACCTCACAGGGGTGCGTATGTTGTATGCCCTTTCTGACCTGTAAAGGCTTAAAGGATTAAAATATCAAATTAAAACCAATTAAATCTTTTTTTTTCTGTTTTTTTTTTTGTTTTTTTTTAGATGACTTTTTAGGCAAGAAGCGAGAATGCTCTCCGAACAGTAACAGCGAGTGTCCTCTTGAAAGCAAGAAACCCAGAAGCGAGTCGCCAAAAGGTAAGTGACGCCCCACGCGTTTCCATAAAACTGACTGGGGGGGGGCAGAGAGGGAGGGAGAGTTGTCAAAGTGATATGTTTGCGGGAGTGTCAAAGTTGAGCAGGAGGGAGGGGAAAGGGGCCGTTGATTGGATAAAAATGCCTCTTTAGTCCACCCCTTTCACTACTACCAGTTCCTCTGCACCCAAACGATCGCTCTATATGGAGATGGCAGTTAAAGGGATAGTAACTTTAAAAAAAAAATATATATATATATATATTATTATTCTTTTTTTACATATTCTACAAGAGCATTATATTTAAAGTATTCTTGCCTTACTTTTTAGATGTTTTTTTGTTTTTTTTTTAACTCCAATTATTTTTCTTTAACCCCTTGAGTGCCAGAGGGGTACAGAACGCATTGCGGTACCCCCTGTGGCACTCAAAGGGTTAACCCCTTAAAGACTGGCAATCCGGTGTTGGGCAGCCATTAAGGACACCACAACATGTTTTTTTTTTTTCCTCAATGAATTCTGGGATGGCAGAGCAGCGTGCAGTCACCCTTCCATCCCAGAAATTCATGACGTGCCAGGACAGTCACTGGTCCTTAGTGTTCGGAACGGCTTGAATGTCCTGGCAGGTCATCATCACTAAGGGGTTAAACTTGTATTTCCTTAAAGGGATAGTAGTGTTTCATAATAAAAGCAGCTCCGATTAATCTTCATAGTATTTGGACCATGGAGAGTGTTATTTCAATTCTGTCAGAGTTTTAGTTCTAGAATAATTGAATGATAAAGTATCCACCTTCCTCCCCTTTTATGGATGTAACACTGCTCACCTCAGAGCAGCAAGACTGTCCGGATGATCACAGAGAGGGACACTCTTCAGTGATCATAAGGAAAAACCTGTTAAGGGGGCAGTGTTTTCCTTATGATCACTGTAAGAAGACTGTCCCTTGCTGTGACCTGTCCGGTCAAGAGACCAGATTCCACATCTGAGGTGAGCAGTGTTACATCAGTAAAAGGGGTAGGAGGGGGATACTTTATCATTCAATTACTCTTGTACTACAACTCTGACAGTACTGAAATAACACTCTCCATGGCTCAAATACTATGAAGATTAATTGGAGATGCTTTTATTGTGATACATTACTATCCCTTTAACATTGATCTGGGAACATTTTGTTGATTAATTCCCGGAGAGGGGAGTCCTGTGCTGCCGATGGGTGAGAAAAATTACGCGACTTGCGTCAAAAGGGGGTGGAGCTAAATCATGAGTGGGGGGCAGAGCTTGAAAAAATAAAAAAAAATTGTGCAGAATAAGCTGTGGAAGGTGGAGAAGAGGCCGGGGAGTGGGAGGAACACAATGGGAGGAGGGGATGTGGCAGAATTTCATAAGAAACTCCCCCCACCCGGAGAATCAGACAGTCAAAACTGGAGTCTATGGGGCAAATCCGGAGAGTTCCCAGCTATGTCTTTCTGTCTGTCTGTCTAGCTATCTGTCTATCTATCTATACAACAACACACATCTATGAATCAGTTGATTTGATGCTATAATCGCCCATGCCTATCTCATATTTCTCTCGTATCTATATCTGTCTATCTATCTATCTATCTATTTATCTATCTATCTCATATCTATCTATCTATCTATCTATCTATTTATCTATATATCTATCTATTTATCTATCTCATATCTATCTATCTATCTATACCATATCTATCTATCTATCTATCTATCTATCTATCTATCTATCTATCTATCTATCTCATATCTATCTATCTATCTATCTATCTATTTATCTATCTCATATCTATCTATCTATCTATCTATCTATCTATCTAACTATCTATCTCATATCTATCTATCTATCTATCTATTTATCTATCTCATATCTATCTATCTATCTATGTATACCATATCTATCTATCTATCTATCTATCTATCTATCTATCTATTTATCTATCTATCTCATATCTATCTATCTATCTATCTATCTATCTATCTATCTATGTATACCATATCTATCTATCTATCTATCTATCTATCTATCTATCTATCTATGTATACCATATCTATCTATTTATCTATCTATCTCATATCTATCTATCTATCTATCTATCTATCTATCTATCTATCTATCTATCTCATATCTATCTATCTGTATCATATCTATCTATCTATCTCATATCTATCTATCTATCTATCTATTTATCTATCTATCTCATATCTATCTATCTATCTATCTATCTATCTATCTATCTCATGTCTATCTATCTATCTCATATCTATCTATCTATCTATCTATCTATCTATCTATCTATCTATTTGTCTATCTCCTATCTATCTATCTATCTATCTATCTATCTATCGATCCATCTATCACATCTATCTATCCATCTATCTCATATCCATCTATCTATCCATCTATCTATCCATCTATCTATCTATCTCATATCTATCTATCTATCTATCTATCTATCTATCTATCTACCTCATATCTATCTATCTGTCTATCTATCTATCTATCTATCTATCTATCTATCTCATATCTATCTAACTATCTATCTATCTATCTATCTATCTATCTATCTATCTATCTCATATCTATCTATCTATCTATCTATCTATCTCATATCTATCTATCTATCTAACTATCTATCTATCTATCTCATATCTATCTCATGTCTATGTCAAACTTATCTAAATCTATCTTTCTACCTCATGTATATCTCAAATTTATCTAAATTTATCTATCTATCTCATATCTGTCTCAAATTTATCTAAATCTATCTATCTATCTATCTATCTCATATCGATCTCAAATTTATCTAAATCTATCCATCTCATATCTATCTCAAATCTATCTATCTATGTCTCTTAGTGACCGGCCGCACGCACAAGCGGCCATAACTTAAAGCCCGACTAAGAATTTTTTTTTTTAATTATTCCGGAGTCCCTGAACGGCGTGCAGCCGCGCGGGGCTAAGTGAGAGTTTTTGCTGGACGTACATGTATGTCCATTGTCGGGAAGGGGTTAATTAGAAATACTATGCTATAACAGACTGCTCCCAGTGAATAACTCTTTCTGTGCCTTACTGCAGTATAGTAAAAAGAGAGGGGACATGACAGCCAAACGCGTTTCACTCACACCGGTTCTTAATTATAATAATAATAATAATAATATATAACCAGAATAATAGAGATGTGTAAACATATATATCAATATACAGGTGTGAAAATAAATAATTATACTGATAACATATCACCAAAGAAACAGAGGGGTGGGTAATAATAACTTCTCCATAGAGAACATTTAAAAATTTTCCATTGAACTTTAAAGGCAAACTGACATATCTTAATGATACCCCCATGCACTTACCTCCCCAGAAAATCCTATTGGCCCCTATGAATTTTCCCTTGTACCTTTTGTAAACTCCTTCAATCAGTCCTGGATGTTATGTCCATGGAGGCAGACTTGACACTTACTGTCATGGCCGCTCTGCCATCCCAGAATTCATTGCAAAGAAAAAAAAATTGGCACGGTCCTTACACGGCTACCCACTGACTTTAAGGAGTTAACCCTTTGAGTGCCAGAGGGGTACGGAACGCATTGCAAAGCAATACGTTCCGTACCCCTCTGGTACTCAAAGGGTTAACCCTTTGAGTGCCAGAGTGGTATGCAACACATTGCAAAGCAATGCATTGCGTACCACTCTGGCACTCAAAGGGTTAAGCTGAGCGGCCTAGCAGCAATGCATTGCACATCCCCTCTTAAATTTACCTCAAATTGTTAAAGGGTTTAGATTATCATGTGCAATGACAAGAGTTTAACATCTTAACGACTGCCCGACGCGGCGCGTGTTATTGGATTTAGGAATTCCATTACATGGAGGTCCTTAAAAGTGCAGTAATGGTTAGTTTTAAGTTGATTTAATATTGTAGAGATTAAAAAAAGATTAACATCAATGCAAGTCGTATCTCTCAAACCTTTATGGTTTGAGAGATATAACTTACTAAAGTTACCTTTTCCTGGCTGTTTTACTCAAGTCTGCCATCTAGCTGACAGCTGCAGATTCCAGTCATTTGACCAGACAGAGGCTCTTCAGCAGAGCTGAAGTCACGCTATTTAGAAATAAATACTTCATTGGAACGGTCTACAAAGTGTGCTTGCAAGCCAAGCCAAATTAAGTATTTATCTTTAGATATCGTTATATCGGCCCTGCTGAAGAGCCACATCTGGTTGCGTGACCAGAATCTGCTTCTGACAGCTTTACAGCTCGTCAAGCAGAAAGGGGAGGGACCAGAGAACTTTATTTTCCTGTATCTCTCAAACCATAATGGTTTGAGAGATACGAATAAGTGCAAGTACTCTCTTTTAATTGTATCTACCATGTAGTTAATACTTTTTTTCTGACATTACTATCCTTTTAAAGAGGATCTATCACCTCTACAAACCTTAGGCTTATTATGTAGAGTATATATACATAATGCTGAAAACGTTATTGATTTTTTTTTAACGCTATTTGTGTTAAAACGATAACTTATAGAGTGCCCTGCACCCTACTTCCTCATAAACTTCCGTTGTCGCAGATTGCCGCACTGCCCCTGCTCCCTTCCCACTACCCAGCCTCCTCCGATGATGAAGGTTTCTGTCTGTAAGCTGGAGCGTTCTCATTGGCAGAGATCGATATCTAGCCAACGAGATCGCTCCAGCTTACAGACAGAAGCCTCTGTCATCGGAGGAGGCTGGATAGTGGGAAGGGAGCAGGGGCAGTGCAGCAACAGATGTGTTTGGGTGATAGATCCCCTAAGTGCTGGAACCACCGTGACGGTCCTGGCATGTCAAGGGTCATCAACTCCTTAAAGGGAGAGTAATACTTAAAATGTAAAAAAAAAATATGTTGTAGGGTTTATCTCCCTGAGTAAAACAAGAGTACTCCCACTGCTGAAAGGTGTTTCATTCAAAAGTTACTAATTTTCAAAGTTGAATTTTTTAGGTGCAATATCACAGTGGCCTGAAATTGTACAGTGGCGCTGTTGCTACACCATCCTATGGACAGCTCTGGTCCTGGGACCATAAATCTCCATAGGATGGTGTAGCAACAGCGCCACCGTACAATTTCAGGCCACTGTGATATTGCACCTAAAAATTCAACTTTGAAAATTAATAACTTTTGAATGAAACACCTTTCAGCAGTGGGAGTACTCTTGTTTTACTCAGCGGGATAAACCCTACAACATATTTTTTTTTTACATTTTAAGTATTACTATCCCTTTAAGGATGGCGCATGCGGCCGTCACTTAAGGACCACGAACCATTTTCTTTCTTTTTTTTTTTGCTGCATCCGCTTCCGGGCTCCTCGAACAGCGTGCAGCCACGCGGGGTGCCCGGAATTCTATGACGGTCCAGGACAGTCATGGGTCCTTAACGCGATTCTACCCATAACGGTCCTGGACCATCATGGGTCGTTAATAGGGTGACCACACGTCCCGGAATGCCCTTATTGGGGGTCTGTGTCCTGGAATGGAGCAACACGCACCAGACCAGCCAGCCAATTAAATGTATTTGCTATATGGTCCTCATTGGCTGGCTGAGCCAGCCAATGAGGACCATTTAGCAAATACATTTCATTGGCTGGCTGGACTGGTGCATGCGAGACAGCTGGGATGGAGCAGGTCTGCTGGTGCTACAAGTGAGACTGGCGGCTGAGGCTCCAGCCGGCGCTGACCATCTTTTTGAGGCTGACACAGTGTAAGAGTTCCACTGGGATCTCTTACTCTGTGTCAGTCTCAGAAACATAGTCAGCGCTGGCGGGAGCCTCAGCCGTGAGACCAGGGTGACCACATATCCCGGAATGGCAGAATAGAAATGTGGTCACCCTAGTCGTTAAGGGGTTAAGGTCAGATCCTGCTAGCAAGTGTCATATCTACCTCCATGGATATTACATCCAGGGCTGATTTGAAGATGTTATGTCTTGAACAAAGTCACAATGACAGAGAGCATAGGGACAGTTAGGAGTTTCTGATCACAGTATGGTAAGTGGGGAGGGGGGATGTAAATATTTAAGAGTGTTACTTCTCCTTTAAATCTAGCAGTTCATAGCCTTGTATGGTGAATCAGTCAGAGAGAACCAGGGGTCAATAGTCTGATACCGTTCCGCTCTCAAGCTGATCTGCCAGGTTCAAAATCCACTCCAGCTTCCACGGCAGTACCTGAGGAACGAGACTGAAAAGGCGGTTCCGCCCGAGTGATAGTTGCCCTTTAATAATCTTCCTCTCCAGAGAACTGCAGGAGATGAGGGTAGAGAGAGCAACATGAGATTTCCATGCAGCACAGAACAGTTGGTAATTACACTGTGCAGAGAGAGAAGGCAAAATAAAAAAAAAAATTAAATGGAAATCCAAAAAACATAGCAATTAATTCTCTAAACTTCTGTTCACGCTACCAAATTAATCAGAAATAATTAGTGTTTTTATTTTGGTGTCTCTGTAGATTTATTGCCTTGTTTTGAGGCCTCCTAAATCCATCTTATTATCAGACTGTATTTCCGCCGTGAATGTAATTCATATCTGGAAACCTGTGGCTCTCCGGCTGTTGTTGGACTACACTCACGTGTTCCTCAGCTGATTGTTGCGCCGAATGATGATGGTGTGATCTGTAGTCCAACAACAGCTGAAGAAAAATAGGTTTTCCATTCCTGAACTAATTAGTAGCCTGGAAAATAGGAAATCCACTAACTGTTATCTTGTTGGCACTTAGCGGGTCCAGCAATAAATGCCAAGCGTTAGTAAATATTGCATGGCATGCCCCTCTGGCATCAGAAAGTTGATTTCAGTTTCCTTTTTTTCTGCCATTAGTTTTTTCTTTTGTTCACACTTTTGCAGCAGAGATGCCAACGGTTACGAAAAAAAAAGTGATTTTTCTTATTAATAATAAAATTTTAATGTGTTTTGATTACCTTTCTAAGATCCATTCTTTTACATAAAGTTACCTTTTAAAAAATGAATTTTGGATGACTTGTCTATTGCTGTGCTTTGGAATCTGAAATGCCAGACTACGTGGTTCACTCTGTTTTGTATGCACTGTTTCAGTGTGTCTTTATATTGAAACAGGAGGATAGAGGTGGGATGCACTAAGCTGTGATAAATAGGTGGTAATTTTTCTACTGTAATAAACTATCCAATTCCTTTGGTATTCTATGGAACCTATGCATTAAAATCTCTAAAGTCTGAGACATGTTAATGTACAGACTTCATATAAAAACACAGGAACAAACTGGAGAGTTTATCTCACTGGAGAAGTTATCTCCTCTTTATCACACCTTAGTACATCTCCCCTGTAGTCTATAACTAAAACTCTCCCTTTGAATAACATAGGAACTGGAGAGTTTATCTCACTGGAGAAGTTATCTCCTCTTTATCACTCCTTAGTACATCTCCCCTGTAGTCTATAACTAAAACTCTCCCTTTGAATAACATAGGAACTGGAGAGTTTATCTCACTGGAGAAGTTATCTCCTCTTTATCACTCCTTAGTACATCTCCCCTGTAGTCTATAACTAAAACTCTCCCTTTGAATAACATAGGAACTGGAGAGTTTATCACACTGGAGAAGTTATCTCCTCTTTATCACACCTTAGTACATCTCCTCTGTAGTCTATAACTAAATCTCTCCCATATAATAACATAGGAACTGGAGAGTTTATCTCACTGGAGAAGTTATCTCCTCTTTATCACACCTTAGTACATCTCCCCTGCAGCCTATAACTAAATCTCTCCCATAGAATAACATAGGAACTGGAGAGTTTATCTCACTGGAGAAATTATCTCCTTTTTATCACACGTTAGTACATCTCCCCTGTAGTCTATAATTAATTCTCTCCCATAGAATAACATAGGAACTGGAGAGTTTATCACACTGGAGAAGTTATCACCTCTTTATCACACCTTAGTACATCTCCCCTGTAGTCTATAACTAAATCTCTCCCATAGAATAACATAGGAACTGGAGATTTTATCTCACTGGAGAAGTTATCTCCTCTTTATCACACCTCAGTACATCTCCCCTGTAGTCTATAACTAAAGATCTCCCATAGAATAACATAGGAACTGGAGAGTTTATCTCACTGGAGAAGTTATCTCCTCTTTATCACACATTAGTACATCTCTCCTGTAGTCTATAACTAAAGATCTCCCATAGAATAACATAGGAACTGGAGAGTTTATCACACTGGAGAAGTGATCTCCTCTTTATCACACCTTAGTACATCTCCCCTGTAGTCTATAACTAAATCTCTCCCATAGAATAACATAGGACCTGGAGAGTTTATCTCACTGGAGAAGTTATCTCCTCTTTATCACACCTTAGTACATCTCTCCTGTAGTCTATAACTAAAGATCTCCCATAGAATAACATAGGACCTGGAGAGTTTATCTCACTGGAGAAGTTATCTCCTCTTTATCACACCTTAGTACATCTCTCCTGTAGTCTATAACTAAAGATCTCCCATAGAATAACATAGGAACTGGAGAGTTTATCTCACTGGAGAAGTTATCTCCTCTTTATCACACCTTAGTACATCTCTCCTGTAGTCTATAACTAAATCTCTCCCATAGAATAACATAGGAACTGGAGAGTTTATCTCACTGGAGAAGTTATCTCCTCTTTATCACACCTTAGTACATCTCTCCTGTAGTCTATAACTAAATCTCTCCTATAGAATAACATAGGAACTGGAGAGTTTATCTCACTGGAGAAGTTATCTCCTCTTTATCACACCTTAGTACATCTCCTCCTGTAGTCTATAATTAAATCTCTCCCATAGAATAACATAGGAACTGGAGAGTTTATCTCACTGGAGAAGTTATCTCCTCTTTATCACACCTTAGTATATCTCTCCTGTAGTCTATAACTAAATCTCTCCCATAGAATAACATAGGAACTGGAGAGTTTATCTCACTGGAGAAGTTATCTCCTCTTTATCACACCTTAGTACATCTCCTCTGTAGTCTATAACTAAATCTCTCCCATAGAATAACATAGGAACTGGAGAGTTTATCTCACTGGAGAAGTTATCTCCTCTTTATCACACCTTAGTACATCTCCCCTGTAGTCTATAACTAAATCTCTCCCATAGAATAACATAGGAACTAGAGAGGTTATCTCACTGGAGAAGTTATCTCCTCTTTATCACACCTTAGTACATCTCCCCTGTAGTCTATAACTAAATCTCTCCCATAGAATAACATAGGAACTAGAGAGGTTATCACACTGGAGAAGTTATCTCCTCTTTATCACACCTTAGTACATCTCCCCTGTAGTCTATAACTAAATCTCTCCCATAGAATAACATAGGAACTAGAGAGGTTATCACACTGGAGAAGTTATCTCCTCTTTATCACACCTTAGTACATCTCCCTCACCAGCTGTTCATCAAACAGGGAGACTGAATGATAAATTAATAAACAATCTGTGCAATAGGGAACAACAAAAAAAAACATTAATTTACATAGGTATTTTAACAGCTTAAATGCTAGACAGACAGAGAGATCTTTGCAATGCGTTAGAGACCTCACTAGCATTTAAGGGGACCCTTTGAGCACCAGAGTGATACACAAAACATTTCAGAGCAATGTGTTGCGTACCCCTCTGGCGCTCAAATGGTTAAATGAATAATAATAAAGTCATAATAAAAAGACCCATTTTTATCAATGGGAATTTGGATAATTTTTTTTGTTCCCAATGGTACAGTTAATTTAGTCCAGAGCTGCCCCTCTGTTTCTTACTACATCCGCGTCTCCATGCTCTAAAGGGTCACAGGACGGCAGAGAAGTCATCCAGAGTTCAGCTTTTCAAAATTAAAATGACAGTAAATGGTGCATCTTAGGAGAAATATAAAAACTGCTTGTTCTATAACGTTAATAGGCAAGGTTTTTTTTTTTCAGTGACAGATCTACTTTATACCACACTCACCTCCTGCATTATTCCTTTCTACAATAGACATACCTGCGAACTCTCAGCGATTGACCCTGACTTTTGAGGCTATATGTATGTTTCTTTATTTATATAGCACCTTACATGTTCATAGTGCTTACTGAAACAGAAATAGTACAATACCATACCTCCCAAGTGTCCCTCTTTAGGAGATATTAGGGGTCTTTACCTCCCAAGTGTCCTTCTTTAAAAGATATTAGGGGTCCATACCTCCCAAGTGTCCCTCTTTAGGAGATATTAGGGTTCCATACCTCCCAAGAAGATATTATGGCTTCACACTTCCTAAGTGTCCCTCTTTAGGAAATATTAGGGGTCCATACCCCCAAACTGTCCCTCTTTAGGAGATATTAGTGATCCGTACCTCCCAAGTGCTCCTTTTTAGGAGATATTAGGGGTCCATACCTCCCAGGTATCTGGAAATATTAGGGGTCCATACCTCCCAAGTGTCCCTTTTTATGAGATATTAGGGATCCATACTTCCCAAGTGTCCCTCTTAAGTCAGGGCTGTCCCTCTTTAAGACCCAAATCCCTCTGTCCGTCTTTCCCACCCTGGTGTCCCTGTGTTTAGGATATCAGACTGTGTGGTATATAAGTGTTTCACCCTGGTGTCCCTGTGTTTAGGAGATCACACTGTGTAGTGTGTATATAAGTGTATCACCCCGGTGTCCCTGTGTTTAGGAGATCAGACTGTGTCGTGTGTATATAAGTGTATCACCCCGGTGTCCATGTGTTTAGGAGATAAGACTGTGTGCTGTGGACTGTGTGGTGTGTATATAAGTGTATCACCCCGGTGTCCCTGTGTTTAGGAGATCACACCGTGTGGTGTGTATATAAGTGTATCACTCTGGTGTCCATGTGTTTAGGAGATCAGACTGTGTGGTTTGTATATAAGTGTATCACCCTGGTGTCCCTGTGTTTAGGAGATCAGACTGTGTGACGTGTATAGAAGTGTATCACTCTGGTGTCCCTGTGTTTAGGAGATCAGACTGTGTGGTGTGTATATAAGTGTATCACCCTGGTGTCCCTGTGTTTGGGAGATCAGACTGTGTGGTGTGTATAGAAGTGTATCACCCTGGTGTCCTGTGTTTAGGAGATCAGACTGTCTGGTGTGTATAGAAGTGTATCACCCTGGTGTCCCTGTGTTTAGGAGATCAGACTGTGTGGTGTGTATAGAAGTGTATCACCCTGGTGTCCCTGTGTTTAGGAGATCAGACTGTGTGGTGTATATATAAGTGTATCACTCTGGTGTACCTGTGTTTAGGAGATCAGACTGTGTGGTGTGTATATAAGTGTATCACCCTGGTGTCCCTTTTGTTTAGGAGATCAGATTGTGTGGTGTGTATAGAAGTGTATCACCCTGGTGTCCCTGTGTTTAGGAGATCAGACTGTGTGGTGTGTATAGAAGTGTATCACCCGGGTTTCCGTTTGTTTAGCAGATCAGACTGTGTGGTGTGTATATAAGTGTATCACCCTGGTGTCCCTGTGTTTAGGACATCAGACTGTGTGGTGTGTATAGAAGTGTATCACCCTGGTGTCCCTGTGTTTAGGACATCAGACTGTGTGGTATATAAGTGTATCACCCTGGTGTCCCTGTGTTTAGGAGATCAGACTGTGTGGTGTGTATAGAAGTGTATCACCCTGATGTCCCTGTGTTTAGGAGATCAGACTGTGTGGTGTGTATAGAAGTGTATCACCCTGGTGTCCCTGTGTTTAGGACATCAGACTGTGTGGTGTGTATAGAAGTGCATCACCCTGGTGTCCCTGTGTTTAGGACTTCAGACTGTGTGGTATAGAAGTGTATCATCACCCTGGTGTCCCTGTGTTTAGGAGATCAGACTGTGTGGTGTGTATAGAAGTGTATCACCCTGGTGTCCCTGTGTTTAGGAGATCAGACTGTGTGGTGTGTATAGAAGTGTATCACCCTGATGTCCCTGTGTTTAGGAGATCAGACTGTGTAGTGTGTATATAAGTGTATCTCCCTGGTGTCCCTGTGTTTAGGAGATCAGACTGTGTGGTGTGTATATAAGTGTATCACCCTGGTGTCTCTGTGTTTAGGAGATCAGACTGTGTGGTGTGTATATAAGTGTATCACCCTGGTGTCCCTGTGTATCACCTAGTGTCCCTGTGTTTAGGAGATCAGACTGTGTGGTGTGTATATAAGTGTATCACCCTGGTGTCCCTGTGTTTAGGAGATCAGACTGTGTAGTGTGTATATAAGTGTATCACCCTGGTGTCCCTGTGTTTAGGAGATCAGACTGTGTGGTGTGTATAGAAGTGTATCACCCTGGTGTCCCTGTGTTTAGGAGATCAGACTGTGTGGTGTGTATAGAAGTGTATCACCCTGGTGTCCCTGTGTTTAGGAGATCAGACTGTGTGGTGTGTATATAAGTGTATCACCCTGGTGTCCCTGTGTTTAGGAGATCAGACTGTGTGGTGTGTATAGAAGTGTATCACCCTGGTGTCCCTGTGTTTAGGAGATCAGACTGTGTGGTGTGTATATAAGTGTATCACCCTGGTGTCCCTGTGTTTAGGAGATCAGACTGTGCAGTGTGTATATAAGTGTATCACCCTGTTGTCCCTGTGTTTAGGAGATCAGACTGTGTGGTGTGTATATAAGTGTATCACCCTGGTGTCCCTGTGTGTAGGAGATCAGACTGTGTGGTGTGTATAGAAGTGTATCACCCTGGTGTCACTGTGTTTAGGAGGTCAGACTGTGTGGTGTGTATATAAGTGTATCACCCTGGTGTCCCTGTGTGTAGGAGATCAGACTGTGTGGTGTGTATAGAAGTGTATCACCCTGGTGTCCCTGTGTTTAGGAGATCAGGCTGTGTGGTGTGTATGTAAGTGTATCACCCTTGTGTCCCTGTGTTTAGGAGATCAGGCTGTGTGGTGTGTATATAAGTGTATCACATTGCTCCACAGCAATACAACTCACACTGATGTTTGTAGAAACCTCACTATATGTGTTTATACATTAGTCTGTGCAAACAAAATACGTTTGGGTTTGTTCTAAATAATTTATTTGCTTACATAAAGACCTGTCAATAGGTCAGAAAGTAACCTAAATATTCACTGTAATACCCCACCCGTTAGTTACATCCCCAGCAACACAGCCTAAAACAAGTGTCCATTTTTGGCGATTTGAAATGTTAGGAGTTATGCATTAAAAAAAAATACAGGACAGGATAATAGCAATGTAATATGCAGGAATCAATGTCCAAAAACGCTTTTAAACCTTTGAGTGCCCGAGAGGTATGTGGCAATCAAGGGGTTAAGCTGATCCAACAGCCTATGGATTTTTAGCTACACAAAAAGGAAGATTTTTTTTCCCATTACTTCCCAGTCTGTCACCCCCTTAACATATCAGTTGAGAGAGCGCTTGGCTGTCTATCTGCTCGGTGACCCACTCAACCTTCCAAGCTGCCGGAAGGATGGCATAGGAAGCGCTAATTGGCTGCTTGTGATTGCTGTAACTTTTTCAGCCACCAGATAATTATTCTCATTGCGAGCTGGAGGGGAAGACAGACAGACAGACAGATGCTGCTGCTGTCTGGTCTGCACATTGGCTCTCTGGTGCCTGCAGAAGATTTGGCCTGGATCAGTGTCCAGTCCGTGGCCACATTAACTGGTAATGACCAGCACAGACACAGGAAAGCTGCTGTTATTAAGAACTGAGATCCGTCAAAGCTGTTGTCTGGGCTGAAATCTAATTAACCCCCTGAACCAGAAAGGTGTTCACTTCCGTATGATCCCCAAGGTATTAAAGGGATAGTAATACTTCGTTTTAACTTTATTTTATTTTGTAGGCATTAAAAAAACATGAAGAATGATATAAGTCTTATCTCTCAAACCTTTATGGTATAAGAGATATTCACAAAGAAAGTATCCCCCCCCCTGTTCAACCAGATCAGAAGGGAGGTGCCCAGGTAGACTGCAGAGAGCATACCTCCCAACATTTCAATTGGAAAAAGAGGGACACTACTGATTTAGGTGGCGTTTCTGGGGGCGTGGCTGGTAGGCGGGGCATTTCTAAGAATTTTTAGGTTATTTCTTGACTCATCTGCACCTCTTTGTGTAACTGATAAATGATTTAGAGCGAGACCAAAGTATTTTAATTACCCATGTTAATGTACAACACATATACTGACAATTAACAACACATTTATGTATGTTTTATTGCTGTGGAGCAATGTAATACACACCACTCATTCTGATGTCCTAAAAAGAGGGACAAATGGATAGAAAAGAGGGACAGAGGGATTTGGGTCTCAAAGAGGGACTGTCCCTCCTAAAGAGGGACACTTGGGAGGTATGCAGAGAGGGACAATCTTCAATTAAGATAAGGGAAAAAGCTGAAAAACTTGTCAAGGGGGGCAGGGCTTTCATTGTTCTCATAGGAAGAAGATGGTCCCCTGCTGTTATCTGTCTGGTCTATGGACTGGATTCCACATCTGAGAAGAGATGACTTACACTAGGTAAAAGGGGCGGGAGGGGAAACTTTGCTTGCGAATATCTCATAAACCATAAAGGTTTGAGAGATAAGACTTATATCGTTCTTCATGTTTTTTTAATGCCTACAAAATAAAATAAAGTTAAAACGAAGTATTACTATCCCTTTAATGACTCATTTTCCTGGTAAAACGCTTTCTAAATAAAATACATACCAAAAATATGAGTGGACACGCAAATTAAATTAAAAGGATAGTAGTACTTCAAAATTACTATCCCTTATATTGAAGCCCTTTAAAAACTGAATTAAATGCCACCAGCGGCATCTCTCAGACCTTTATGGTTAGCGAGATAGCCGCTTCTAAACTTCGCTCTCCCCTGACGTCAGCGTTCTTGCTGCAACAGGGAAATCCGGTGCTGGGACCGGCTGAGGCTTTTCAGCAGAGCTGGGATCTCGTTATGGAAGACAAGATCCTTCACTAAAACGGTCTTCTACGTGTGCTTGGTTACCAAGCACACGTACAAGACCGGTTTAGTGAAGGATCATTTCTTCTATAACGAGATCTGGCTCTGCTGAAGAGCCTCTGCTTGATTCAAAGAAGGGATTTCCCTGCTGCAGCAAGAACGCTGATGTCAGGGGAGAGGCAGGGGGGAGCGAAGTTTAAAACGGCTATCTCTCAAACCATAAAGGTTGGAGAGATGCCGCTGGTGGCATTTAATTCAGTTTTTCAAGGGCTTCAATATAAGGGATAGTAATTTTTAAGTATTACTATCCTTTTAAAGAGATACTAATACTTCGTTTTAACGTTATTTTATTTTTTAGCCATTAAAAAAACATGAAGAACGATATAAGTCTTATCTCTCAGACCTTTATGGTTTGAGAGATAGTCACAAGCAAAGTTTCCCCTTCCGCCCCTTTTACCTAGTGTAAGCCATCTCTTCTCAGATGTGGAATCCAGTCCATAGACCAGACAGATAACAGCAGGGGACAATCTTCTTCCTATGAGAACAATGAAAGACCTGCCCCCCTTGACAAGCTTTTCAGGTTTTTCCCTTATCTTAATTGAAGATTGTCCCTCTCTGCAGTCTACCTGGACACTCCCTTCTGATCTGGCTGAGCAGTGTTACATCAGTAAAAGGGGTGGGAGGGGGATACTTTATCATTGAATTACTCTTGTACTACAACTCTGACAGAATTGAAATAACACTCTCCAAAGTCCAAATACTATGATGATTAATTAGAGCTGCTTTTATTATGAAACATTACTATCCCTTTAACACTAACACCTTAGAATGAAATTGGTTGATATAATGTTAAATATCATATACTTACCTTGTGCAAACATTAATTGTTTATATGTTTGATTCCAAAAATGTATTCCTAAACTTGCTTTTTGATGCATGTTTTTGTCTTATTCAGAGAATATTTATTTAAAGGGGAACTGTCACCCCTATAGAAGTCTGCCTCTTTGTGATATGCATATAGCGATATCGAAATTTACAATACTAAAAATGAGCCGGGGCCTTACTTCAGAATAGACTGCAGTTACATCTCTGCCCCGCAGCCTGTCAGTCTTCTTCTGTTACCTCCCCAATATTGTCACGTTCCAAACTCGGCCGATGACGGATAATTTATCTATGTAAGCTGGTTGGAACAAGACTGTACTTGGGGAGGGGACAGAAGAAGATTGACAGGTTGCGGTGCAAAATTGTAATCGCAGTTAGGGTTGCCACCTTTTCTTAAAAAAACTACCGGCCATGACATTCCCTCCATAGACTTAACATTGGACAGAAGCCAATTTTTTACCGGCCTGCCAGTAAAATACCACCTAGGTGGCAACTCTAACCGCAGTCTGTCTGGAAGAAAGGCCACGGCTCATTTTTAAAGCGGAACTTTCATCAGATGAATATAGAGTGTTAAATCTTAAAGCGATAGTAATACTTTATTATTACTATCCCCCATATTGTAGATATTTGTAAAATAATTGAATAGCCCCCAGGTTCATCTCTCAAACCTTTATGGTTTGAGAGATAACCGAAGGCAAAGTTCCCCCCTCCCTCCCCCTTCCCTGAAGTTAGCGTTGTACTGACTGCAGGGGAAGTCTGTCGTACGACAGGCTTGCGTCTCTGCAGCTGAGCCGAGATCACGTTAGTGACAAAGAATTATTTCACTGAAACAGTCTTCTACGTGTGCTTGGTTTGTGATTGGTTTGCAAGCACATGGAGAAGACCGTTTCAGTGAAATAATTCTTTGTCACTAACGCGATCGCGGCTCTGCTGCAGAGCCGCCTGATGAAAGTCAGACCGGATATCCCTGCAGTCAGTACAACGCTGACTTCAGGGAAGGGAGGGGGGAACTTTGCCTTCGGTTATCTCTCATAGAACCTGGGGGCTATTAACTTATTTGGCAAATACCTACAGTATGGGGGATAGTAATTATAAAGTGTTACTATCCCTTTAATTACATTAGTGATATGCATAGACGTAGTTGTCATTTCAATAATAATTGCTGCATTAAAGAAAAATAGAACCTTTTCGGCAGGGATCTTGCAGTAGGCGCTCTCTGCTCAGGGCCGAATTTATCAGTAGACCGACAAGGCACTGGCCTAGGGTGCCCAATTTTCTAGGGCACCTGGCAGTGGCCCAATCATGCCCACTTCCAATTTAAATTGATAATTTTATTATTGTTATTAAACGGATTTTCTTTGGGTACTTATATATTTGACTTTTTAACACTGCTAACCATATACTCATTTGGAAAGCGAACTTTGCCACTGTTTTACCAACATTTATGTATAATATGCTCATATTATATATAGATGTTGGTAAAACAAATGGGTGCGACCCGCAAGAGGATGTGGTTAATGGAGGGGTGTGGCTAAGTGAGGGCGTGGATAGGGTTGGGGCAAAGGCATGGCTAAGGGGAGCGGAGGGTGTTGTGCTTAGAGGAGCCCGAGATGTAAATCCGGCCTTGTCTCTGCACCTGTGCTGTTAATCCCTTCCGGTTCCTTACGGCACAAAGGCTTCCAACTCACCAATCGTGGAGTTGAAGGGGACGGACATTGCAGACTCAGAGATGCCGGCTCTGCAAGATGTCTGCGCTGTTCCCGATGCCAAAAAGGTTCTATTTTTCTTTAATGCAGCAATTATTATTGAAAAGACAACTATGTCTATGCATATCGCTAATGTAATTATGATTTAAGGCTCTATATTCATCTGATGAAAGTTCCGCTTTAATAATGTAAATTTCACAAGAGCATGCATTTTATAACGAAAAAAAACTCCAACTATTAAAGCTTATCGCTAGATGAAGGTGTCAATGAGGAAAACTTGTATAGAGATGATAGTTCCCCTTTATGCCAAAATCAATTTAGTGAGCTTAGTGGCCAATGTTCTTATCTTCAGGAAGACTGGTACCTAATCGTGGTCCGTTCCCAGACAATCCTGGAGAATCATTTCAGAGACACTTATCAAGATTGCTGGTTGACTTGGAGTCTTGGAAAAGGCAGCAATGGTTGCTCCCTCAGAACATATGTAAAACTAGGTTTTAGGACCCAGGAAACAAACAGAGAGCTTTTACAGTACATGGAATTTAATGGGATAGTAATACTTCATTTTATCTTTATTTTATTTGGTAGGCATTAAAAAAACATGAAGAACGATATAAGTCTTATTTCTCAAACCTTTATGGTTTGAGAGATATTCACAAGCAAAGTTTCCCCTCCCGCCCCTTTTACCTAGTGTAAGCCATCTCTTCTCAGATGTGGAATCCAGTCCATAGACCAGACAGATAACAGAAGGGGACAATCTTCTTCCTATGAGAACAATGAAAACCCTGCCCCCCTTGACAAGTTTTTCAGGTTTTTCCCTTATCTTAGTTGAAGATTGTCCCTCTCTGCAGTCTACCTGGGCACCACCCTTCTGCTCTGGCTGAGCAGTGTTACATTAGTAAAAGGGGCGGGAGGGGGATACTTTGTCATTGAATTAACACTTTCCATGGCCCAAATACTATGATGATTAATTAGAGCTTCTTTTATTATCAAACATTACTATCCCTTTAAAGGGATTGCCATCCCTTTAACTGTATTTGGACTTTACATATTCTTGAAGTACATAATATGCATAGCTGACCCTATGCTGAGTAATGTGTTGCGTACCCCTCTGGCACTCAAAGTGTTAAACTGTCTGACAGTAAATTCCCTCTATCTCTTGTTTTCTGTGAGTTTTGTCCATCAAAGCAGGACAGCGATACAATGTAACGGTATCCTTGCAGCTCTGAGTTCTCTGCAAAGGGATCCAGGAAACTCCTTGACAGGGAGGTAAATATGTAAGAATAGGTGTAGATTAAAAAAAAAAAGTGTACACGATTTGACTTTATGTATTATACACGTGAGACATTTATAAAGTGAAAACACATAGTTGCTATCGCTATGAGTTTATATATAACTCCAATTCATTTTTAGGTGTTAGTTTTGCTTTAACCTGTACACTGCTGGAGTACAGTGGAGTACGAATCAGGGTTGCAGGGGTCGCAACTGTGACCGGGCCCGTCACTCCAGGGGCCCAGCCACCCCCTGCCCGGTGCCCACATCAAGCCGTGGCCGGTGGTGAGGTCAGACTGATCTCACCACCGGCAAGCTGAGGTCTGTGCCTTCTTCGGCACAGACCTCTATCAGCAGCTCCCTCTCTGGCCCCGGCACTCTAGTAATGCAGAGCGCTGGAATATGACATCATCTCCCAGCGCTCTACATTACTGGAGAGAGGATGGAGCGGGACCTGCTGATAGAGGTCTGTGTAGAAGGCGGCACAGACCTCTCCTGCCACACCACATGCTGCTGGAACACCAGGGATGAGCCCCCCCCCCTCCTGAACCAGCTAAGGTAGGAGGTGGACAATGGGGGCCATTGTGGAGGTGGTCATTGGGGGCCATTGTGGAAGTGGCCACTGGGGGCCATTGTGGAGGTGGATAATTGGGGCAATGTGGAGGTGGACAATGGGGGCAATGTGGTTGGGGGGCCTCGTGGCAATTTTTGCACCAGGGCCCCATGGTTTCTAGTTACGCCTCTGCTGGTGTATCACAAATCCCTTAGTCAGCAAACCTGTAATCCCACTAAACCAGACCATGCTCTTATCTTCTGTTTGTTTTTAATCCTTCTTGCTAATGACCTATTAGTCTAAGATCCTATGTGTAAACTGAAACGTATCTTTATTTAATGCGACAAAATACTTACGTGTGGTTTGGAGCTGTCAGATTAAAAGAGTTTCGAAAATTATTTACTTTTAATTTTTCTTAATTTGCCCTGTCAAAATGACATTCAAGTGGCCAGATACATTATGGAAAGAGCAATTCTGGAACAAACCATCTTATTTAACTGGGACTTCTAAGCCCTTGGATGTTAGAGATTTCTCAGTACACTGTAAAGATGTGTTTTATCTACCTCTCTCTGACTTCAGTGATTAAAAGGTAGATGTAAAGGTACCCTAACACTTTCAGTGCTGGGGAGGTAGCTAATGCATTGCTGAGTAGTGTCAGTGAGTGAGTGGGGGAGGTAATGTAGGGATAAGACAGGAAGTCAGTGTTAGGGGAGGTGGGTAATGCATTGCTGAGCAGTGTCAGTGAGTGGGAAGGTAATGTACAAATAACACATGAAGTCAGTGCTAGGGGTGCTGGGCAATGCATTGCTGAGCAGTATCAGTGAGTGGGGAGGTAATGTAGGGATAAGACAGGAAGTCAGTGTTAGGGGAGGTGGGCAATGCATTGCTGAGCAGTGTCAATGAGTGGGGAAGTAACATAGGGATAAGACAAGAAGTCAGTGCTAGAGGAGGTGGGTAATGTATTGCTGAGCAGTGTCAGTGAGTGGGAAGGTAATGTACAAATAACACATGAAGTCAGTGCTAGGGGTGCTGGGCAATGCATTGCTGAGCAGTATCAGTGAGTGGGGAGGTAATGTACGAATAAGACATGAGTCAGTACTAGGGGAGGTGGGTAATGCATTGCTGAGCAGTGTCAGTGAGTGGGGAGGTAATGTAGGGATAAGACAGGAAGTCAGTACTAGGGGAGGTGGGTAATGCATTGCTGAGCAGTGTCAGTGAGTGGGGAGGTAATGTAGTGATAAGACAAGAAGTCAGTGCTAGTGGAGGTGGGTAATGCACTGCTGAGCAGTGTCAGTGAGTGGGGGAGGTAATGTAGAGATAAGACAGTAAGTCAGTGCTAGGGGAGGTGGGTAATGCATTGCTGAGCAGTGTCAGTGAGTGGGGAGGTAATGTAGGGATAAGACAGGAAGTCAGTGCTAGGGGAGGTGGGTAATGCATTGCTGAGCAGTATCAGTGAGTGGGGAGGTAATGTACGAATAAGACATGAGTCAGTACTAGGGGAGGTGGGTAATGCATTGCTGAGCAGTGTCAGTGAGTGGGGAGGTAATGTAGGGATAAGACAGGAAGTCAGTACTAGGGGAGGTGGGTAATGCATTGCTGAGCAGTGTCAGTGAGTGGGGAGGTAATGTAGTGATAAGACAAGAAGTCAGTGCTAGTGGAGGTGGGTAATGCACTGCTGAGCAGTGTCAGTGAGTGGGGGAGGTAATGTAGAGATAAGACAGTAAGTCAGTGCTAGGGGAGGTAGGTAATACATTGCTGAGCAGTGTCAGTGAGTGGGGAGGTAACGTAGGGATAAGACAGGAAGTCAGTGCTAGGGAAGGTGGGTAATGCATTACTGAGCAGTGTCAGTGAGTGGGGGAGGTAATGTAGCGATAAGACAGGAAGTTAATACTAGGGGAGGTGGGTAATGCAGTGCTGAGCAGTGTCAGTGAGTGGGGGAGGTAATGTAGTGATAAGATAGGAAGTCAGTGCTAGGGGAGGTGGGTAATGTATTGCTGAGCAGTGTCAGTGAGTGGGGGAGATAATGTAGGGATAAGATAGGAAGTCAGTGTTAGGGGACATGATAAATGCATTTCTGAGCAGTGTCAGTGAATGGGGGAGGTAATGTAGGGATAAGACAGGAAGTCAGTACTAGGGGAGATGGGTAATGCATTACTGAGCAGTGTCAGTGAGTGGGGGAGGTAATGTGGGGGTAAGACAGGAAGTCAGTGCTAGGGGAGGTGGGTAATGCATTACTGAGCAGTGTCAGTGAGTGGGGGAGGTAATGTAGGGATAAGACAGGAAGTCAGTGCTAGGGGAGGTGGGTAATGCATTGCTGAGCAGTGTCAGTGAGTGGGGAGGTAATGTAGGGATAAGACAGGAAGTCAGTGCTAGGGGAGGTGGGTAATGTATTGCTGAATAGTTCAACATAAACATGATTGTTTGCTGAATATATTACCTACATATGTTATTTTTGAATTATATTTGCAAAGTTACATTTTATTTGTTCACATCTAGGGTCCACTTCAGGGGCCCCTGTTTTTCTATGAATACTTTGACAAAAATGTGAATGTTGAGTGTCCATTTATTTACTAGTTGAAGAGCCCGTTACACGGGTCACAGTGCCACAACCAGCCGGTCGCGGTGCAGTTATGCTCAGTAGAGACTGCCTGCGCCGCGACTGATGCAGAGCGGTCTGTATCAGCTGCGGCGAGGGCAGTCTCTACTGCTCATGGCTGCAGCACGCGCAGCAGTGACTACTGCGCATGACGCGGCGTTACACACGATTTAGCGAATTATTATATAGGATGAAAACTGCTGTATAGGATATTTTTATTTTTGTTAATTGTTAGAACCAAGAAAAACTGTATATTGTATTAAGTATTTATCAGTTTGTTATGCCGTTGACAAATGACATTAACTATGTTAGAGGTGCCACGAAAATTCCAGTTTGTGTGTTTGGAGGTGCACCGAGAATAAAAATATTGAGAACATACTACTGTTGTAAGGCGTGTGTACAATGTGTGGCACCATATAAATAAAGATATACATACATGCACAGATATATATATAGATACAAGAAAACATCAAATTATCTTCTTTCTAGTATAAAATTCATCACCTGATTTATCACAGAGAAACGCTCCTATTAGTTACAATGTGACACCTTGATAACATGTCCGGGGGCTTTGATACGTTGCTCACATGTTCTTTCATCTTTCATAATCCTGCCCTTTTTTCGGGATTTGTGAAGTGGTAATTGTGACACCGATCACAAAGCCCCAGGGATCAGATAACTTCCCCTCTGGCAGTTCAGGGCCTTATATGGACGTAACCAATACCCCCAGTGAGGCTCAAATAATCCTCTGTTAAAGGCTTTTATCAGGGGTCTGAAATGGGAGGCTTAACCCTCTGAGTGTCAAATCTGTATCAATTATGGATCTGTCTTCTGTGAAAGACTGATACATTGTATCCATGTTGCGTGTAGTGATAACATGTATCTCTCTTTGCAGACAAAGCCTGAATTGATATTTTAATTTGAGGATCAGGAAGATCACAATTCCCCCCACCCCAGCCTTTTTTCTCCACGTCTGAATTAAAAGCAACATTTGGGATTTTTTTAAATCTGTTCTGTATGGTGCAATTTGTTTGCCCTGAGAATTGCTCCAACTATAAAAAAAAACAATACTATCCCTAAATTCCCAGAGGTTTAAATGGGGCCTTTAACTCCTTGAGAAACAATGTGTTAAAGGCATGTCTAGCAGTTAAGGGGTTAAAATGACTCCTATGGTGCAGTTGGTTTGCCTCAGAATTGCTCCTGTTTTGTGTTTGTGTGTATGACCCAATGTGTTGTGCTAATGTGTCTAATCCAGCAGGGGGAGCAACCTGCATCCCTCCAGCAGTGGGTGGACTACAATTGTTACCATCATCCTCAGCTGGCCATTGATGGGGCTTGCAGTCCAAAAACAGCTGGAGGGTCGCAGGTTGCTCCCACCTGACTTACAGTGCGGTGCAATGCATTACTGCGCTAAAAGGGTTTATGTATCGTAGGTACAGATATTATAGGCCCATATCAGAGCCAAATTAACCCATCAAGGACCAATGGGGGTTTGCAATGCATAAAAAATATTGCTAAAGAATTATTCATCTCTCTTACCATACAGAAAACTCCCAGACTCCTCTGCTCGAGGAGCCGCTGGCTCAAATGACTCCCGAAGAGCACTACAGACGCATGATGTCAGCACTTAACGAGCATGGGAGCTTCGAGGAGCAGCAGCAACGCCTCTACCAGCTGGCAAACAGTATGGCAGTGCCAACTCACAGCGGTAAGTACTATCAGTGATGTGTGGCAGCAGGGAGTATGGTTGGAAGGGGCAATTGGTATAATTTGATGGCTGAAAAGAGTGTAAGGAGTTATCATGGGAACCATGCTCCATTCTCAATGAAGGTCGACTCTGAGTATTAAAGGAGCAGTAAACTTTTTTTTTATGAAAACACATTTTATAGAGCATTTCCTGCTGAATAAAATAAGGTCACTCCCACCGCTGTCAGATGTTTTATACAAAATTTATATCAGCTTAAATAATCAGGAAGTGAATTTACTGCATTTACTTCCTGATAGTTCTAACTGACAGGAAGTGAATTTACTGTTTACTTCCTGATAGTTATAACTGACAGGAAGTGAATTTACTGTGTTTACTTCCTGATAGTTCTGACAGGAAGTGGATTTACTGTGTTTACTTCCTGATCAGGAAGTGAATTTACTGTGTTTACTTCCTGATAGTTCTAACTGACAGGAAGTGACAGGCAGTTTCTATCACATTCTATGGGTGAACGTTCCGCTTTAATATCTTGAGAACTACATACAAGTAAGCGGCTAAATATAGCGCAAAGCGTTAGATGTAAAATAAAGATGACTCAGCGATCTACTTAATTGAAAACATGACTATCCCTTTAACCCTTTGAGTGCCAGAGGGGTAAGCAACGCACAATGCGTTGCTTAAGCTTCTGGCCACTCAAAGGGTGGATTTCCGCATAGAAAACCATTTCTGTTCTGTAAAATGTAATGTTGCAACACTCACCCGCATGAACTTGGACTTTGACCAGGGGTGGGCAGTTATTCTGACCAAGAGGCCACAACAATATTCAAAATGTGTTTGGAGGGCTGTAGTTAATAGTCATACAGAATCTCCAGACAGACACAACAAAGCATACTGCAGTCATATGTGTGTGTGTGTGTGTTTTATCTCATGTAAATGAATTACTTACTGCTGTTCCCTCAGATCATTAAGTAACTGGTGCTGCTGCTCTGGTATAATGATACATTGTATCAAACTTATGCTATGTGATTGAAGTGACAGTCAACCTAGATTTAAAGGGACAGTTATGTCCCATAAGAAATTATTCTTGTTTTGAAGAGGTTTAAAAAATAAGTTATTTGGAGCAAATCCTATCTCTCAAACCACTACAATTTGAGAGATATTCACTTGTAAAATTTCCCTTTTCCTGAAGTCAGCTATAAACCTGAAAGCAGGAGATTTGAGTTGTGTGACTCGAGGAGGCTCTTAGGCAGAGCCGAAATTGTGTTATTTAAAAAGAACTACTTCATGGGAATGGTCTACAAAGTCTGCTTGCAAACCAGGAACACTTTGTAGACCTTTCCAGTGAAGTAATTCTTTTTAAAGGGATAGTAATGTTTCACAAAAACAGCAGCTCCAAACAATCTTCATAGTATTCGGTCCATGGAGAGTGTTATTTCAATACTGTAAGAGTTTTAGTTCAAGAGTAATTGAATGATAAAGTATCCCCATCCCACCCCTTTTACCTAGTGTAACACTGCTCACCTCAGATGTGGAATCTGGTCTCTTGACCAGACAGGTCACAGCAAGGGACAATCTTCTTACTGTGATCATAAGGAAAACCCTGCCCCCCTTGACAGGTTTTTCAGGTTTTTCCTTATGATCACTGAAGATTGTCCCTCTCTGTGATCCATCCGGACAGTCTTGCTGCTCTGAGGTGAGCAGTGTTACATCAGTAAAAGGGGCAGGAGGGGGATACTTTATCATTCAATTACTCTTGAACTACAACTCTGACAGTATTGAAATAACACTCTCCACGGCTCAAATACTATGATGATTAATTGGAGCTGCATTTATTGTGAAACATTACTATCCCTTTAAACACATTTAAAGACAATTTTTCCTAGTGGATAGTTCCCTTTTATGCAGATGTGAGCCCAGACCCAGACACACTCGCAGTAGCAGGGTTGTACGCATGGGACAAGGCTGCGATTCAGAGCACAGATTTTATTAAATCAAAGGCCACCCGCTCTACTAACCCATTAGGGCTTTGATTTATTAAAATCATTACTCTCCGTCGTGACAGAGAGTCAAGGGGTGGCCTTGATTTATTAAAATGTACCAGCCTGCGGAGGGGGGAGAGGAATCTGCGTCTCCAATAAGTTTACAGATTCTCTGATCCCAGCTCAGTGATAAGAAAACAAAAAAAAAAACAATCGGATAAAAGTACAAACCTACCTTGGCCATTACTTTAACCCTTTGAGTGCCAGAGGGGTACTGCGTACCCTTCTGGCACTCAAAGGGTTAAAACTCTCCAAGTAGGCAGCAAGACAAGTCTATAAATGCATTCAGGCCACCTCTGCTGATTAAATGCAGCTCTAGGGCGAATTCCTGTATCAATTGCCCCTACGAAAGGCATCTTTCGTGCACTTAGCACCGCCCATGACCACAACCAATACACTTCACATGACCCCTCCCCCAGCGTCATCCACTGTCTCTAAAATACATGCAAATACAAAAAGTCTTTATCACCTCTTTATCACACCTTAGTGCATCTCCCCCTAGAAGTGTTCTGGCCACACCCACATCTCGGAATGTGGGCGGCGCCAGCACAGCTAAAACTCCTCCCTTCAGGACCTGGCACTCTTAAGGAAACCCGATCCTAACTAAACCGACTTCACTGTAAGTCATGGAATTAAAATTAACAGAATTCCCTTTTCTTTATCCCTCTGAGTGCCAGAGAGGTGAGCAGTGAATTGGAAGTCAATGTACTACTCACCCCTCTGGCACTCAGGAGGTTAAAATGGGTCACCCCTTGAACTGTAAAGAGGGATATCCTTTTAAAGCGTCGTACACCAAACAGCATGCAACATTACGGCTCTATAAACATGTCGCCGTGATTAAAAGGCGACATGAGAATCTCGCCCTGTCAGAAGCTCAAGAGATTCTCATGTCGCCGGTATTAAACAGCACATCCAGTACTTTATTTTATTAAATTTGGATTGGGCGTCCAGATTGACCACATGAGAGAACTGCATTGTTAACCCCTTGAGTGCAGCTCAGCGCTGCTCCGGGCTGTCTCTCCCCTTGTCTCTGTGTACTCCCCTACAACCTGTCATTCTGGATGCAGAGACAAGGGGAGAGAGCCCGGAGCAGCGCTGAGCTGCACTCACGGGGTTAACAATGCAGTTCGCTCATCTGGTCAAACTGGATGCCCAATCCAAATTTAATAAAAGAACCGGATGCGCTCTTTAATACCGGCGACATGAGAATCTCGTGCTTTTCTGACAGGGAGAGATTCTCATGTCGCCCTTTTAATCACGGCGACATGTTTATTGCGCTGGGAATTTGCACGCTGTTTTGCGTGCAATGTTTTAAAAGTTTACCGTAAGGAGGTCTTCACGCATTGTTTCACAGTGTGTATAGACCTTTCAAGTATTGAGGGGGTTAAAATCCCTTTTAAATCATTGGAAATGTTTATTTGTTCCTATATTATTCAGTTGATTTATTCTGTATCACTCAAGGGGTTAAAATCCTCTTTTAAATGAACAGGGACTTTTAATTTGTCTGGGACGCATTTAGTTTGCCCCAGAATTAAGCCTTTTTTTAACCCTAAGACATTAAACAAGCACTTTGGATGCTAATCTTGTGCAGACGTCTCTTCTGGTAAAGGGGGTCATTATTGTGGTGTAGTCTACGCTCTTTCTCTCTTTCCCGTATTTGTAATATAAACTCAGATCCATGGGCAATTCTGTCTCTGTTTTCTCCAGGCTGATAGTAATCCTGCCTCTTGATCCTTAGCTTTACCCAGAGCCTCCTGGGCTTACAGTGTCACTCCATGTGATTTCCCTGCTGTCAGCGAGAGCGACGGTCCTGTGCGCTGCTCGTTCGAGAGCAGTCAGTGGACACAGCAGGAGGCGCAGTCAGGCTGCAGGTCCTGGAGCTGTCAGGGGCAGGGAGAGTTAGATGACATGTCACCAGATATGCTGTTTTGCATAAACATTCCTCCCAAGTGTCCCTCTTTAGGAGATATTAGTGATCTGTACCTCCCAAGTGTCCCTCTTTAGGAGGGACAGTCCCTCTTTGAGACCAAAATCCCTCTATCCCTGCTTCCCACCCTGGTGTCCCTGTATGTAGGAAATCAGACTGTGTGGTGTGTATATATAAGTGTATCACTCTGGTGTCCCTGTGTTTAGGAGATCAGACTGTGTGGTGTGTATAGAAGTGTTTCACCCTGGTGTCCCTGTGTTTAGGACATCAGACTGTGTGGTGTATATATAAGTGTATCACTCTGGTGTCCCTGTGTTTAGGAGATCAGACTGTGTGGTGTGTATAGAAGTGTTTCACCCTGGTGTCCCTGTGTTTAGGAGATCAGACTGTGTGGTGTGTATATAAGTGTATCACCCTGGTGTCCCTGTGTTTAGGAGATCAGACTGTGTGGTGTGTATAGAAGTGTATCACCCTGGTGTCCCTGTGTGTAGGAGATCAGACTGTGTGGTGTGTATAGAAGTGTATCACCCTGGTGTCCCTGTGTTTAGGAGATCAGACTATGTGGTGTGTATATAAGTGTATCACCCTGGTGTCCCTGTGTTTAGGAGATCAGACTGTGTGGTGTGTATAAACGTGTATCACCCTGGTGTCCCTGTGTTTAGGAGATCAGACTGTGTGGTGTATGTAGAAGTGTATCACCCCGGTGTCCCTGTGTTTATGAGATCAGACTGTGTGGTGTGTGTATAGAAGTGTATCACCCCGGTGTCCCTGTGTTTATGAGATCAGACTGTGTGGTGTGTATAGAAGTGTATCACCCTGGTGTTCCTGTGTTTAGGAGATCACACTGTGTGGTGTGTATATAAGTGTATCACCCTGGTGTCCCTGTGTTTAGGAGATCAGACTGTGTGGTGTGTATATAAGTGTATCACCCTGGTGTCCCTGTGTTTAGGAGATCAGTTTGTGCGGTGTGTATATAAGTGTATCACCCTGGTGTTCCTGTGTGTAGGAGATCAGACTGTGTGGTGTGTATATAAGTGTATCACCCTGGTGTCCCTGTGTTTAGGAGATCAGTTTGTGCGGTGTGTATATAAGTGTATCACCCTGGTGTTCCTGTGTTTAGGAGATCAGACTGTGTGGTGTGAATAGAAGTGTATCACCCTGGTGTCCCTGTGTTTAGGAGATCAAACTGTGTGGTGTGTATAGAAGTGTATCACCCTGGTGTCCCTGTGTTTAGGAGATCAGACTGTGTGGTGTGTTTATAAGTGTATCACCCTGGTGTCCCTGTGTTTAGGAGATAAGACTGTGTGGTGTGTGTATATAAGTGTATCACCCTGGTGTTCCTGTGTTTAGGAGATCATACTGTGTGGTGTGTATATAATTGTATCACCCTGGTGTCCCTGTGTTTAGGAGATCAGACTGTGTAGTGTGTATATATCAGTGTATCACCCTGGTGTCCCTGTGTTTAGGAGATCAGTCTGTGTGGTGTGTATATAAGTATATCACCCTGGTGTCCCTGTGTTTAGGAGATCGGACTGTGTGGTGTGTATATAAGTGTATCACCCCGGTGTCCCTGTGTTTAGGAGATCAGACTGTGGTGTGTATATAAGTGTATCACCCTGGTGTCCCTGTGTTTAGGAGATCAGACTGTGTGGTGTGTATATAAGTGTATCACCCTGGTGTCCCTGTGTTTAGGAGATCAGACTGTGTGGTGTGTATATAAGTGTATCACCCTGGTGTCCCTGTGTTTAGGAGATCAGACTGTGTGGTGTATGTAGAAGTGTATCACATTGCTCCACTGCAATAAAACTTGCACTAATGTAGTTAAAGTGCAGGATATGTGTTTATCCATTAGTCTGTGTAAATAAAATCATTTTTATCTTGCTCTTATTCATTTATTCAGTTATATAAAGAGGTGTCAACAGGTCATGAAATAACCTAAAAATTCTTGTTAATGACACGCCCACCAACCACTCACCCCTCCCCCAGCAACACGCCCTAAACCAAAATTGTCCCTCTTTGGCCATTGAAAGTGAAAGTGTTCAGGTTCTGGAGACTCCCCCTAGGTTACAATATGTTGGTATAACCTAGAAACAAGGCCATATGACAAGTACAAAAGTGGATTAATTCAAAGACAATTTATTTGACTTTAGGGAAGAAATAAATGTTATGTAAATACCATGTGAAGTTATATGAGGCTTTTAACCCTTTCAGCGCTACAGAGGTCTCCTCTCTTGCATTGAAAGTGTTAATAAAAATCTTTTATCAAATGGAACTTTTATATGTTCCCCATAAATGCTCCACTGTACATGAACAATGTTCTGCAATGCACTGGTAGTCATTTTACCCTTTGAGTGCCAGAGGAGAAGTGCATTGTGTTGCAGACCTTTCTGGGTCTTGAATGGTTAACTTCTGGCACTGGAAGGGTAAACCTTTGAGTAACAGAGCAGTATGCAGTGCATTGCTTTTGCAATGCTTTGCATTCCCCTCTGGCACACAAACGGCTGAAGCAACTTGATTAAAAAAACAAAAAAAAAACCCAATATATATGTATTTTCTTTGTTTTGCTTCTTTAATCATTATCTCAGGCTTGTAGACCGACATATTTTATCTTATTTTCCTGGAAGAGTGCCAGTTTTAATTGTCTTCTAATTGGTTCTTAGGAATCAGAATCCGATCTGGTTCCCAGCGTATGTTTGTAATTGAATATGTGAAAAAAGTATTGCCTCATATACTGAGCCCCAAATTCTGCCGGTGACACTGAGAGCTGAAATACCCCCTTTTGGGGATGAGATGGACTAATACAATTCTGCTCTGAAACAGGAATTGGAACAGATTTCCATACCTCCCAACATTTCAAATTGCCAAAGAGGGACAATTGTGTGTTAGGGGGTGTTGCTGGGGGCGTGGCTGGTGGGAGGGGCATTAACAAGAATTTTTAGGCTGTTTCATGACCTATTGACACCTCCTTGTGTTACCTAATAAATGACTTATAACAAGATAAGGTATTTTATTTAAGCACACTAATTTATAAACACATATACTGACTTTTAAAGAAACATTAATTTGAGTTTTATTGCTGTAGAACAATGTGATACACTTACATACTCACACCACACAATCTGATCTCCTAAAAAGAGGGACATCAGGGTGGGAAAGAGGGACAGAGGGATTTGGGTCTAAAAGAGGGACTGTCCCTCCTAAAGAGGGACACTTGGGAAGTATGGATTTCTTAGCGCCACATCTGTCTCCGCTCTATTCCTCATATACCATGGAGAGGACAAAGGGGAAATCCATTGGCTTTTTGTGGTGTGTCTTTAATCAGCACCCTGTTTAATACTATATACTAACAAGGGGAAAACCAGAAGGGCTTTCTTCTCTGAAACAACACAGTGACGTAGGGAAAAGGGGCACGATGGGGACACTAAAATAAAATGAAAAATACAACATTAAAGGGATAGTAATCTTTCAAAATAAATGCAGCTCCAATTAAGAGTAATTGAATGATAAAGTATCCCACTCCCGCCCCTTTTACCTAGTGTAATCCTCCTCCACTCAGATGTGGAATCTGGTCTCTTGAGAGGACAGGTCACAGCAAGGGACAATCTTCTTACTGTGATCATAAGGAAAACCCTGCCCCCTTGACAGGTATTTCAGGTTTTCCCTTATGATCACTGAAGATTGTCCCTCTCTGCGATCCATCCAGACAGTCTTGCTGCTCTAAGCTGAGCAGTGTTATATCAGTAAAAGGGGAAGGAGGGGGATACTTTATCATTCAATTACTCTTGTACTACAACTCTGACAGTATTGATATAACACTCTCCATGGCCCAAATACTATGAAGATTAATTGGAGCTGCTTTTATTGTGAAACATTACTATCCCTTTAAGGACACTTTGAATGGTTTGTTTTGTTGTAAAAAAAAAAAAAATACAATGAATAATCGACAATGGCAATATTCAGACATTTCTATTAACTTGGCTGATATTAAGAACTATTTATCAGCTGCTAACAGTTGTGTTAATTCCGAGGCCATGCTCCAAAGCGCTTTGAGACCTAATGGGAGAAAAGCGATATATAAAAGAGGGACGTTTTATTTATTTATTTAGAAAGTGTCTTATCAAAAAGAATGCTGTCAGGGGTGTCCGTAGAAAATTTCCCAGGGGGGGGGGGCAAAGCCATAATATGACCCCCTCCCGGATGCCCATGAATACAGTGAGATTTCTCTCATTTTCCAGATCCTTATTATTTATGATTCAAATGGTGCTTCTAACTCTAGTGGGTTAAAGGGATAGTAATACTTCATTTTAACTTTATTTTATTTTGTAGGCATTAAAAAAACATGAAGAACGATATAAGTCTTATCTCTCAAACCTTTATGGTTTGAGAGATATTCACAAGCAAAGTTTCCCCTCCTGCCCCTTTTACCTAGTGTAAGCCATCTCTTCTCAGATGTGGAATCCAGTCCATAGACTAGACAGATAACAGAAGGGGACAATCTTCTTCCTATGAGAACAATGAAAGCCCTGCCCCCCTTGACAAGCTTTTCAGCTTTTTCCCTTATCTTAATTGAAGATTGTCCCTCTCTGCAGTCTACCTGGGCACCTCCCTTCTGATCTGGCTGAACAGGAGGGGGATACTTTGTTTGTGAATATCTCTTAAACCATAAAGGTCTGAGAGATAAGACTTATATCATTCTTCATGTTTTTTTAATGCCTACAAAATAAAATAAAGTTAAAACGAAGTATTACTATCCCTTTAAAAGCCCCGTTTAAATCAATGAGAGAATTTTGATTTGTCACCCATGTGTGTTTGGTTTGGACCAGAATTGCACCATTTTCTTAGTATATCAGACTCAGTGACCATGGGGAGAATGTACAAATTCACTAGTATATGGCGTTGGCCTGTAACGCGAGCGGCTGCACTTAACCCTTTGCATGCCAGAGGGTAGCCAACGCAGATAGTAATAGCTGAAAAAAATGCATCTCCCATTGATACTATATAACGAGGGTCATGTCACGCTGTATTTCAATATTGTATGTTTTGTAGTTCAACAGTAATTCAATTCTAAAGTATCCCCCTCCTGCCCCTTTCACCTACATCATGCTGCCTCTCTGAGCGGGGCGGATGGAGTGCAGTAAGGGCCAATCTTCAGTAAGCATAAGGAAAATCCTGTCCTCCTTCATCAATGGGGGGGGGGTTCCTTGTACTCAGTGGATGAATATTGTCCCTCGCTTCACATTGTCTGGTCCCAGGACTGGATTCCACAACTGAGGGGAGGAGGCTTACACAGTGGTGTAACAATAGGGGTCGCACCTGAGACCGGGCCCGTCACTCTCAGGGGCCCGGCCGCCCCCTGTGACCTCCTTGCAACGCGCCCGCAGAGCAGCTGATCTCCCGGCGGCGGGCGCTTTAATAATGCAGAGCGCTGGGAGATGACATAATCTCCCAGCGCTCTGCATTACTAACAACCGCGCTGGAGTTTGGTTCCGGAGGTCTGTGCCTCATTCGGCACACCGCTAGATCACCAGGGAATCGAGGTAGGAGGACAGGGGGGTCAGTAGGGGCAATGTGTAGATGGGGACAATGTGGAGAATGAGGGGTTATTGTGATGGGGGCATTTTTGAAGGGGCAATGTGGAGAATGAGGGGCAGTGTGGAAGGGGCATTGTGAAGAATGAGGGGCAATGTGGAAGGGGCATTGTGAAGAATGAGGGGCAATGTGGAAGGGGCATTGTGGAGAATGAGGGGCATTGTGATGGGGGCAATGTGGAGGGGGCATTGTGGAGAATGAGGGGCATTGTGGAGAATGAGAGGCATTGTGGAAGGGGCATTGTGGAGAATGAGGGGCAGTGTGGAGATGAAGGGGCAATGTGGAGAATGAGGGGCAGTGTGGAAGGGGCATTGTGGAGATTGAGGGGCAATGTAGAGGTGGCCAATGTGGTTGAGGGGGGCCAGTGAGGTCAGAGGGGGGCCCATGGCAATTCTTGCACCAGGGTCCCGTGACTTCTAGTTACGCCTCTGGGCTTACAGGAGGTAAAAGGGGCGGGAGGGGGATTCTTTATCAATTAGTCTTGAACTACAAAACATAGAATATTGAAATACATCTCTACATGACCCTCGTTATAGGTGGATCAATCAGAGCTGCTTTTTTTTTCAGCCATTACTATCCCATTAAAGATATGCACCGCGATTACTATAGTGCGTACCAGTGACACACTGCGCCAGTGTTAGGCTTTAACCCTTTGAGTGCCAGAGATGTACACAACGCATCGCAAAGCAATGCATTGCTTTCCCCTCTGGCATTCAAAGGGTTAATGCCAGCAGCCCCTGCATCGCCAGCTGCACAGCATGCGCAGGGTAACTCACAGTGACGGCGACCAAGTTGCCTATGCCATGTTAACCCTTTGAATGCCACTGGCACTCAGAGGTTTACTCTGGGGAATGTGGACAATTTTGTTTGTTTCCCGTGCAGTTTAGCAGAATCCGTTCTTTTTTTGCCGCTTCTTCACATCTTCCTTTATTACATCTGAGTCACAGTTCTTGGGCAGAGGGGGGATTTTAAGTGGCTATAGATTAGGCCTCCTTATCTTATCCTAACTGCCATCCCTCTGCCCTCTCTATCCTTCCTGTACCCACACTCTGCCCAGCACCGCGCTCAGCCATCCTTCCGCTCAGCTCTCAAAGTGGAAATTGTGTGGTTGCTTCTTTTCAAGCCGCAGTCGATAGATAAGGGAGGGAGGCAGCAGGGAGTAACTCGGGGAAGGATGCTTGAAAGCAAGTGTGATCGCTTACATTTAACCCTGTGTTTTCTTGAGTTGCCTGTTATGCTGCATTACGGACGAGCTGGGCACATAAGAGCTGTTATACAGCCAGATTACTCAAACAGATTTAGTGCAGTGATTGGCAACAGGCATCCTATATAGATGGCATAAATATTAAAGGAATAGTAATACTTCGTTTTATCTTTATTTTATTTTGTAGGCATCAAAAAACATGAAGAACGATATAAGTCTTATCTCTCAAACCTTTATGGTTTGAGAGATATTCACAAGCAAAGTTTCCCCTCCCGCCCCTTTTACCTAGTGTAAGCCATCTCTTCTCAGATGTGGAATCCAGTCTATAGACCAGACAGATAACAGAAGGGGACAATCTTCTTCCTATGAGAACAATGAAAGCCCTGCCCCCCTTGACAAGTTTTTCAGGTTTTTCCCTTATCTTAATTGAAGATTGTCCCTCTCTGCAGTCTACCTGGGCACCTCCCTTCTGCTCTGGCTGAACGGGGGGGGATACTTTGTTTGTGAATATCTCTTAAACCATAAAGGTTTGAGAGATAAGACTTATATCGTTCTTCATGTTTTTTTTAATGCCTATAAAATAAAATAAAGATAAAACAAAGTATTACTATCCCTTTAAGGTTGATCTTAGCCTCTTAAAACTGAGACTAGTGAATTAATTAGTAAGGTTAAGGTAATGGCTGACACCTTAACTGAATTATTTTCTTCTGTATATACAAAGTAGCAGCCATAACAGGCTATGAGCAAACTCATACTGAGGACAAGGTCCAAATGGAGAAGGGCTGGCCTCAGGGGCGGTAGTTGTCCCCCTGGGCTGGACATATATTTGGGCTGTTAGACCGCTGGCTCACTCCATCTCCCACTTGCTGCTGTGAATGAGCTACACTAGTGATACCACAGAGCTTACAATCAAAACAGAGCTACACTAGAAGAATAACCCATTTCTCTTGTAAGCACTATGATGCCACTAGGGTAGCTTTACTTATGTTGTAAAGCTCTGTGGTATCTCTATTGTAGTTCCCTTTCAATTGTAAGCTCTGTGGTATCACTAGTGTAGCTCGCTTTCAATTGTAAGCTCTGCGGTATCTATAATGTAGCTCCCTTTCAATTGGAAGCTCTGTGGTATCTCTAACGTAGCGCCCTTTCTGCTGTAAGCCCTGTGGTGTCTCTAATGTAGCTCCCTTTTAGCTGTAAGCTCTGTGGTGTCTCTGTTGTAGCTCCCTTTCAATTATAAGCTCTGTGGGATCTCTAATGTAGCTCCCTTTCAATTGTAAGCTCTGTGGTATCTCTAATATAGCTCCCTTTAAATTGTAAGCCCTGTGGTATCTCTGATGTAGCTCCCTTTCAGTTGTAAGCTCTGTGGTATCTCTTTTGTAGCTCCCTTTCAATTGTAAGCTCTGTGGTATCTCTAATGTAGCTCCCTTTCAGTTGTAAGCTCTGTGGTATCTCTATTTTAGCTCCCTTTAAATTGTAAGCCCTGTGGTATCTCTATTGTAGCTCCCTTTCCCTTTCAATTGTAAGCTCTGTGGTATCTCTATTGTAGCTCCCTTTCCCTTTCAATTGTAAGCTCTGTGGTATCTCTTTTGTAGCTCTCTTTTAATTGTAAGCTCTGTGGTATCTCTAATGTTGCTCCCCTTCAGCTGTAAGCCCTGTGGTATCTCTATTGCAGCTCCCTTTAAAGGGATAGTAATACTTCATTTTAACTTTATTTTATTTTGTAGGCATTAAAAAAACATGAAGAATGATATCAGTCTTATCTCTCAGCCCTTTATGATTTAAGAGATATTCACAAGCAAAGTGTCCCCCTCCCGCCCCTTTTACTGCTCAGCCAAAGCAGAAGGAAGGTGCCCAGGTAGATTGCAGAGAAGGACAATCTTCAATTAAGATAATGGAAAAAGCTGAAAAGCTTGTCAAGGGGGGCAGGGATTTCATTGTTTTCATAGGAATAAGAGTGTCCCCTGCTGTTATCTGTCCAGTCTATGGACTGCATTCCACATCTGAGAAGAGATTGTTTACAGTAGGTAAAAGGGGCGGGAGGGGGAAACTTTGCTTGTGAATATCTCATAAACCATAAATGTTTGAGATATAAGACTTATATCGTTCTTCATGTTTTCTTAATGCCTACAAAATAAAATAAAGTTAAAACGAAGTATTACTATCCCTTTAAATTGTAATCCCTGTGGTATCTCTAATGTAGCTCCCTATCAGTTGTAAGCTCTGTGGTATCTCTAATGTAGCTCCCTATCAGTTGTAAGCTCTGTGATATCTCTAATGTAGCTCCCTTTCAATTGTAAGCCCTGTGGTATCTCTATTGTAGCTCCCTTTAAATTGTAATCCCTGTGGTATCTCTAATGTAGCTCCCTTTCAATTGTAAGCTCTGCGGTATCTCTAATGTAGCTCCCTTTCAATTGTAAGCCCTGTGGTATCTCTAATGTAGCTCCCTATCAGTTGTAAGCTCTGCGGTATCTCTAAAGTAGCTCCCTTTCAATTGTAATCCCTGTGGTATCTCTAATGTAGCTCCCTATCAGTTGTAAGCTCTGTGGTATCTCTAATGTAGCTCCCTTTCAGTTGTAATCCCTGTGGTATCTCTAATGTAGCTCCCTTTCAGTTGTAATCCCTGTGGTGTCTCTAATGTAGCTCCCTTTCAATTGCAAGCTCTGTGGTATCTCTAATGTAGCTCCCTTTCAATTGTAAGCTCTGTGGTGTCTCTGTTGTAGCTCCCTATCAGTTGTAAGCTCTGTGGTATCTCTAATGTAGCTCCCTTTCAGTTGTAATCCCTGTGGTATCTCTAATGTAGCTCCCTTTCAATTGCAAGCTCTGTGGTATCTCTAATGTAGCTCCCTTTCAGTTGTAAGCTCTGTGGTGTCTCTAATGTAGCTCCCTTTCAATTGCAGGCTCTGTGGTATCACTAGTTGGACGGTGCATGGTCTTACTTTCCTTACTGCACAAGATTAATGCCAAAATTAAAATTAACAAAATGGTCTGGGCGAGAGGACACTGGTCTGGAATAGCTCACTTGATTGTACTTGCCCCCAGGCCGAAAGTTGCCAGCCCTCCCCTGCAAACAAGACTGCAGAAAGGATATGGTGAATAAAGCACCTTGACCCGATTGGCATACACCCAAGGGTACGCAATGCATTATATACCTCTCTGGCACTCAAGGGTTAAGGCTCTTACTTCAGTAATAGCAAGACCATTATACTTAATATTTATTGATTCACTTTCATCGTGCAACTTATTATTAATGATTCAAATGGGACTTTTAATGCCATAACCCTTTGGGTGCCAGGGGGTACACAACGCATGTTGCACACCGCTCTGGAACTCAAAAGGTTAAAATCTACTAGGGTAAAGCCCCATTTAAATCCATAGGGGTTTAAAGTATTTTTATTTGTGCTGTGGTGCAGTTGGCTTGCTCCAGAATTAATCTGATTTTACTGAGCTGAAAAACAAAAAGGGGGATCGCATCAGGGCCGGATTTACATTCCAGGCTCCCCTAGACAAGGCACTCTGGGCACCCTTAGCTCCGCCCATGGCCACACCCCACTTCTCACATGACTATGCCACCAGTCTCCTCCACTGTTTCCTGGCACAGAATATGCCTCTGGCCTACAACAAGCAAGGACGTAAAGGCTTTAATCCCTTGGTTGCTCGAGATATCTCTGGAGATATCATTCTACTTTTGCATTTGTGTATACGGCCCATGGGCTCTTACCTCCTAATCATTAGTGTGCTGTGCTGATTTGGCGGCTGGGCTGTCTGGGTTAGACAATACTTCAGGTGAATGTACAAAAGTGATTCCACACGAAATCAAGAACAGGAATCCATTTTCAGTTCCGACGCCTGCCTCATGTCAGTGTACGAAGCAGATTTCCACCCCTTGGTGTTGCTTGCATTAAGACGAGAACAAAGGATCGGTCTGTGGGTATTTTTGGGGTGGTCACTTACTCTTCACCTTGTTTAGATCAATATACTAAACTAGTGGTTCTCCAGCAGGGTGCTGCAGCACTTTTCGTGCCTTTCATATGGTACCATAATAGCCATAGAAGAAGGGAAGACTAGTAGAGTAAAAATGATCCCTTTATTGGCTTAAATAAGTTGATTGTTTTTTTTATATGAGAAGTATTTGTCATTTCTTGTAGGATAGCTGCAGAATATTTTCCATGTCCTCTGTGTCAATAAAGGGATCATTTTTTACTCTACTAGTCTCCTGCATTTTCTTTTCTATGAAGACCCTGACAAAAAATATATATTTACAGAAATAGCTATGAGTAATATGTTTGTTGTTGCTAATTCTGATTCGGAGACCTAAAATAACTCTGTATTTATGTATCTGTACATTTCATGACAAATTACTTTTAAAGGGATAGTAATACTTAAAATGTAAAAAAAAATATGTTGTAGGGTTTATCCCCCTGAGTAAAACAAGAGTACTCCCACTGCTGAAAGGTGTTTTATTCAAAAATTATTAATTTTCAAAGTTGAATTTTTTAGGTTCAATATCACAGTGGCCTGAAATTGTACAGTGGCGCTGTTGCTACACGATCCTATGGACAGCACTGTTCCTGGGACCATAAATCTCCATAGGATGGTGTAGCAACAGCGCCGCTGTACAATTTCAGGCCACTGTGATATTGCACCTAAAAAATTAAATTTTGATAATTAATAACTTTTGAATAAAACACCTTTCAGCAGTGGGAGTACTCTTGTTTTACTCAGGGGGATAAACCCTACAACATATTTTTTTTTTACATTTTAAGTATTACTATCCCTTTAAAACATTACATGTGCCATGAAAATCCAGTGAGAGATGGTGCTGTGTTAGCCGTAGAAGTACAGGAGGTAAGTATAGTCAAGTTGATACCTTTATTAGTTAACTAAGCAGATTTAGGATGCAAGCTTTCAAGATCCCTTAGGTCTCTTCCTCAGGCATGTGATACAGATAAATATGAAGACATTTTTTAGAAAATGTTTTACCAGGAAGAATACATTGAGATTTCTCTCGTTTTCAAGTATGTCTCTCTTAAGATGGTTTCATATTTATCTGTATAACATGCCTGAGGAAGAGACCTGAGAGGTCTTGAAAGCTTGCATCCTAAATCTGCTTAGTTAGCAAATAAAGGTATCAACTTGACTATATTTACCTCATGACAATCCAAGACTGCGTGTTAACGGGTGCCTTGACCAAAAATGGCTGAGAAACAGATCGTAGAGCAATACTTCCCAATCTTTTTTTCATTCAAGGCACCCCTAATGTTCAGTATGGAATTTCTGAGGTATTCCTAGCATTGTAGAGGTAACTTCTCAAAGACTTAAAGGGGAACAATCACCTCATAACATTTTTTACCATAGGTTTAGTTAATAAAGTAGTATTAGGAAAGCTGTTTTTTGTTTTTTCTATATGTACGTACTTTTAAAGATAGTTCATTTTCAGGCTGTGCCGGTCAGCGTAATGCAGCACGCCGAATCACCGTCACAGATCTTCTCCACTTCCTAATTCTCCTCCCACTTCCCTCCCAGCTGCCCCAGGGAGCGCGTTCACGCTTCGCTTCGGTGTGGTGTGAATGGCTTCTATCGTTACATCAAGCTCCGGTTAACA
Source organism: Rhinophrynus dorsalis (assembly GCA_037306005.1). NCBI lineage: Eukaryota > Metazoa > Chordata > Amphibia > Anura > Rhinophrynidae > Rhinophrynus > Rhinophrynus dorsalis. The sequence goes on from CM074724.1 coordinate 390,265,127, forward strand.
TTATAATGAACTGATGTAAGTCCGGTCTCTTAAACATGTATAGTTTGAGAGATATACTCTTCTAAAGTTCCCCCCTCCCGCCACTTTGACAGATGTCAGCGCTGCAGACTGGACTTATATCAATTAATTATTTTTTTTTAATATCTACAATATTAAACACTGTTAAAACAGCTATTACTATGCCTTTAAAGGTTTTTATTTTTTGTTGCATTTAGAAGAGCTTAAAAAGTTGAGCTGAATGCAAAAAAACTTATCTCTCAAACCGCTATGGTTAGAGAGATACAGACATTTAAAGTCTGATGTCAACAGGAGATCTGTGTTGGTCGACACGGAGCCTCTGCAGCAAAGCCGCAATTTCGTTATTTACAACTGATGATTTCATTGGAATGGTCTAAAACGTGTGCGTGCAAACCAAGCACATGTTTTAGACCATTCCAATGAAGGGATTAGTTGTCAGTAACGTGATTGCTGCTCTGCTGCAGAGCCTCCGTGTTGACCGACATGGATCTCCTGCTGACATCGAACTTTAAATGCCTGTATCTCTCAAACCATTGTGGTTTGAGAGATATGGTTTTCTGCATTTAGCTCAACTTTTTAAGCTCTTCTAAATGCAAAAAAAAAACAAAAAACTTTTTTTTTCACATTACTAACCCTTTAAGCTCCTGTAAGTTTGGGTTTGCTATCAGGAGGTGTCAGTGTTCCTTTAAGTGTGAGAAATGGCATTTCTCTGCCTCCTTGTATCTCCTAGGGAGGTCCGGAGCGTCTTACATTCCTGGGAGGCCAGTTAAAAAGTTTCCAGGCTGAAAAATCACTGAACAGAAACCGTAGCGGATTAATCAGTGGAAGGCTGCCTTTTCTTTCATGATTTGTAATGTTCTTTTTTCTAAAAAAAAAAAAAACTTTAGTTTCAGAGTTAAAATATCTCACTTTACTGTGGTCTGAGGCTCTGCTCAATGACCATTAACCATTTCGCAATGCGTTGCACACCCCTCTGGCACTCAAAGGGTTAACCTATTGGGTCTTATGTATAAAAGGGGCAATTCTGGACCACAGGGGGGACAAATTAAAGACTCACAAAATTCCCATTGCTTTAAATTGTGCTTTAACCACTTGATGTTACAGAGGTCACCAACACTTTGTGCTTTGGTGGCCTCTCTATAATTTAAGGGGTTAAAAGCGTTCTTTGAATCAATCAGGTGGGGGTGCAGGTTTTTTTTTGCCTCAAACTCATTCCACGTTGTTTTGATACGTATGTCTCACTGAGTGTCAGAGAAGTGTCCAACGCATTTCAAAGGCTTGTTACCCATTTCAATCAATGAAAATGTTTATTCCCCCACCCCCCCTTACGGGGCAGTTGGTTTGCTCCAGAATTGTTCCTCTTTGTCCGCCTGTCAGCTTCTTTCTTCCTCTCTCCCCCCTGTGCAGGTGATATAGAATAAAATTGACAGGGTAAGCTTAAGTCTGGTATCTCTGGGTGGTCAGACGAGCCTAGCTGTTGGAATACTTTGGTTCCCCTGGGACCTTGATGACCCCATTATCCCCCCCACCGACTCGTATTCCTGAAGCCGCCAGCTCTTGACAGCGTATGACACCCCCATGACTCTGCCAAACACACCAGCTAGGAAGTCCCCCCAGGCTCAGCTGACATATCTCATCTAGACAGAGCATCTCACAGATTGATGGGAATGTAGGAGAGAGAGGAGACTGTAACCCAGAGCTGGAGAGGACCAGCTTAATGTCAGCTACACAGGAACAAACTCGCAATCCATCCTCCAGGCTGCACCCCAGGAAGGCAATTAACTAAGTAGGCTTAATTGGCTGTGTATCGGGGATACCACAGAGCTCTAATAATGGCAGCTTTTACTAATGGTAGTTTTATCTATTTATGTATGTGGAGCAGGGAAGTTACTAGAGCAATAGGGATCTGGCAACGCAGTTCAACAGGTGATAGTCTTTAAGCTCTGTGCCTGCGCTATGGGGTGTGGATTAGAGTAGTGGTCAGCAAACCCATCGTCATTGGTGTCTATTCAGGATTTCCCTGCTTGTGCACAGCTGAGTTAAAGGGACAGTAATGCTAGTTCTTAACAAACTTTAATATTGTAGATATTAAAGGGATAGTAATACTTGAAAATAAGTTTATTTTATATTGTAGCCCTTAAAAAAACATGAAAAATGATATAAGTCTTATCTCCCAAACCTTTATGGTTTGGGAGATATTCAGAAGTAAAGTTTCCCCTGGAGTGACGTCATTGCTCCACCCTTCAGATTTGGAATCCGGTCCCCGGACCGGCAGTGCCTCTCCAGAAATGCTGAGATCACCATCTTTAAAAATAATTTCTTAATTGGAATGGTCTACAAAGTGTGCTTTCAAGCCAGGCACACTTTGTACACAGTTCCAATTAAGTAGTTCTTTTCAAAGATCTTGATCTCGGCATTGCTAAAGAGCTGCCGGTTGCTCTGTGGACCGAATTCCAAATCTGTCCACTAGAAGGCAGACTTGGCTGAAACAGCCAGGAAACTATATTTTACATGTGAATATCTCCCAAACCATAAAGGTTTGGGAGATCAGATTTATATCATTTTTCATGTTTTTTTAAGGGCTACAACATAAAATAAAATTATTTTCAAGTATTACTATCCCTTTAAAAACCTAAATGCAATCATGTACGTGTTGTCTCTCAAACATGTATAGTTTAAGAGATATATACGCTTTTAAAGTTCCCCCTCCTGCCTCTTTCACAGAGGTCAGAGCTCTAGCTGAAAGCATGAGCTTCTGGTCATGTGGCCACCGGACGGTCCCGTGACCAGGATCTCGTGCTGTCAGCTAGAGCACTGACGTCTGTGAAAAGGGAGGGGGGGGGAATTTAGATGCTTATATCTCTCAAACTATACATGTTTGGGAGACAACACGTACTATTGCATTTCTATTTGTAATATCTACAATAGCAAAGTTTAAGTGCAAGCATTACTATCCCTTTAATGAATTTAATGAGTATCTGATTAAGTCAACTCTGTACAATCAGGGGAATTCTAAAGACGTAGCCCGTTCGGTCCCCCGGTTGCGAGGGTTTGGAACCACTGCTCTTTAATGAGGACGTGCAGTTTGGGCCCTCCAGCTTTTCGGGACTACAATTCCCATCATCCCCAGCCAGCCGTTGGGAGTTGTAGTCCGGAACAGCTGGAGAGTAACATAGTTGACAAGGCTGAAAAAAAGACATGCGTCCAAAAGGTTGCCCAGCAACGCTCAGAACCAGTCATTTCCAACCCTCTCCTCTAGAGGGTGCCTAACAGGCCACATCTTTAGGATTTCCCTGCTTGTGCAAAGGTGAGTTCATCGAATTACTAAGGCCCTGATTAACTCGAATGTATACAAGCAGACAAATCCTAAACACCCGGCATATTAGGCATCTCGGAGGAGAATGCTGGGAATTACCTCATTAGAACAAATGAACGACTGAGTGCATCCCGGCGTGCACACACACACACTCTGCCGTTGCGAAGACGTTAATGTCAGCAAGCCCTGAGCACTTCTCCTATAGCCATCACAGGAAGATGGCGTCAAGAGATTTATATTTCCAGAGTTATTACAGTTTAAACCCATGTTTTTTTACAATAGCAATTCCCTCTAGTGGTCAAATTCGAATTAGTTTTCCTGTTAGATTCTAATGGAGAGGAAAGTCAGAGACATACAGTTCTCCATAGAATGTGACAGAAACTGCCTGTCACTTCCTGTCAGTTAGAACTATCAGGAAGTAAACACAGTAAATTCACTTCCTGTCAGTTAGAACTATCAGGAAGTAAACGCAGTAAATTCACTTCCTGTCAGTTAGAACTTCCAGGAAGTAAACACAGTAAATTCACTTCCTCATAATTTAAACTGTTATAAATTTTGAATAAAACATCTGACAGCAGTGGGAGTGACCTTGTTTTATTCAGCAGGAAACGCTCTATAAAATATGTGTGTTCATAAAAAAATTTACTGCTCCTTTAAATTGCAAAGCACTGCATTTGTTTCTCTGAATAAATAAACATTTTAATTAATTCAAGTTAAGCCATCAGTACATAAAATGTAACAAGGTACAGGCGATAATAATACCCCAAAATGCCATATACTGAACTTCCTACTGCCCTCTCCTTGGTGCTAGCACCGTTAAGGGAAGATTTCGCTGAGCAAGTAGCTTGGTATATGTGTGTGTGTGTGTGTGTGTGTAGGACTAACACATAATTTCCAGCATGTTATAACATGGATCTCTGTAACATGGAAATCTGATGCACTAATGAACCGGAGCAATTCACAGGGTACAAATAATCATTCCCTTTGATGTAAACAGGACTTGAGAGTTCGCCAACATATTTCAAAGCAAATTGTTGGAGACTTCTCTAACATTAAAGCGATAGGAATATTTAAAATGTAAAAAAAAATTATATTTTGCTGAAAGGTGTTTTATGCAAAAGTTATTACAACTCAAACTTGAATTTATTTTAGGCGCAGTATCACAGGGACCTGAAATATTACAGTGGCGCTGTTTCTACTTCATACTATGTCGATTTATGGTCAAATGAGCTAAGCCGTCCATAGGATGGTGTAGCAACCACTGTAAAATATCAGGCCATTGAGATACTTCATGTAAAAAAAAATCAGGTTAGAGCTTTAATAATTTTAGAATAAAACACCTCTCAGCAGTGGTTGTACCCTTGTTTTTCTCAGGGGGATAAAGCTTACAACATACTTTTTTTTACATGTGAAGTATTACTATCCCTTTAAAAAGGTTCAAAGCCGAAATGAAGTTTTGTTTCCTCTAGAATTGCTCATATTTATTTCATTAAATGCATGGCGACTAGCTTGAAAAATAGATGGCTTATCGTAAAAAAATAGATGTGTCTCAAGGAATCCGTCCTGTTTGGAGACCGGAACCCAGGCTAGAGCGTAGACATCTTGTCTGTGCACATGCGCCGTCAGTCCCGGTCTCCTTAGAGTAGACTGCTTTGCAGCATATGGTCACTGGAAGGGACTGACAGTGCAGATGCACAGACCGCACTAACCTGCATGTCAGTCCCCAAAACAGGACGGATTCCTTTAGACACATCTATTATTTTACGGTAAGACATCTATTTTCAAGCTAGTCGCCATGCGCTTAATGAATGCACGGCGACTGGCTATTATCTGAAAGTTCCACTTTAACTAGTTATGTCAATCTGTTGTTCAAATCAGTAGCCATTTATTCCTAAACTAGTTGAAGAGCCCATGTACACGGGCCACAGTGCCACCCAGCAACGGCCGCGGTGCAGTCAGCACAGTAGAGACTGCACGCACCGCGGCTGATACGGAGTGGGGCGCTCCGAATTCAGACTGTAGTACTTTCTGTAGTACTTTCTGGTGTCTTAATTCGGAGCCCCGCTCCGTTATCAGCCGCGGCGCGTGCAGTCTGTAGTGCGCATGGCTGCAGAGCTCGCTCCTGTCTCTACTGAGCATGACGGCTTCTGACAAACAATTTAGCCAATTATTATATAGGATTAAATCACTCTTTTACTTGGTTATGTATCAGGACAAATGCAGAGTTCTATCATAATGGCTGATTTGAGTAAGTGTTGTTTTATCTATTTATATATGTGGAGGATAGCACAAACCAGGTGGTAGGAAGTTTATTAACCGTGTGAGTGGCAGAGGGGTGCATGTACCCCTCTGGCGTTCAAAGGGTTAAGGACAACAGGGTCCTTAAATTTACAAAATTAAAAAAAAAAAAAAAATAATGCAATAAGAATGGGTTAAAATGCTCCAGGAAAAATGTGACCTAGTTTAGTGATTGACACTTGACACTTGTTTTCTGTTGCAGTGTTTTTGTGTAGTACGTTAGTAAATGATGTACGACTGTAAAGGGTTAATTACATTTTTGTGTAGTATGTTACTGAATGATGGAACGCTCTAATGGGTTAATTATGTTTTTGTGTAGTATGATAGTAAAGGATGTAACACGTTAATGTTGTTTTTGTGTAGTACATTAGTAATTGATGTACGTCTGTAAACAGTTAACAATGTTTTTGTGTAGTAGGTTAGTAAATGATGTAAAATGTTAATGAGGATTTTGTGTAGTACATTAATAAATTATGTAACTCCTCCTACTGAAGGATTGTTAAGTGGGAGGAGTTAAGTCCAGGAGCCCTACGAATAGAAGAAGTGATGTTTGTCTCCATGGATATTATTTGCAGGGTGTTGTGTCCACATTAAGATAAGTTGGATGTATTATTATGAAGCATTAATATTCCTTTAAAGGGATAGTAATAATTATGCATATATGTATATATTATGTAAAACTATGCATATTTTGTAGTGTCTATCCCCCTGAGTGAAACAGCTCAGACTTGATGTTTTTAGCTGCAGCATCACAGCGGCCTGAAATTATACAGCGGCGCTGTTGCTACACCATCCAATGTAGATTTATGGTCAACTATCAAGAGCTGTCCATAGGATGGTGTAACAACAGCGCCTCTGTACAATTTCAGGCCGCTGTGATGCTGCAGCTAAAAAAAAATTAAAGTTTGAGCTGTGATAACTTTTGAATAAAACGCCTTTCAGCTGCGGGAGTTCCATTGTTTTACTCAGTGGGATAAACACTACAAAATATATATTTGTTTTTACATATTAAGTATTACTGTCCCTTTAACCCCTTAGTGACAGACGACTTACCTGGTAAGTCCAGGAAGTCATACGCTATAATGAAAAAAAAAAAACCCTGTCATTAAGGGGTTAAAGTTTAACTTAGCCAACCAAACCAATCTAGTCCGTAATGGCACATTGGCTTTTCTGCCCGTATTAACCCTTTAAGTACCAGAGGGGAGTGTGACGCATTGCAAACTGAAGAGTTATGGAAAGTGGAGTCTTACAAGGGATGTGAGTGTTTCTTTAACCCTTCGAGTGCCGGAGTGTGCTGCAATGCTTTGCATACGTCTCCAAGAGTTAAGCTATGTTTCCTCTCTTTTGCGCTTCTTATCGGGGAGCGGGACCTTACAGTTCTTTCCCGTCTCCCCGCCATACACACACACAGACACCCGGGGGTGACTCAGCATGATGCTTACGTTAAAGGGATAGTAATGTTTCGTAATAAAAGCAGCTCTAATTAATCATCATAGTATTTGGACTTTGGAGAGTGTTATTTCAGTACTGTCAGAATTGTAGTTCAAGAGCAATTCAATAACAAAGTATCCCCCTCCTGCCCCTTTTACTGATGTAACACTGTTCAGCCAGATCAGAAGGGAGGTGCCCAGGTAGATTGCATAGAGGGACAATCTTCAATTAAGATAAGGAAAAACCTGAAAAACTTGTCAAGGGGGGCAGGGCTTTCATTGTTCTCATAGGAAGAAGATTGTCCCCTGCTGTTATCTGTCTGGTCTATGGACTGGATTCCACATCTGAGAAGAGATGGCTTACACTAGGTAAAAGGGGCGGGAGGGGAAACTTTGCTTGTGAATATCTCTCAAACCATAAAGGTTTGAGAGATAAGACTTGTATCGTTCTTCATGTTTTTTTTAATGCCTACAAAATAAAATAAAGATAAAACGAAGTATTACTATCCCTTTAACTTGGAAAACACAGTGCCCCGGTTTTATGGCAGCGAGGCATGTGGTTTTGATTGTGCAAAACAGAAAGAGAGAGACAGGAGGGAGGGGGGGTACACTGCTAAATAGAGTGAAAAAGCAGAACGAAAGAGGGTGAAAAATATGGACCGAGGAAATGAAAAGGAGCCACGGGATGACCAGAATGAGCAGCCAGGTACTGATAATCACTTCTATATATCGAGGGGCTGTAGGTCAGCGACAGCGCGAGAAGGAAATCTAAATCTGTCAGTGTTTCGTTTTTCCGTGGGAAAGCGTTCGGGCTTCTAGCTTTCAGCTCACTTGAATATTCAGCCTCCCTGCCGGCTCTGCTGACAGCGTTTCCACTCTCTCTCTCTCTCTCCCTGCAGATCTCCTCCGGGCCAGGCAAGAAGTGGCAGCTGCCGTCGTGAGAAATCCGGGGGCAATGGAAGCCCACATTCCTTCCTCCAGCAACTCGTCGAGTCAGCGGAGGAAGCAGGGACTGCCGCAGCATCGAGACACCTCCCATTTCACAGACAGGTAACTCGCAAGAGCCGCCCCCTTGGGCATGCATGAAAAGGTGCCAGCGGGCATGCACACGGGAATGTGTGTGCATGTCTCATGATGATAACAGATGAGAGTTGGTACCGTGTAGCCGTAGAAAAGCTTGCATCCTAAATCTGTTTAGTTAGCCGATAAAGGTATCAACGTGACTATATCCGCCTCTTATATCATGCTTAGAGCCATAGGTGCAAAGCTAAAAAGGCTTCCTAAAGCGACTCGGTCAATAAAGGTATCCCTTTTACTGTACAAGTCTCCTACATAGTTACAAAGGAAAGAGGAGCAAAAACTGGAGTGAACCAACTGCACCGTAGGGGACAAATCAAAATTCGCTCAAGTTTCTGTTGATTTAAATGGGGATTTTAACCCCTTGATTGAGGACTCTCAATGCATCGGAGACTTCTCTACCGTTTAACCCTTTGAGTGCCAGAGGGGTACGCAATGCATTGCAGAGCAATGCGTCGCGTACCTCTCTGTCACTCAAAGGGTTAAAGGGATAGTAATATTTAATATGTAAAAAAAAAAAAATATATATATATATATATATATATATATATCTTAGTGTTTATCTCCCACTGCTGAAAGGTATTTTTATTAAAAGTTATTACAGCTCAAACTTGAATTTTTTTAGGTGCAATATCACAGTGACCTGAAATGTTACAGTGGCGCTGTTGCTACACCATCCTATGGACAGCACAGGTCAGTTGACCATAAATCTCAATAGGAAGGTGTAGCAACAGTGCCACTGTGATACTGCACCTAAACAAATTCTAATTTGAGCTGTAATAACTTTTGAATAAAACACCTTTCAGCAGTGGGGGTACCCTTGTTTTACTCAGGAGGATAAACCCTACAACATATTTATTTATTTATTTATTTATTTACATTTTAAGTGTTACTATCCCTTTAATAGGTTAAAAGCCCCGTTTTAACCAAAGCTGAATTGTATTTCTCCCCTGTGATGAAGATGGTTTGCTTAAAGCGGAACTACCACATGTTAACAACTTTAGCTTCAATAATTCCGCATCTGGCGACTATCTGCTTAGTAGCGCTAGTCGCCACAATTATTACCTTGTAAAGGAGAAATCGCCATTCTTCCCCAGCTGACAGGCAGGACGGATCTCAGACATTTTGCCATAGTGACGTCCGCGCGCCTTCTCTGTCAGTCCCTACTGGAACCGAACGGCTCCTAGCATCGCCTTCTACAGCCGGCTGGGACTGACAGAGCAGACGCGCGGACGTCACTATGGCAAGATGTCCACGATCCGTCCTGCCTATCAGCCGGGGAAGAATGGCGATTTCTCCTTTACAAGGTAATAATTCTGGCGACTAGCGCTACTAAGCAGATATCCGCCAGATGCGGAGTTATTGAAACTAAAGTTGTTAACGTGGTAGTTCCGCTTAAAGAATTGCTCCTCTATTTCTCTGTGTAGACAGCATCCATCGCAATTCATTTTGCTCCTCGATTTATCTTGAAAACCTTTTGCAAAGATACCCCAAAATGAACTGACGTCACACCATGCGTCGAGTCGGTTGCTGAGTGCCTCTTTATGTCACACGGTACAATAACTGAGTGCTCATTTGTAATTAGGTGACAGCTCGCCCAGCGGTTATAAAAGAGCAGTCGGTAATAGAGAGGCGACCTGTGACCTTTACACACACAGAATGTAGCCCTGTGCGTGCTGTGGGAGTCTCTAATTGCTCCGCTCTATTACCTAATGCTCCGAGAATGCAGAGCGAAGGGAGAGATCTGCGCACAGAGGAGCTGGGGTGTAGGCAATCTCTGACAGCCCTGACGTACACAAACACATTAAGTCCTGTCTGTGGGAATCTGCTAAGCTTTGTCGTGCAAAAACAGGTATTTTGGTCTAAAGTTATTAGACTGTGTCTTTCAACCCCGGGCTGTTTTATTTTTTCCAGCCCTTTCAGTGCCAGTCACTGAAAGGGTTAAAGTGGACCAATCACCTTAAGATACGTTTAGCTAATGTTAAAGGGATAGTAATATTTAAAATGTAAAAAAAAATATGTTGTAGGGTTTATCCCCGTGAGTAAAACAATGGTACTCCCACTGCTGAAAGGTGTTTCATTCAAAAGTTATTAATTTTCAAAGTTGAATTTTTTAGGTGCAATATCACAGTGGCCTAAAATTGTACAGTGGCGCTGTTGCTACACCATCCTATGGAGATTTATGGTCCCGGGACCAGAGCTGTCCATAGGATGGTGTAGCAACAGCGCCACTGTACAATTTCAGGCCACTGTGATATTGCACCTAAAAAATTCAACTTTAAAAATGAATAACTTTTGAATGAAACACCTTTCAGCAGTGGGAGTACTCTTGTTTTACTCAGGAGGATAAACCCTACAACATATTTTTTTTTACATTTTAAGTATTACTATCCCTTTAAAGAGTATTAAACACTGCCGTTGTGTTTTACTTGTCATTGCTTGTAATATAATAATTTTTGATAAAGGAACTTTTATATGCCGGTGGCACTTTATACTAATTTATGTGCTGGACCAGTATTGCCATATTGTGCTATGAATAAATCTAGGCAGAGCTCACACACGTTGGGGGTGTGTCTAACAGCACAGCGAGAGTTATGACAGAACTAATTAGTATACTGTGAAGTGTGAGGAGCAGGATGGGAAGGAGTAGAAGTGGGGGAACAGGGAGGGAAGGAGAAGAAGTGGGGGGAAGTGGGAGGAACAGGCTGGTGAAGGAGAAGAAGTGGGGGGAAGTGGGAGGAACGGGGTGGTGAAGGAGAAGAAGTGGGGGAAGTGGGAGGAACAGGGTGGTGAAGGAGAAGAAGTGGGGGGAAGTGGGAGGAGCAGGGTGGTGAAGGAGAAGAAGTGGGGGGAAGTGGGAGGAACGGGGTGGTGAAGGAGAAGAAGTGGGGGGAAGTGGGAGGAACAGGGTGGTGAAGGAGAAGAAGTGGGGGGAAGTGGGAGGAACAGGGTGGTGAAGGAGAAGAAGTGGGGGAAGTGGGAGGAACAGGGAGGGAAGGAGAAGAAGTGGGGGAAGTGGGAGGAACAGGGTGGTGAAGGAGAAGAAGTGGGGGGAAGTGGGAGGAACAGGGAGGGAAGGAGAAGAAGTGGGGAGAAGTGGAAGGAACAGGTGGTGAAGGAGAAGAAGTGGGGGAAGTGGGGGGAACAGGGAGGGAAGGAGAAGAAGTGGGGGGAAGTGGAAGGAACAGGTGGTGAAGAAGAAGAAGTGGGGGAAGTGGGGGGAACAGGGAGGGAAGGAGAAGAAGTGGGGGGAAGTGGGAGGAACAGGGTGGTGAAGGAGAAGAAGTGGGGGAAGTGGGGGGAACAGGGAGGAAAGGAGAAGAAGTGGGAGGAACAGGGAGGGAAGGAGAAGAAGTGGGGGAAGTGGGGGGAACAGGGAGGGAAGGAGAAGAAGTGGGGGGAAGTGGGGGGAACAGGGAGGGAAGGAGAAGAAGTGGGGGGAAGTGGGGGGAACAGGGAGGGAAGGAGAAGAAGTGGGGGGAAGTGGGGGGAACAGGGAGGGAAGGAGAAGAAGTGGGGGGAAGTGGGAGGAACAGGGTGGTGAAGGAGAAGTAGGAGGCATTTCATAAGAAACCCACCACCACCAGAGAATCAACCTCTGTCCCCGGGGACCCAGTATTTTACTTCATAAACCTAATTCTCCGGGGCAGATCCAGTTCATTTTTTAATAAAATCATTAGTTTGCCGAAAATAAACAGGTAAATATTACCCTGCACCCTGCTTCCAGACATACTGCGGATACCAGCTCTGTGCCGCAGTCTGTCACTCCTCCTCTGCTCCCCTCCCTCTATCCAGTCTCCTCCAATGACGGAGGCTTTTTACATGTAAACTGGTGCTGTCTCTGGCCAATGAGAGTGATCCAGCTTACATTCAGAAATCCTCCGTCATTGGAGGAGGCTGGATAGAGGGAGGAGAGAAGAGGAAGAGTGACAGACTGTGTTACAGAGCTGGTAACCTCAGTCGGTCCAGAAGTAGGGTGCAGGGCACTATTTACTTGTTTATTTTTGGCTAACGCAAAATTTTATTAAAAAACTAGTCAAAGAGCCCGTTACACGGGCCACAGTGCCACTGCCAGCCGGTCACAGGGCAGTCATGCTCAGTAGAGACTGCCCACACCGCAGCTGGTACAGTGCGGGGAGCTCCGAAGGCCGCGGTCTCTACTGCACACGACTGTGGCGTTACACACGTTTTAGCAAATTATTATATAGGATGAAAATGTCATAACATCTAGTCGCTACATAAACTAACAATTTGGGCCAAGATGTATAGGGGTGAGAGATCCCCTTTAACAGTGGCCCAGTACAGAAACTAACTGGCATAAATTGCCAGACTGCATCACCAGCAAACAAAGGGTCATTTATCAAAAACTATTTTTATTACAAACAAATGGGCAGCACAAAATAAAGGCGGTTTTTAATTCCCTTTAAGTATAATTAAGCTTATCCTACGGCGATAGATTCACTTTTACCCTGTGAGTGCCAGAGGGGTTCGCAACGCCTTGCTCTGCAAGGCGTTGCGTACCCCTCTGGCACTCAAAGGGTTAATAATAAGTAAAAGGGACCCCACCGGTGAAAGGGGCTCCCACTAGATAAAAAAAACTGATGGTCTGGAACCCTCCGAATCTCCCTCTCCCTGGTGATGCGGGGCACACAATACAGTCTGCTCACGGTGTGAATTCAGGTGTTGAAACTCAGCATTGCGTGAAGATGGATGTGACATTTCAGGATTGTGTGAAGATGAGTGTAAAAAAACCTCATCATATTTTCATGTTTCTGTGAGTGGGAGAGTTCAGTCAATGGACTTTTTTATTTACCCCACCACGGTGCAGTTAGTTTACTCCCCAGAATTGTTCCACTTTACTTTGCGCGTACGGTGACACACGTTTTTACACCTTTTCTGTGTAAGCTGCTCAGAGCTGTTTGTTAGGCAGTGTGTGTGTAAACGGGCCTTTTCATGACGACGTAAAATATTGGGTATAATATGCACAATTTTGCGTATTTTTTTTTAATATATATTTTTTTAATTATTACATCACCGCAATCTGAAAAAAAAAATGCGGGATGCCAGATTCCTTCCCTCTGTCCACCCAGCGCAGTCCGCTCTCAGATTAGCCTTATTTGCACTGAAGCCCACTGAAGTCTGATTCCTCGTCACTGTGGTTGGCACGCTTGCATTTGCCACCGTTTCCATCAATGCCCTGTCAGGACCTTCCGCTGCCAGCCAATGGTAATGCCCTGTGAGGATCTCAAGGTCCTCGCAGGGCAATACCGTAGATTCAGTGCTTGGATCTCTGCGCATTGGATCTATGGTACTGCCCTGCAAGGACCTTGAGATCCTCACAGAGCATTACCATTGGCTGGAAGTGGAAGGTCCTGACAGGGCATTGATGGAAGATGTCATGGAGGAATCAGACTTCAGTGGGCTCCATTGCAAGTAAGGCTGATCTTCTGAGAGTGGATTACGCTGGTGGGAGGGAGGGAAGGAATCTGTCAGCCCTCATTTTTTTTATTTGAGAAATGGGGAAAACAAGGGTGCGTATTGTGCATAATTACTCTTGTGTTACCCTAAAATCTTGGGTATAATATACACCTGCTTATGATACACAGGAGCGTATTATACCTGTGATTTTACGGTACACTGGACACACGACTAAGACCTAGATTGCATTGCGGGTGATAAATGTTATCCATCGTTCTATGTCACAGATTCCTATTGAAGTCTATGGGAACTAAATAGCTAAATCGAGTGGTAACGTTATCAACAGCTATGGGATACAGGGCGAAATGTGACTAACCCTTTGAATGCCAGAGCGGCAGCCAATGCATTGAGGGTTAAAAGGCTGTTGGTGATATAGTAAGGGTAACTGGAGCAATTAAGGAGCGAACCGACGGCTCCATAGGAGACTAAACTAAATCCTCCAGATTCCCATTAACCCTTTGAGTTCCAGAGACGTCGTTGCAATGCATTGGATACCTCTCTGGCACACAAAGGGTTAATTCAAATGGGGCTTTTAACCACTTGAATACTAGAGAGGTCTCCAATGCATTTATTTCTGCTCGTGCATAGTAAATTATTAGTACATAATAAATGACTGACAAATTGTCTATAAATATAAAGACAAATCAATCTCCTCTACCTTTTATTATTTTTCTTTTCGTCTTAACCTATTTGTTTTTAAACTTTCATATCCCTATCGGTAAGCTCCCCGGATCTCCTTTTCCATGGTTTTTTGGTCAGTCGACCATCAAAGCAGGACACTGATACAATGTAACACTCCTCCTGTAGCTGTACACCATCTTATGTGCACTGGATCTTTTCTATATTGTATCACTTTTCCTTGCTTGCACAGTCCTAGACAGAAAGCTGTCTGGAAACAAAGATTCAAGGAGCACAATATCAACGATATAAAAGTGTAAAAAAATAAATAAATAATTGGCGAAGATGAAAACATTTTTAAAAACTATAAACAATTTGACTTCACAAATAATATGCAGTTTCCTGATATGAAGTCAAAAAGTGTTAGTATCCCTTTAAAGGCATAGTAATGTTTCATAATAAAAGCAGCTCTAATTAATCATCATAGTATTTGGACTTTGGAGAGTGTTATTTCAATACTGTCAGAGTTGTAGTTCAAGAGTAATTCAATGATAAAGTATCCCCCTCCCGCCCCTTTTACTGATGTAACACTGTTCAGCCAGATCAGAAGGGAGGTGCCCAGGTAGACTGCAGAGAGGGACAATCTTCAATTAAGATAAGGGAAAAACCTGAAAAACTTGTCAAGGGGGGCAGAGCTTTCATTGTTCTCATAGGAAGAAGATTGTCCCCTGCTGTTATCTGTCTGGTCTATGGACTGCATTCCACATCTGAGAAGAGATGGCTTACACTAGGTAAAAGGGGCGGGAGGGGAAACTTTGCTTGTGAATATCTCTCAAACCATAAAGGTCTGAGAGATTAGACTTCTATCGTTCTTCATGTTTTTTTAATGCCTACAAAATAAAATAAAGTTAAAATGAAGTGTTAGTATCCCTTTAAGATCTGGATCTAAGTCCTTGGAAGGTTGAGCCGGCCTCTATCTTTGGAAAGATGTTTGGGATCAGCCCCTGCAGTAGGATCCTATTAGGCATGACGGTGTTGTGGGAAACGAGAGTGAAAGAAGGGGCCTGCACTTTGGCTAACCTTCACTGTCATTGGGGAAAGCTGCAGACACAGACACGCCAGGGTAGTTGGGATTGCATGGTTCCTGTCCAGCAAAATAGCTCCATGAAAACCTCCCATCCTCTGTGTGGCCTGGATGCCATCCAGAGAAGTCAGATGAAGAAATCATGTTATGGTGGGCGGGTGGGGGGGAGCGCCTGTGTCGGAGGAGAAGAATCTGGTTTTGGACTTCAGTCTCCATCTGGAATGGAAATGGTCCTTGTGTGGATGCCAGGTTAGGGAAGAGGCTAATGCGGCTGTTGTTTATTGCCAGATAAATGGGGAACGTATGAAACGGCCAGCGCAGATGCTTTGGCGTTAGCGACGACTCGGGGTATTGATTAGAGCAGCGATGGACCTTCCGGTCTGGCTGGCTGCACACATACAGCGATTGACCGGTGACAGGGAATGCAGGTTTACCACAAGGGCTGCGTATGTGTTCCTCAAGTCCACATAGAAGTGCTGCATATTATGATTAACCCTTTAAGTGCTGGAGGGTTTAATCTATGTGTTTTTTTGGGGTTTTTTTGCGTTCCTTACCCCCCTGGGGTTCAAAGGGTCAAAAACTCCAAAAAGTGTTAAAAAAAAAAAAAAAAATAGATTAATCCCTTGGATGCTAGTGTGGTCTCCAATGCATTGTGAAGCAAAGGGTTAGACCAGTGGTTCTCAATCTTTTTTTGTTCAGGGCACCCCTGACACATAATCTAGAACATTCGGGGCACCCCTAACATATTTAATGTACTTTATCAAGGGCATAATGAAGGTACAATACGTAAATATACAGTTATTTTTAGGTCTTACAATCATAATAACAAAAGGAAACATATTGTGCATAACAATTTCTGTAAATCTTTATTTAAAAGTCCATTTTTGTTAGTCTTCATAGAAAACACGGGGCACCCTAAGTTGATGTCCGTGGCACACCAAAGTGCCACGGCACCCTGGTTGAGAATCACTGGGTTAGACACCTCTTTAGCACCCAAAGGGTAAAGGCAGAAGAGTCAAAGTGGAGGTACGCACTGAGACAAAATAAGGAGAATGTGCTGCTTTCTGGGGTGAAAATTCAGGAGAGGAGGGGCTCATTCATATTTTCCATTGTACCAGGGGGCAGACTGGGAGCCACAAAAGATGCTTCAGTGGGTCACATGGTACCACAGGTATCCATAGAGATCAGCCGAGAAACCGCCTTTCTGGTAAAACATTACTTTATTTCAAGACATATTAAAAATGCATACGGTCGGTCTTTGTCCAACGTTTCAGTCCCTATTGGGGCTTTCATCAGGGACTGCAGTGTTGGACAACGTCGGACAAAGACGGACTCTGCATTTTTGTCTTTAAATAAAATAAAGTTTTAACAGAAAGGAGGTTGCTTATCTCTATGGATACCTTTGTTACTACGTTTGGGCCTTGAGCACCTTAAAACCGCTAACAAGAGTGATTAGCAATTCCTGTGAGCAGAGTCATAACCAGAAGCTACCTGGCCCTGGTACAGA
This sequence comes from Rhinophrynus dorsalis, assembly GCA_037306005.1. Classification (NCBI taxonomy): domain Eukaryota; kingdom Metazoa; phylum Chordata; class Amphibia; order Anura; family Rhinophrynidae; genus Rhinophrynus; species Rhinophrynus dorsalis. Next base: position 390,281,953 of record CM074724.1, read on the forward strand.
AACTGCCATGTGCCCCCCCCCCACACCATATTGCCCCCCCGACTACATTGCCTCCCCATTGCCCCCAGTCTCCACATTGCACCCCCAATCTCCACATTGCCCCCCAATCTCCACATTGCCCCCATTCTCCACACTGCCTCCACATTGGAATTCAGAGTTTATCTCAGTGTAGAAGATATCTCCTCTTTATCACACCTTAGTACATCTCCCCTATAGTCTATAACTAAAGATTTCACATAGAATAACACGGGAACTGGAGAGTTTATCACACTGGAGAAGTCATCTCCTCTTTATCACACCTTAGTACATCTCCCCTATAGTCTATAACTAAAGATTTCACATAGAATAACACGGGAACTGGAGAGTTTATCACACTGGAGAAGTCATCTCCTCTTTATCACACCTTAGTACATCTCCCCTGTAGTCTATAACTAAAGATCTCCCATAGAATAACATAAGAATTGAAGAGTGTATCACACTGGAGAAGTTATCTCCTCTTTATCACACCTTAGTACATCTCCCCCTGTAGTCTATCACTAAAGATCTCCTATAGAATAACATAGGAACTGGAGAGTTTATCACACTGGAGAAGTCATCTCCTCTTTATCACACCTTAGTACATCTCCCCTGAAGTCTATAACTAAATCTCTCCCATAGAATAACATAGGAACTGGAGAGTTTATCTCACTGGAGAAGTTATCTCCTCTTTATCACACCTTAGTACATCTCTCCCTGTAGTCTATAACTAAATGTCTCCCATAGAATAACATAGGAACTGGAGAGTTTATCACACTGGAGAAGTCATCTCCTCTTTATCACACCTTAGTACATCTCCCCTGAAGTCTATAACTAAATCTCTCCCATAGAATAACATAGGAACTGGAGAGTTTATCTCACTGGAGAAGTTATCTCCTCTTTATCACACCTTAGTACATCTCTCCCTGTAGTCTATAACTAAATGTCTCCCATAGAATAACATAGGAACTGGAGAGTTTATCACACTGGAGAAGTTATCTCCTCTTTATCACACCTTAGTATATCTCCCCTGTAGTCTATAACTAAAGATTTCACATAGAATAACACGGGAACTGGAGAGTTTATCACACTGGAGAAGTCATCTCCTCTTTATCACACCTTAGTACATCTCCCCTGTAGTCTATAACTAAATCTCTCCCATAGAATAACATAGGAACTGGAGAGTTTCTCTCACTGGAGAAGTTATCTCCTCTTTATCACACCTTAGTACATCTCCCCTGTCGTCTATAACTAAATCTCTCCCATAGAATAACATAGGAACTGGAGAGTTTATCACACTGGAGAAGTTATCTCCTCTTTATCACACCTTAGTACATCTCCCCTGTAGTCTATAATTAAATCTCTCCCATAGAATAACATAGGAACTGGAGAGTTTATCTCACTGGAGAAGTTATCTCCTCTTTATCACACCTTAGTACATCTCCCCTGTAGTCTATAATTAAATCTCTCCCATAGAATAACATAGGAACTGGAGAGTTTATCACACTAGAGAAGTTATCTCCTCTTTATCACTCCTTAGTACATCTCCCCCTGTAGTCTATCACTAAAACTCTCCCATAGAATAACATAGGAACTGGAGAGTTTATCTCACTGGAGAAGTTATCTCCTCTTTATCACACCTTAGTACATCTCCCCTGTAGTCTATAACTAAATTTCTCCCATAGAATAACATATGAACTGGAGAGTTTATCTCACTGGAGAAGTTACCTCCTCTTTAGCACACCTTAGTACATCTCCCCTGTAGTGTATAACTAAATATCTCCCATAGAATAACATAAGAACTGGAGAGTTTATCTCACTTTAGAAGTTATCTCCTCTTTATCACACCTTAGTACATCTCCCCTGTAGTGTATAACTAAAGATCTCCCATAGAATAACATAGGAACTGGAGAGTTTATCTCATTGGAGAAGTTATCTCCTCTTTATCACACCTTAGTACATATCCCCTGTAGTCTATAACTAAATCTCTCCCATAGAATAACATAGGAACTGGAGAGTTTATCTCACTGGAGAAGTTATCTCCTCTTTATCACACCTTAGTACATATCCCCTGTAGTCTATAACTAAATCTCTCCCATAGAATAACATAGGAACTGGAGAGTTTATCTCACTGGAGAAGTTATCTCCTCTTTATCATTCCTTAGTACATCTCCCCCCATTTCCTCTTAGTGTATCATCCTCTTTGTCTGTGCAGGGCTGGCTCTTCACCCCTTGAATCTGGCAGAAGGGTAGTAAATAACAGTTGATTCCAGTAAAGTGGGCGGGACAGGCTCGGGGCTTTCTATAGGATCAGTGTTTGGCAAACAAAAAGTGTGGTTGTTTTTCTTCTGTCTGGCGGAGACTTGACAGGGTGGGATTATCTCGCTCCCGGAGGGGAATATTGCCAGACAGTTTCCTTTTATTAAAGAGCAAGACGAGCCTGGAACGCTTGTGACTTTGTCATCGCGCAGACAGAGGCAGGGATCAGCCAGTCTCACATTTCGTGTGTAGCACTGTGAGGTGACAGCAGTCCTAAGCCACCTGAGTTTGATTTTCTACATCAAAGGACACTGAAGCTTATTTCCGTTTAAAAAAAACAATAAAAGAAAAAAAAAAAAAAAAATGGTCGCTCTTCAGAAGCCTAAAGAGGAACATGTACAAATCCCCAAACGCTCACTGATTAACATTAGGATTTTAACCCTGAAAATGGGGTGGATAGTCAGTAGGTCTGCCCCCTGGTGGTAACACGTGCCAGTGAAGTTGGGGCTGTATAATAAATAGAGACTCTCAGTGTTCCTTGCTGCAGTAGAGAAGGAACTTGCACAGAACTAGCAAGAGAGCACTGCAGTTTCTCAGTTTAGGCTCTTTGGGTTTATTCCAACCCCCCTAGACACCAATGAAGGGATTGTAAACCTGGCACAATGGTTCTATGGAGGGTGCACACATAACCTGTGAAAATTGTGACTGTGAGCTGTAAGCATCCTGGTTGCATTATATCCGGCTGTCATCTATCTTCACATAATGCTGAGTGGGGAAACCGAGCATTAAAGGGATGGTAATGTTTCATAATAAAAGCAGCTCTAATTAATCATCATAGTGTTTGGACTTTGGAGAGTGTTATATCAATACTGTCAGAGTTGTAGTACAAGAGTAATTGAATGATAAAGTATCCCCCTCCTGCCCCTTTTACTAATGTAACACTGCTCAGCCAGATCAGAAGGGAGGTGCCCAGGTAGACTGCAGAGAGGGACAATCTTCAATTAAGATAAGGGAAAAACCTGAAAAACTTGTCACGGGGGCAGGGCTTTCATTGTTCTCATAGGAAGAAGATTGTCCCCTGCTGTTATCTGTCTGGTCTATGGACTGGATTCCACATCTGAGAAGAGATGGCTTACACTAGGTAAAAGGGGCGGGAGGGGGAACTTTGCTTGTGAATATCTCTCAAACCATAAAGGTCTGAGAGATAAGACTTATATCGTTCTTCGTGTTTTTTTAATGCCTACAAAATAAAATAAAGATAAAATGAAGTATTACTATCCCTTTAAGTGAAGACAGATGTGACAATGCCAGCATTGCGTAAAGATGGGTGTGTAAACTCAGTATTGTGTATGTAAATACAGTCTATCAAATTAAATGTAAACTCCAAATTGTCTGATTACAAGTCAGAAGTGGTAAAGTGATTGTTATCCAATGCGCTGGAGACATTTCTAGCAATCCAAAGGGTTACGGTGGCCATTTAATTTAATTTTTTTGCCTAGGGCCCAGCTTAAAATCGACATGTGACGGTCCTGCTGTGGCCTGCATTGTTTACAGGCTCAGAAGGGGTTAACCATACTTAATGACATCACTTAGCCTGGAGCACAACACTGAAGCTGTCAAATCCTTACCCCCTTTTGTTCCTTTCCCAGTACCCTCCCCGAAGGTAGATTTACTGCAACCGGAGATTCAGCCTCTAAGGGAGCGGGGAGGGGGGTGAGGCTGGGAATGGGGTTGAGATGCCATTTTGTCATCCTGTGGGGGGATAACTTCAGGAGGGGAGGGAGTATTACTGAGCGTCTTCATAGCTCTGAACTGCATGCTTCCCCCCCCCCTCCGAGAGCCTAAATGAATGCTGGGATTTATCATCACCTGGCTCCGGCCTTCCACCCCAGCGGCAGCACACGCAAAGGCAGGAAATCCCCCAGCATTCCCCCGTGTGATTCATAGAGGAGCAATTATGTCCTTTTTAGTACCCCCTACAAAGCTATAATGACTTGTGCACCCTTTCCCTGCCAGGAGGGGTAATATGAGGCTGAGGGCTTTATCCACAAAAGAACAGAAGAGGGGGAAATAAAACTTTCGGATGCTTTAAAGCGGAACTTCCACCTTTAAACAACTTTAGCTTCAAAAACTCCCCATCTGGCGCCTAGCTGCTTAGTAGCGCTACTCGCCTGAATTATTACCTTAGTCAATAGATTTCTCCTTTCTTCCACGGCTGACAGGAAGGAAGGAGCGCAGACATCTTGCCATAATGACGTCCGCGCGCCTGCTCTGTCAGTCCCAACCGGCTCTAGTAGGCGTTGCTAGGAGCCATTCGGCTCCGGAAGGGACTGACAGAACAGGCGCGCGGACGTCATTATGGAAAGATGTCTGCGCTCCGTCCTGCCTGTCAGCAGGTTTATCCTCCTGAGTAAAACAAGAGTACTCTCGCAGCTGAGAGAAGTTCTATTCGAAAGTTATAATAGCTGAAACTTGAATGTTTTAGCTGCAATATCTCAATGGCCTGAAATTTTACGGTGGCGCTGTTGCAGCTCTATTCTATGAATGACTCTGGTCATTTAACCATAAACCTTCATAGGGTTGCGTAGCAACAGCGCCACCATACAATTTCAGACCATTAAGATACTGCTCTGAAAAGATTCAGCTGTAATAACTTTTCAATAGAATACCTCTCAGCAATGGGAGTACACTTGTTTTACTGAGGAGGATAAACTCTAATAAATACACACACACACACACACACACACACACACACACACACACACACACACACACACACACACATATATGTATATGTATATAATAGGTTGTGCCGAAAGGTCAATTTAATAAAATAAATTAGTGTTTTTTTGAGTTTTCTAAAAATTACTGCAGTGTGCTGCTTTTTTGTGGTCTTATATATACTTTGGGTATAAGCTTGCACCCAGGCACCACACTAGTTGTTTAGAGTTCTGCCATCTCTTCACATTTGCTTATATATATATCCTAAATAATAATTCACTAGGATTTTTGTCAGAAGCTGTCATGTGCAGTAGAGACTGTCCAAACGCACAGAATGCTGGGAGTACGGAATGCTGGGAGCACGGAATGCTGGGAGGTGTAGGAATGCTGGGAGTTCTGTGCTGGGAGCATTCTGTGCGGAATGCTGGGAGTTCTGTGCTGGGAGCATTCTGTGCGGAATGCTGGGAGTTCTGTGCTGGGAGCATTCTGTGCTTTCGGGCAGTCTCTACAGTGCATGACTGCGTTGGCAGCAGGACGCAGAGCAGGACCGGCCTCTTAACCCTCTGAGTGCCAGAGGGGTACGCAACGCATTGCAAAGCAATGCGTTGCATACCCCTCTGGCACTCAAAGGGTTAACATCACCCGGACCTTGGCCCGTGTACACATGCTTTTGCACTAGTATATTATAAAGTGTTACTGTCCCTTTAATTGTGTAGATACTGAAGACACGCACTGCTCGGGGTGCGGGAGATGAAGAGAGGTTTGATCTCCTCTGTTTTAGCACATCAAACTGTCTTTTGCTCTATCCAAATCATTCATTGTGCCGAGTCTGCGCTGTGCACACGTGCAACATTGGTTATCCTCTAGCACTGTCGTCTGTGTACAGTCATGAATGAGTTAAGAAAGTGGTAGCTTTTAACCGTATAATGTGTAACCCACGTAATGACTTTAACTATTGATTATTTGAAGGCCATTAGCGCTTATTGTTAAAGAAAAGTCAATACTCCTAAAGCCGTGTGAACCATTTGTCTCCTGTTAAAGGACATATCAAATTTAGCAGCATGTAGCGCAAATCCCTTAATGCCCTGCTTGCCTGGAGCGGCTGCCTGATGAGGAGTGGTGGGCAAACCCACAAAGGCTCAGAATCCCAGGGCTGGGAGACTGCAAAGGCAAAGATTGCTTTAGTCGCTTCTGAGTCATGTTCTAAATCCTTTATCTAGTCCCCGGCTTCTCATTTGTTTTTGATGTGAATATAGAAGTGCATTAGTAGATATTTCTTTACTTTTTCATGGAAATCAGTCATTCTCAGCTTACGTCCTCGGGGCAAACAAACGGGTCATGTTCTAAGGAGATATCCCAGATTAAACACAAATGCATTAACCACAATGACTGATCCACTCACATGTTGTGTGTGTGTGTGTGTGTGTGTGTGTGTGTGTGTGTGTGTGTGTGTGTGTGTGTGTGTGTGTGTGTGTGTGTGTGTGTGTGTGTGTGTGTGTGTGTGTGTGTGTGTGTGTGTGTGTGTGTGTGTGCGCGCGCGCGCTAAGGACTGATGTTGACAATCACTGTTTTAAATACGTGAGTCTGACTGTAGTAAATAGATCCGTGCTGGAGACATCTCTTGCATTCAAAAGCCCTAAAAAAAAAAATAAAAGAAACAAACTAAAGGGACACTGTCACCTTAAAATTACTTTGAGAAATTTTAAAAAGCTTTCAAAACCACTTATACATTATTATCCATTTTTTTAATGTAGGAAAACTAGATTTCGCTGTCGTCCGATACAGGTTACTGGTAACTTTGGGTAGGAGACCTGCCCCTTTAACCCCTTAAGGATCAGCTAGTGCATGCGTGGCCGGCACTTGCGTACCACGGTGCATTTTTTTTTTTATTATTACTTCCGGTTCAGGCCTTCCAGATCAGCGTGCAGCCGCGCCGGGAGCCCTGAACTCCATGCTGTGCCTGGGCCGTCACTGGTCGTCCTTAAGTGCCGGACCGCCGAGACGGTCCTGGCACGGCAATGGTCCTTAAGAGGTTAATTAGGCAGCAACAAGTCTAGAAATGACTGCAAGGGATGGAGCCTACCTTCCCTCCTTGGCTGCATCTAGCCAACCAGCTCCAGAAAGATTTGTTCCTTGGTGAAGACAACACGGAGATGAGAACAGTTATGCTATAGTTTTAGAAACTTTTTTATTTTACTGTTAGAAATGGAATACCACCATTAGGAGGATTACCATAACTGACAATGCCCTTACATGTGGATAACTCAGTACCCAGGTGCTTTTTTGTGGAGTTTGAGCCCCGAGGGGGAAAATCTTGATTCCAAGTGCTTCCCCAGGAGTTGCCCACTGAGGTTACTTCTTACTACATGGTAATCTGAAGACAGAAGATCTGCAGGAAAGGTGAGCAACCCATTGAGTGCTGCAGGTCCACATGTCCCATAGTGCCCCTCTGCACAGGGGTTATTCCTGGGAGTTCTTATTGCACACTCCTGCACTCACTGGTTGTTTCTGTTATGTCTGTCAGTGTTTGGAGCAACTTTATGTGGTAAATTAACACTTTAACTGCTGGTTGGCATCTTTTGGGGTGGTTATTGGCACTTTCCCTACTGGGTTCAGTGTTTTCTGGGTCTGATTACATGTTCTAGCGATGTTTCATGTATTTTTTATTTCTCAGTTCTAACTTTGACAAAATTGAGTTTGTTCGCTTTACCGAATAGACAACATTTCTTAATTCACTTCTATGGGACTGTACAGTTTGGGACATATCTCTGCAACCGCTCAACCTAGCGACTTCAGAGATGTCTCATTTTAATTGTCTGACCTCCAGTTCATATTGCAAGTGTGTTGGGGGGCTCAGGGGGCTTCGGGCACTGTTGGGGTACTTTTTCTGGAAAAACTACATTTCCCATGAGCGCTTGCTTCGCGCGCTCATTTCTGATTGGCTCCCTCCACGGCAGCCATCTTGTGAGCTTTACACGCAGGGCTTGGACTCTCCTTGTCTTCTTTGCAGGTTAACCCTTCGCCTGCCAGATAAGTGTATTTTAGCGATTTCTGGGGTGAAAGTTTAATCTTACACACTATAAATTGGGTGATTAATTATTATGAACATTGTTGACACTGTGAGAATGTCTACTCCATTGGAGCTTGGGGCCAGGTCTAAGATTAAGGACGCTGGGGTCTCTGTATCCCCCATTGCTCATTGCTCCTCATGTAATATAGGGTTGCCTAGAGAATTCTCAGGTCATTTATGCCCAGCATGTTCTGAAATCCCTGAGTCTCTCCCAGGGACCTCCAGCCATGCATTAGAGCCAGTTTGAGTGCAAGAGTTCAAGGCTGCTACCAGGGACCTCAGGTCTACGTTGCAACCCTTCCTCAGTCAGATCTTCCCTGCTAAAAACGCAAGGAGTACCTGACAGTTCAGATTCCTCTGAAGAGGAACTGTTGGTGGATTCAGATGTTGAGGAATGTCCTGCTGTGGGCTCCTCTCAATTTTTTGGGGATCCCTTTGAGGTTGATCCAAAACCCTCGGCTGAGGGCCTGATCAGGGCCGTCTTAAACACGCTAAACATTCCCCCACTTCAGGAGCCTATAAAGCCCCATACTTATTTTCCACCTAACCCCACTCTGGACCGCCTAGTGGCTGATGAGTGGAAATCTCCAAACAGAAAGCCTTCTGTCTTCAAGAAGTTTGCTAAGCTTTACCCCTTTTCTGAGGCGGCGCTTGCTCTATGAGTTCACCCCCCTAAGGTGGACGCTCCTGTCTCAAGGCTATCTAAGTCTACCTCCTTACCAGTTTCTGATGCGTCCTCTCTGAAGGACTGGACTGACAAGAAGCTTGAGGTTTCCCTCAAGTCCATTTTTGCCACCGCTGGTACTGCCATGCGTCCAACATGGGTTAACCAGGCCATTGCGGTCCGGACTGAACAACTCACCCTAGCTGTACGTTGGGGTGATTCATCTTCGGATATGTTGCAGCTTTTTGCCAACATATCTGAGGCCCAGCACTATGTTTCTGCTGCCTTATTTGATGCTATCTGTCTGGTAGCAAAGGTTTCCACCATGTCTGTGGTTGCCAGACGAGCTATTTGGCTCAAAATCTGGGCTGCTGACACCGCTTCTAAGAAAGCTTTGCTGTCCTTTCCTTTTCAGGGTACATCTTTATTTGGGTCAGATCTTAAGGATCTGATCAGTGAGGCCACTGGGGGTAAGAGTACTCATCTGCCCTTGGTTCCCAGGAAGAAGCCTCCTCTCAAGCGTAACAGTTTTTATTTGTCCCTTTCAGACTGAGACACGTCCGGCGAACCAGGCAGTTCCCTCAGCTCCACTTACATCCTCCAAACCCAAACAGCAATGGAAGCCCAAGGTCTCCTCCAAGCCCAAGGCTTCAAAGACTTCTCTGGCATGACTCACTGAACCCGGGTCCTCATTTAGCTGTGGGTGGTCATCTTCATCACTATCACAGCATTTGGGAGGATTCAATGGTGGACCCGTGGGTTTTACAGGAAGGCCAGCATAGCCTGGCCGAAACGTTGAATAAAATACAATTTTTGAACTCCATATTTGGAAGTTCTGTGAATGCTTGGTCCACATGTTTTGTATATGATTTCAGTCAAATCAATGCACCCAGGCATCTTCATACCTCATAAGTGAGAGTGCTTCCACCTTGTTGAATTATATATATATATATATATATATATATATATATATATATATATATATATATATATATATAATTCCAGTCCAGATTTTGGTAAGCACACCCAAAGAAAAAACACACATTTAAAATTACTGGAGTGCAACCAACTTTGACCAAAATAGCTAAAAGCAAATATACAAAGTATTGGTGCACCTCCAAATTTTCATCACTATTAACCCTTTACTCTGCGGCATTGTGCCTGCATATCACTACTATATTAAAGATGAGGATTTGGTTACATTATATGGCCATAGAATGCTAAGCTTGCCACCAACGCCAAGGTACCTCATTTTGGCAAGTACCTAACCTTAATATGCTTTGTCTTATGAGCTGAATCTCTCCTACTTTAGGCATTTACTACCCTTAATTTACTTTATCCTGAGAGCTGAGTCTTGGTCAGCTTTACTCAGTAATGGAGAGAGACTCTCTGACAGGCATTATATAGTGTCCTAGACATATATATACACTAGTTTTAAAGTCTGTGTACACAGGCCAACACTGGTGGCGCTGCAGTCATGCGCAGCACAGACTGCCCGCGTCGCTGCTTATATGGAGCAAGGCGCTCCGAATTCAAACCGTGGTCCTCTCTGCGCAGAGAGGACTCCGGTCTGAATTTGGGGTGCCCCACTCGGTATCAGCTGCGACGCAGGCAGTCTGTACTGTGCATGACGGCTTCTGACAAACATCCTAGTGAATTATTATATAGAATATATATATGTGTGTGTGTGTGTGCATAAATGTGTGTGTGTATATATATATATGTGTGCGTATGCATGTAGGGGCCATCTATTGTGAAGCAATGTTCTGGACATCCCTTTGGCACTTGCAGGACCCGGCCATTTGCGCGAGGTCTCTAATTCCGCATGGTTGGGGGAGGGAGGTAGAGATCCTTCTGCCGAGTCCTCCAATCTGAGGTTTAGAGTAATTGATTTTCATCTCATTCCAAGTTGTTCAGCGACAGTGAGTGTGTGTGTGTGGGGGGGGGGGGGGGGGGGGCTGCAGGGTTCAATTCTCGTTTCAATTATGGAAATCACTAGGAGGCGTGTATAAATGCGCCTCCTAATTGCTGCACGCTGACCGCGGAGTTGTAGGTTGACTTGTCTTCCCACCGCTGGTCCTGGGGGAGCTGTCTCTATGGCAACTGTGCTCATGGACCCTGCAGGACAGGGTTAACCGTGCCTTGTAAAACCTGGTAATGTGTTCTGGCTGTGAGCCTGTGAGATGGAGGTGTTTGAGTGTGCATAAGGGACCCGTGCACAGGAACGCAGCCTGATATGAGGGTTACCCTTTATATCGCTCATAACATTGCCCCTACTTAACCGGGAACGTGGGAGAGATTTATTACACAAGTGGCTGAAGCTTCAGCAGAACATAGGTCGGGCCGCTGCACTAAGTACGAGTGGATCAATTCTGGGGCAAACCAACTGCACTTTAGTATAGCAAACAAGGGGTTAATTTTATAAATGTTGCACCGTAGGGAACACACAAACATTTCCATTCACTTAAACTGGCATTTAACCCCATGAATACTGCAGAGGTCTCCAGCGTATTGCTTCATAATCTGTTGGAGGCCCCTCTCTAGCACTCGAGGGGTTAAAAGCCATATTTAAATCAACATGAATGTTTGTCTGTCCCTGATGTAATGGTTTGCTCCAGAGTTGCCCGTCTATAGGAGATATTAGGGGTCCGTACCTCCCGAGTGTCCCTCTTTAGGAGATATTAGGGGTCCATACCTCCCAAGTGTCCCTCTTTAGGCAATATTAGGGGTCGATACCTCCTCAGTGTCCCTCTTTAGGAGGTATTAGGGGTCTGTACCTCCCAAGTGTCCCTCTTTAGGAGATATTAGGGGTCTGTACCTCCCAAGTGTCCCTCTTTAGGAGATATTAGGGGTCCGTACCTCCCAAGTATCCCTCTTTAGGAGATATTAAGGGTACATACCTCCCAAGTGTCCCTCTTTAGTAGATATTAGGGGTCCGAACCTCCCACATGTCCCTCTTTAGGAGATATTAGGGGTCCATACCTCCCAAGTATCCCTCTTTAGGAGATATTAGGGATCCATACCTCCCAAGTGTCCCTCTTTAGGAGATATTAGGGGTCCGTACCTCCCAAGTGTCCCTCTTTAGTAGATATTAGGGGTCTATACCTCCCAAGTGTCCCTCTTTAGGAGATATTAGGGGTCTGTACCTCCTCAGTGTCCCTCTTTAGGAGATATTAGGGGTCCATACCTCCCAAGTGTCCCCTCTTTAGGAGATATTAGGGGTCTGTACCTCCCAAGTGTCCCCTCTTTAGGAGATATTTGGGGCCCTTACCCTTATGGTTTGAGAGATGATAGCGCTAAAAAAGTTCCCCCCTCCCTCCCCCTTCCCTGACTGAACGCTGACTGCAGGGGTATCCAGTATTACTTGCATCAGGTGGCTCTGCAGCATTGCCGAGATCGCGTTTATAAAAAAGAAATCTTTCACTAAAACAGTCTTCTACATTTGCTTGCAAGCCAATCACACGTAGCAGACCGTTTCAGTGAAAGAATTCTTTTCTATAAACGCGATCTCGGCTCTGCTGCAGAGCCGCCTGATGCACATAAGACTGTCATACGACAGCTTCCCCTGCCGTCAGCGTTCAGTCAAGGAAGGGGGAGGGAGGGGGAACTTTGAGCGCTATCATCTCTCAAACCATAAGGGTTTGAGAGAGGACACTGGAGGCAATAAGTTTCTTTTTAACAAAGCTACAATATGGGGATTAGTCATTTGCAAGTATTACTGTCCCTTTAAGGGTATAAAGTGTGTGAAGGTCATAGCACATCACGTGGCTGTTAAGGGGTTAAAAACCCATACTTATATCAAAGGGAATTTTATGCCCCCCCCCCCCCCCCATAGTGCAATTGGTTGTTACAGAATTGAACCATTTTAGCTTATCGAATTGCAAAAAAAAATATTCCCCATCATTTAAATGATTTTAACTCTTTGAATGCTAGATTTGCTCACCCCGCTCGGAGAGTTAAGTGGTCTTTATGACATCACGATAGCTGGGATACTCCGGTTTTGAATCTGCATTACCGGGTCTCTGGGGCAGAGTCTGATTCTCGGGGTTGTGGGCAGTTTCTTAAAGTGACAGTAATACTTAAAATGTAAAAATATATGTTGTAGGGTTTATCCCCCTGAGTAAAACAAGAGTACTCCCACTGCTGAAAGATATTTTATTAAAACATTCTAACAGCTCAAATATGAATTTTTTAGGTGCAATATCACAGTGGCCTGAAAATTTACAGTGGCGCTGTTGCTACACCATCCTATGGACTGCTCTGGTCTGTAGACCATAAATCTCCATAGGATGGTGTAGCAACAGCGCCACTGTAAATTTTCAGGCCACTGTGATATTGCGCCTATAAAATTCAAGTTTGAGCAGTTATAATTGTTTAATAAAATATCTCTCAGCAGTGGGAGTACCCTTGTTTTACTCAGCGGATAAACTCTACAACATATATTTTTTTACATCTTAAGTATTACTATCCCTTTAAGAAACTCTGCCCATTGGTTACAGTTACACCCACTCCCCGCCCACTTCTCCTCCTTCCCCAGCCTGTTTGCCTATATTTTTGCAGGTTTCTGAATCCTCGCCACCAGTCACGATTAAGCCCCGCCCCTTAAATAAAACCACCGACAGGGGTGGGAGTGACCTTGTTTTACTCAGCAGGAAAAGCTCTACAACATATAGATTTTCATAAAAAAGTTTACTGCTCCTTTAAATGTGAGTGGGGGCGGGGCTTAACTGACGTGGAAAAAGTAGGAGGAATAAGTTGGGGAAGGAGGAAAAGTGGGCGGGGAGTAGGAGGAGCATACTGGGAAGGAGCAGAAGTGGGTGGGGTATCATTAGAAACGCTCCACAACCTGGGAAATCAGCTTCTTCCCCAGAGACCCAGTAATTAGCAGCAAAAATCGGGATCTCCGGGGCAAATCTGGAGCATTCCCAGCTATGCAAAATCTGAAATAAACCAACTGCACCATAGTGAAAAAAATACACAAAAATAATAATAATCTCCCAATCTGCCATTCATTTAAATGGGAATCTTTAAAAGGATAGTAATACTTAAAATGTAAAAAAAATATATGTTGTAGGGTTTATCCCCCGAGTAAAACAAGAGTACTCCCACTGCTGAGAGATATTTTATTAAAAAATTATAACAGCTCAAACTTGCTTTTTTTTAGGTGCAGTATCACAGTGGCCTGAAAATTCTACAGTGGCGCTGTTGCTACACCAACCTATGGAGATTTATGGTCTACGGACCAGAGCTGTCCCATAGGATGGTGTAGCAACAGCACCACTGTAAATTTTCAGGCCACTGTGATATTGCACCTAAAAAATAAAGTTTGAGCTGTTATAATTTTTTCATAAAATATCTCCCAGCAGTGGGAGTTCCCATGTTTTACTCAGGGGGATAAACCCGCCAACATATATATTTTTTACATTTTAAGTATTACTATCCCTTTAAACCACTGAATGCTAAGAAGGTGCACATTGGGAAGCAAGGTGTTGGACACCGCCCCAGCATTTAAGGAGTTAACGCTTCCCTATTAAATAAATGGCAGTTTTTATTGGTTCCCTACAGTTGGTTTGCCCCAGAATTGCACCCCATTTCTTGGTACATCAGCCGCAGTGTCTGTTTACGTTTGATGTGCGTCGGTGTCAGATTGAGAATAAATAATATTATTGTCACGAAGGCCGATGCACTAAACAATAGAGGTGCAATTATAGTGCAAAGCAAACCGATTAAACTATTCCCATTGCTTTAAATGAGGATTTTAACCCCTTGAACACTGGAGAGGTCATCTTTGCATTTCTTCGGAATGCACTGGCGACCTCTCTAGTGTTCAAGGGGTTAATTAATGTTTATTTTTCTCTTACAGTGCAGTTGGTTTGCTCCAGAATTGCATCATTTTCCTTACTATATCCTCCTCATTGTCTGACTGTTTAATTACTGTGAAAGGCTCTTTGGGTTGATTGGCGTTTTAGCTCCTCCAGCAGCTGGAGAGCCACTGGTGGCATGGCCCTGGGATCAGGGTGAAAGTAAATTGACTGTGCGTGTTATTAAGGGGAAAGCAATGTAAGAGTTAAGCGCTGCCTGATTGCCCGCACCGTGTCCTATATAAAAGCCTCCTCGCTTCTGGCAGCCTCGTCTCCCCATGATTACAGCTAATTACATCGACCGGACACCTCCTCGCCCCCGCCATGCAGCTTTAATTGACCGTTATTCATCTGCAGGCTGTCCGGGTGGCAGAGCACTTGGCAGCCCAACGACAGAGGCCTCGGCTAATTGCTGGGCCCGGGGGATTAGGCCAGGTGATTACACACTTCACGGTGTAATTACATAAGCATCGCTTGGCTGCTGCCCCGGCTCCGAGCCGAAGGTCACTCTCTGCGTTACCTGAGATTAATTGGAGCTGCCAGACGAGTGCGAGGAGCTGGCGGAGCGCTGATACGATTAGCAGCGAGGAATCGATGGCCGCTCTTCCCCGGCACCCACAGCTGTGAGATTAGCTTGGGGGGGGAGAGGGAGCTGGAGAGAGGGATGAGAGGGAGATGGGGAGGGGGTGAGATGGAGAGTGGGGTGATAGGAAGATGGAGAGAGGGGTGAGAGGGAGATGGGGAGAGGATAGAGAGTGGATGAGGAGAGAGAGGGAGATGGAGAGAAGGTTGGGAATGAGATGGGAGAGAGAGAGAGATGGGGTGAGGAGGGAGAGGGGTGAAAGGGAGATAGGGAGAGGGGGGAGATGGAGAGGGGTAAGGGGGAGAGGGAAAGGAGTGAGAGGGAGATGGGGAGAGGGAAAGGAGTGAGAGGGAGATGGGGAGAGGGGGGAGACGGAGAGGGGTGTGAGGGAGATGGGGTGAGGAGGGAGAGAGGGGTGTGAGGGAGATGAGGAGAGAGAGGGGTGTGAGGGAAATGAGGAGAGAGAGAGAGATGAGGAGAGAGAGGGGTGAAAGGAAGATGGGGAGAGGGGGGGAAATGGAGAGGGGTGAGGAGGGAGAGGGGGGAAAGGGAGATGGGGAGAGGAGAGAGAGAGGGGTAAGAGGGAGATGGGGAGAGGAGAGAGAGAGGGGGTAAGAGGGAGATGGGGAGAGGAGAGAGAGAGGGGTAAGAGGGAGATGGGGAGAGGAGAGACAGGGGGTAAGAGGGAGATGGGGAGAGGAGAGAGAGAGGGGTAAGAGGGAGATGGGGAGATGGGGAGAGGGGGGAAAGAGAGATGGGGAGAGGAGAGAGAGAGGGGTAAGAGGGAGATGGGGAGAGGAGAGAGAGAGGGGTAAGAGGGAGATGGGGAGAGGAGAGAGAGAGGGGTAAGAGGGAGATGGGGAGAGGAGAAAGAGGGGGTAAGAGGGAGATGGGGAGAGGAGAGAGAGGGGTAAGAGGGAGATGGGGAGAGGAGAGAGAGAGGGGTAAGAGGGAGATGGGGAGAGGAGAGAGAGGGGAGATGGGGAGAGGAGAGAGAGGGGTAAGAGGGAGATGGGGAGAGGGAGTGAGAGAGGGGTAAGAGGGAGATGGGGAGAGGAGAGAGAGGGGAGATGGGGAGAGGGGGGAAAGAGAGATGGGGAGAGGAGAGAGAGAGGGGTAAGAGGGAGATGGGGAGAGGGAGATGTAGAGGTGGGAAAGAGGTGATGTAGAGAGGGGTGAGAGCAATGCGTTTGAGACCTCTCTAGCATTCTAGGGTTAAAAGCCCATTTTAAATAGGGGAGGGGGTGTATTTGGCCCTATAGCGCAGCTGGTGCGAATCGCAGTTGCGCCACATTTGTCTTTGTGTAAATGGCCACCAGCAGTATTATCACAACCGTTTCTCCAAAAGATCTGGGGCTGGTGCCAACCGAACGCGTTATTAGTGCGCCGTGCAGCCCAGTGGCACCATTACTAGTAGTGAGATCAGCACCATTACATGCCCCAAACAAGACTAAGGGGTTTAACTCTTTATGCAATCAGGATGCTGGGTTATATAGCTAGCTGCATTAACCCCTTAAGGACCGGCTGCGCACACACGCGACCGGCACTTAAGGACCACGGACCTTTTTTTTTTTTTTTTTTTCTTCCGCAATCAGATTCAGGGTTCCCCAAACAGTGTGCAGCCGCACGGGGAGCCCTGAATTCCATGCCATATATGTACATCGTTGGTCCTTTAGGGACATCCACCCCGTGACGTATATGTACGTCATGGGTCATTAAGGGGTTAAGAATCCTTGATGTTCCTGGCATGTCATGGATTGGGGAGCAATAACGTGCCAGGATTCATGGATTCAGGGCTTCCCGAGTGGCTGCATGCCATTTGGGGAGCTCTGAACCGGATGCTGAAAAAAAAGAAATGGTTCCTGTCCTTAAAGGCATAGTACTACTTCGTTTTATCTTTATTTTATTTTGTAAGCATTAAAAAAACATGAAGAACGATATAAGTCTTATCTCTCAGACCTTTATGGTTTGAGAGATATTCACAAGCAAAGTTTCCCCCTCCCGCCCCTTTTACCTAGTGTAAGCCATCTCTTCTCAGATGTGGAATCCAGTCCATAGACCAGACAGATAACAGCAGGGGACAATCTTCTTTGTATGAGAACAATGAAAGCCCTGCCCCCCTTGACAAGTTTTTCAGGTTTTTCCCTTATCTTAATTGAAGATTGTCCCTCTCTGCAGTCTACCTGGGCACCTCCCTTCTGATCTGGCTGAACGGGGGGGGGGATACTTTGCTTGTTAATATCTCTTAAACCATAAAGGTTTGAGAGATAAGACTTATATCGTTCTTCATGTTTTTTAATGCCTACAAAATAAAATAAAGATAAAACAAAGTATTACTATCCCTTTAAGCACCAGCCAGGTACGCGATCGGCCGGTCCTTAAGGTGCTAATAGCAGAAAGAGGGAAGTGGTCATGCCACAATACAGATCTCTGGTTAGACCTCACCTAGAGTATTGTGTACAGTACCGGAGACCCCATCTCCAGAAGGATATAGATACTATAGAGTATTGTGTACAGTACCGGAGACCCCATCTCCAGAAGGATATAGATACTATAGAGTATTGTGTACAGTACTGGAGACCCCATTTCCAGAAGGATATAGATACTATAGAGTATTGTGTACAGTACCGGAGACCCCATCTCCAGAAGGATATAGATACTATAGAGTATTGTGTACAGTACCGGAGACCCCATCTCCAGAAGGATATAGATACTATAGAGTATTGTGTACAGTACCGGAGACCCCATCTCCAGAAGGATATAGATACTCTAGAGAATTGTGTACAGTACCGGAGACCCCATCTCCAGAAGGATATAGATACTATAGAGTATTGTGTACAGTACCGGAGACCCCATCTCCAGAAGGATATAGATACTATAGAGTATTGTGTACAGTACCGGAGACCCCATCTCCAGAAGGATATAGATACTATAGAGTATTGTGTACAGTACCGGAGACCCCATCTCCAGAAGGATATAGATACTATAGAGTATTGTGTACAGTACCGGAGACCCCATCTCCAGAAGGATATAGATACTATAGAGTATTGTGTACAGTACCGGAGACCCCATCTCCAGAAGGATAAAGATACTCTAGAGAGAATTCAGAGAAGGGCTACTAAAATGGTGACTGGTTTACAGGAAAGGAACTATCAGGATAGACTAAAGGATCTGAACATGTATAGCTTGGAGGAGAGAAGAGAGAGAGGGGATATGATAGACACATTCATATACATGAAGGGAATCAAGAAAGTGCAGGAGGGAAGTATATATCAAAGGATTAAAAATGTTAGGACAAGAGGCCATAGTCTAAAACTAGAGGGACACAGGTTTAGATGTAATGTAAGAAAGTTTTACTTCACTGAGACGGTAGTAGATAAGTGGAATAGCCTACCAGCAGAAGTGGTAGAGGTTAATACAGTAAAGGGATGTAAGCATGCATGGGATAGGCATAAGGATGCCCTGAACATAAGACAAGACCAAGGACCAAATAAGGTTTGAGGTTTTTACAGTAGGAAAATGGGCAGACTAGATGGGCCGAATGGTTCTTATCTGCCGTCAAATTCTATGTTTCTATCTTCCTATCTGTTGTGATGTATTGGATATCCCTGATGGTTAAAGGGTAAAGCATGAGACCTTTATCACGCCTCCCTCCAGCCTGTACCTAGCCTCTGAGTATTCCTTTGCTCTGCGGTGGCATTACATGCGTCAGACTCCATCAGTTGTGAGTTATAGGAGTCGGTACCCAGATGTTGGTACAAGAAGCACATCTGAGGAATTGCTGATATACGAGCCAGGCAGGCATCATCTGTCTCTGAGAACTCCTGGATGTTAATGATGTATGTCTCTATCACACAGGGCTGGGAAGGGGCTCTGTTCATATATTTAATGTTATATACGTCTGACTAGACAATAGATGAGTAAGGACAAGCTCTCACTAAACTTAACCTGTTCATGTTTTTAAATTGCAAATAAACTGAACTTTACAGGAGACCTATCAGGTTAGTTACATTTAAAGTGTTAGTAATATCTGAAAAAAAACTTTTTTACATTTAGAGAAGCTTAAAAAGCTGATCTAAATGCAAAAAAACATATCTCTCAAACCGCTATGGTTTAAGAGATACAGGCGTTTAAAGTTTGATTTCTCCTACTGACAGCTGTAAAGCTGTCAGCAGGAGATCCGTGTCGGTCAACACGCTGGCGCTTGAGAAGTGCCGAGATCGCGTTACTTACACGGAATCCCTTCATTGGAATGGTCTAAAACGTGTGCCTAGTGTTCAGACCTAGTGTTCAGTCACGTGTTTTAGACCATTACAATGAAGGGATTCTGTGTAAGTAACGAGATCTCGGCACTTCTCAAGCGCCTCCGTGTCGACCGACATGGATCTCCTGCTGACAGCTTTACAGCTGTTAGTAGGAGAAAGCAAAATTTTAAACGCCTGTATCTCTTAAACCATAGCGGTTTGAGAGATACGTTTTTTTGCATTTAGATCAGCTTTTTAAGCTCTTCTAAATGCAAGAAAGTTTTTTTTTGACATTACTAACTTTAAAGAGAATTAAAAAACAGACTACTTCTAGACATTAGCTTAGAATAACCTTTGTTGGTTTGCTTTGTACAAAAAACTGCCTTTTTGGACACTAGTTGGTGCTGTTGCTAACAGTTTGGTTAAACAAAATAAGTTTGAACAGTGATAACATTTGAATTGAAAATCTCCCAGTATTGAGACTATCATTGTTTTACTCGGTAGAAGAAGTACTATACCGTTTATTTTTATATACAAATAAATATAAATACTGTTCCTTTATGTCAACGGCCATTTGAGAAATGTTATGTCCCCTTTGGTGCAGTTCATTTGCCCCAGAATTTCTCCACATTTGTCTTTGTGCCTACGGCCCATGGTCGGCATCCAGCTTCCATTTTACACTGGGAATATAAACCACTTTGGTGCATCTATTAATATACTTGTTAATGGTTTGTATCTTCTTTCTAGGGACATGTCTCACCCACCCCCCCTGCTGTCACCGCAGAATGCCCCTCACATCGCCCTGGGACCCCATCTGAGACCACCTTTCCTTGGCGTGCCATCCGCTTTGTGTCAGAGTCCAGGTGAGTAAACTCGGGCAGGAACAGATTGACATCTTAGGTGCCCCCTATAGAAAGGCACCAAATGTGCCCTTAGCCCTACCCATGACCATACTCCCTTGTCTCACTGAACTCCACACCACATACAATGCATTGAATACCACCAACCTATTTTTGGGGGACATTAGTATTCCTTTAAATGGGGGGTTTAACCCTTTGAGTGCCAGAGGGGTACACAACGCATTGCTTTGCAATGCGTTGTGTACCCCTCTGGCACTCAAAGGGTTAAGTCCTTGTATGCCAGAGTGGTCTCTAAAGAACTGTGAAGAAAGGAATGGGAGACCACTCTGGTATTTAAGAGCTTAATCCTTTGAGTGCCAGAGGGGGTACGCAATGCATTGCTTTGCAATGTGTTGCGTACCACTCTGGCACTCAAAGGGTGAAAGGCACCATTTGACAATTTGTAGAATTGAGAAAAGGATATTTCGTCTACAGCAGCGGAAGGGATTGTTTACGGTAAGGACAATATAGGTATGGAATTCACTGCCTGAGGAGGTGGTGCTATCGAATACATTAGATGCCTTTAAAAAGGGCCTGGATACTTTTTAAAAAGATCAGAACATAGAGGGTTATGTATATTAGTATTGGGATTAATATTTAGTTAGTGCTTGTTGATTCAGGGAGAAATCTGATTGCCACTTGGAATCAAGAAGGAATTTTCCTCCCATTCAAAGCAGAATTTGAAATGGTTTTTTTGGGGGTTTTTTTTGCCTTCTTTTGGATCAACAACAGTAAACAGGAATAGGAAAAGGGTTGAACTTGATGGACGCAAGTCTTTTTTCAACCTGAACTACCATGTAAGATCACTATGTAAGATTTGTCAGTTTCCAGTACATAAGAGACCATTCAAGGGGTTAAAAGCACCACTTAAAGTGGATTTATCACCACTTTACAAGTTATATCCAGTAGGTATATTCCTTAGCGAATAAGTTTAAAAGGTTTTTATTTAAAAAACAAAAAAAAAAAGAAAATGTTATTTGTGCGAAAATTAAGCTTTAAAGTGTGCCCTGCATCCTACTTCCGGCTCAACTTCTCTTTCCGCAGTTTGCCGCTCTACCTCTGCTCCCGTCACTCTACCCAGCATCCTCTGATGACGGAGGTGTTCTGTTAGTAAGCTAGAGTGATCTCATTGGCAGAGATCGATATCTAGCCAATGAGGCGGCTCCAGCTTACTAACAGAACGCCTCCGTCATCAGAGGATGCTGGGTAGAGTGACGGGAGCAGAGGCAGAGCGGCAAACTGCGGCAAGAGTTTAGCCAGAAGTAGGATGCAGGGCACACTTTAACCCCTTAAAGACCCTTGACGGTCATAGTACCTCATGGGTAGATCTGAGTTAACGACCCATGACGTACTACGATCGTCATGGAATTCCGGGCTCCCCCCGCGGCTGCACGCCATTCGGGGAGTCCGGAATCCGAATTGAAAAAAGAAAATGCTTCATGGTCCTTTAGTGACCGCAACGCGCTGGTCGATAAGGGGTTAAAGCTTAATTGACGCACAAATAACTTAAAAAAATAATAATAATAATAACCTTTTAAACTTATTTGCTAAGGAATCTACCTACTGGATATAACTTGTAAAGTGGTGATAGATCCACTTTAAATCAAACAGAATTTTATTTATCCCCTATGGTGCAGTTGGTGTGCCCCAGAATGTCAGTAATTTACGTGGGGGCATAGGGTCAATTGGACAGTAGCACTGGAGGGCACCGTGTCAGTCTTCTCCCTCTCTCTCCCCTCTCTGTTCAGGTTATGGGTTCTTGCAGCCCGCGCAGGCGGAAATCTTTGCACGACAGCAGGAAATGCTGCGGAAACAGAACTTGGCCAGGTAATCACGTTCTCCTTATCGCGTCCATTTATCCGCGGCCGCCACATCCCTTCCTTTGGAAATTAGAATCACTGGTTCGCTCTATTTGGTTCTCTACCTGCGCAGTTCTCTTCATTTCTCATGTGACCCCTTTAAGGACCAGAGAGTTGGGGAATGCATTGGTTTGCCACGCTGGTCCTTAATGGTTTGAGTGGCAGAGGGGTCGCAATGCATTGCACAGCAATGCTTTACTCACCCCTCCAGCACTCAATGAGTTAAAGTGCACCTTTCACCCTTTGACACATTTTTCATTTTAAAGTGAATTGAAAATTGCCTACATGTTGTCAGTTTGTTGTAATATAATTAGATTTTTTTAAAAATGAACCTTTTTATTCATTTATGGCACAATATGACTCTTTGGGGGAGATTCACTAAGCAGTGATAAAGTGGAGAAATCTTAGTGCATAGGCTCCATACAATTACATAGGAACTGGAGAGGAGATATCACCGCATAGTGAATCTCCCCCTTTATGTTAAAGGGATAGTAATACTTCGTATTATCTTTATTTTATTTTGTAGGCATTAAAAAAACATGAATAAAGATATGTCTTATCTCTCAAACCTTTATGGTTTAAGAGATGTTCACAAGCAAAGTTTCCCCTCCCGCCCCTTTTACCTAGTGTAAGCCATCTCTTCTCAGATGTGGAATGCAGTCCATAGACCAGACAGATAACAGCAGGGGACAGTCTTCTTCCTATGAGAACAATGAAAGCCCTGCCCCCCTTGACAAGTTTTTTCAGGTTTTTCCCTTATCTTAATTGAAGATTGTCCCTCTCTGCAGTCTACCTGGGCACCTCCCTTCTGCTCTGGCTGAGCAGTGTTACATCAGTAAAAGGGGTGGGAGGGGGATACTTTATCATTGAATTACTCTTGAACTACAACTCTGACAGAATTGAAATAACACTTTCCGTGGCCCAAATACTATGAAGATTAATTAGAGCTGCTTTTATTATGAAACATTACTATCACTTTAAATAGATTCTGTTCTGGGCCAATATTACGCCCCCTTCGGACTATATAATAGCACAGTGAGTGCTCAAACAGCACTATTTCGCGTATCATATAGGGAATTAGTATAAAGTGCCACACACTGATTTGCTATACACAGCTCTGACCTCGTGTGTTCCCTACCCTAGAAAATACAGGATTTCCACAAGCCATATGGATAAATGGACAGATAGGAAACTGTCCCACAAAATAACCAGGAAGATGTCTTTGGCTTTCCACCACAGCCAAACAAATCCATTGACTTAAATGTGACTTTTAACTTCTTGAATGCCAGAGAAGTCTCCAAGCTTTGCTTCACAATGCGTTGGAGACTTCTCTGACATTCATGGGGATAAAACATTCATTTAAATCAATGTTACATTTTATTTGTTCTCTGCGGTAGAGAATAGCTTCATTTTACATATAACTCTATAGGTTTGCAACAAATAGTTTTAGGCTCAAATAGAAGGATGAGGGGTGTACAAAGCAATGTTTGTCTCTTATCTCTCTGGACCTTTAAAGGGATAATAATACTTAATAATTACTAATCCCTATATTAAAGTCATATTAAAAAGAAATGTATTGCCCCCAGTGTCATCTCTCAAACCTTTATGGTTTGAGAGATGATCGCTCCTAAAGTTCTCCCCTCCCCCCCCTTCCCCGTAGTCAGAGTTGTAGCTGACTGCAGGGAAGCAAGTCGTACGACCGTCAGGTGGCTCTCCAGCACAGCCAAGATTGTGTTAATAAAAAATAAATCTTTCACTGAAATGGTCTTCTACGTGTGCTTGGTTTGTGCTTGGTTTGCAAGCACACGTAGAAGACCGTTTTAGTGAAAGATGTTTTTTTTATTAATGCGATCTCGGCTCTGCTGCATAGCCACCTGATGATCTCTGACCAGATTTCCCTTCAGTCAGCTACAACACTGACTTCGGGGAAGGGGGAGGGAGAGGGCAACTTTAGGAGCAATTATCTCTCAAACCATAAAGGTTTGAGAGATGACACTGGGGGCAATACATTTATTTTTAATATGACTTTAATATAGGGGTTAGTAATTATTAAGTATTACTATCCCTTTAAAATGTTAAAGGCGCATTAACCCCTCCTATTAATATCCCTACACATACAAACACACACACATACACATACAAATACACACACATACATACAAACACACACATACATACATACATATACAAATACACACATACACATACAAATACACACACATACATACAAACACTCATATACATATACACATACATACATATACAAATACACACATACACACACATATACACATAAGCACAAACATACATACACACACATATACAAATACAAACACATACACACACACATACCTACACATACACACACATATACAAAAACACACACACACACACACACACATATACATATACACACACATATACACATACACACACACACATATACACACATACACACACATACATATACACTCACAAACACCTTAATGGAAACACAAAATCATTACGGCTACTTTGAATCCATTCTGGTTCTGGAAAATTAATCTTTAATTAGTACTGGATATTATGTATAAGGAGGAGTTGAAAGCCTTAATAATCATGTCTTCCTCCATGAATACGATATGCAGTACTCAATTTTTAGAGCCAATTTACTCAGAATGAATTTGTGACCATTAGGATATGCTGCACAGATTAAGGGAAGTGGGGTTTATCATTATGAAGTGTTTGTTCCTAACATAAAGTTAAACCTGGGGCCTTTCTTGAACTTGTAAACTATTGTATTGTGTGTCAACATGGTAGAAAATAGTCTTATTTTTTAACATTTTCATTCCGATTTATTTTACTCTGAATCCACATTCTCATTTTTCTTTTTTCAAGGCTTGAGATGTCCGCAGAAATCATCCGACAGAAGGAGCTGGAGAACTTACACCGCCAGCGACTTTTGTCTGGGGAACCTTTGACTCTTCATCCTGGGTTACCTCCTGATCACCCTGCCCTGAGGAACATGCACGAGCTCCCTGAGGGCCACCCATTACGAGAAGAGTTGTCCCGCAGGAACGCCATGCTGGTCCTTCGACACAACAATACGCCTCTACTTTCCCTCAACCACCAAGGTGTCTCTGCTAGCGTGCCTGCACCCAAAGAATCTGGAAGCAACAGGAGGGCGAGTCGAAAGTCGGTGCATCACCGGACAGAGCCACAAGGAAATCATGGTGAAACCAAGGAACTCTTGGACCAGCGCCTGCGGGAAGGGGCGTCCGAGGGGAACGACGAGGAGATGAAGGATTCAGAGAGTGAAGCAGAGGAGAAGGGGGACAGTCTAAGAGCCGAGCGCGGGGCCTCCTCCTCATCTCATGAACTACAGGAAAGCAAAGACTCTCTCAAGAGTGGCGAATCCATAAAGGAGTCAAATGATACTCACACACACCAAGCGCTCCCCTGTGCTCCGTCAGAGTCCCCCACAAACCTCTTGGGACCAGGAATCAGCAAGGGGGAGAGCAAATATTTGCCGTCCAGCACAGTGCCTCCACCACAGCCTCTCCCCTTTGGATTCCCCTATGCTGTCAACCCCTATTTACACACAGGTATATGTCATAAAGTCTCGGCTTTAAACCCTTTGAGTGCCAGTGGGGTACGCAACGCATTGCAAAGCAATGTGTTGCGTACCCCACTGGCAATCAAAGGGTTAACCTCTTGAGTTCGTCAAAGGAGCAGTAAACCTTTATTTATGAAAAACATAAGATCTATTGCTTTCCTTGCTTGAAGGTGCTGCTTCCAAAAGTTATTACTACCTTTTTAAATTGCAGTTTTCTATTCTGTTCACCAAGCAATGTTGTTCCCATCACTTACTGTGGAGAGTTGTAGTTTGGTATCCAAGGGGGTTATTTAAAGGAGCAGTAAACTTTTTTTTATGAAAACACACATTTTATAGAGCATTTTCTGCTGAATAAAACAAGGTCACTCCCATCGCTGTCAGATGTTTTATTCAAAATTTATAGCAGTTTAAATAATCAGGAAGTGAGTTTACTGCGTTTACTTCCTGATAGTTCTAACTGACAGGAAGTGAATTTACTGTGTTTACTTCCTGATAGTTCTAACTGACAGGAAGTGAATTTACTGTGTTTACTTCCTGATAGTTCTAACTGACAGGAAGTGACTCAGCAGTTTCTATCACATTCTATGGAGAACTGTATGTCTCTGACTTTTCTGACTTTCCTCTCCATTAGAATCTAACAGGAATCTAATTAGAATCTGACCACTAGAGGGCACTGCTAATGTAAAAAAACATGAGTTTAAAGGGATAGTAATACTTAAAATTTTAAAAAATATATGTTGTAGGGTTTATCCACCTGAGTAAAACAAGGGTACTACCACTGCTGAGAGTTGTTTTATTCAAAAGTTATTAATTTTCAAAGTTGAATTTTTTTAGGTGCAATATCACAGTGGCCTGAAATTTTACAGTGGCGCTGTTGCTACATGATCCTATGGACAGCTCTGGTCCCGGGACCATAAATCTCCATAGGATGGTGTAGCAACAGCACCACTGTACAATTTCAGGCCACTGTGATATTGCACCTAAAAATTTCAACTTTCAAAATTAATAACTTTTGAATGAAACACCGTTCAGCAGTGGGAGTACTCTTGTTTTACTCAGAGGGATAAACCCTACAACATATTTTTTTTACATTTTAAGTATTAATATCCCTTTAAACTGTAACAGCTCTGGAAATATAAATCTCTTGGCAGTGGGAGTACCCTTATTTTACTCAATAGGAAAATCCCTACAATATATATTTTTTCATAAAAAAAGTTTACTGCTCCTTTAATAGCCTGTAAAGGGGGGTATAAAACTGGTGCAGGGACATTGAGATTCCTCTGGCTCCACCCACAGTTCAGAACATGGGTGTGGCCAGAACAGCTGAGGCACCACCCCTCAAAATTTGGACCTCTAGGCCAGGGTTTCTCAACCAGGGTGCCGTGGCCATCCACTTAGGGTGCCCCATTTTATCTATAAGGCTTTGACAAAATTGTGAATGTAGACTAGCAACTGTATATTTAGGGTATGCAGAATATGTTTATTTTAGTTGAGAGGCCTAACAAGAACACTTTATTTATTTATTTGTAATCTTCATTACACCCTTGACAAATGACATAAAAATGATAGGTGTAACCCCAAAAATGCCAGACTGTGTGTTAGGTGTGCCTTCATCAAAAAAGGCTTGAGAACCACTGCTCAAGGCAGGTGCTTATTCTGCCTCTTGATAAAGCGGACCTATCACCTTCTATAAAGTTGCCCTACAATAATTAAACATATGGCGACTAGCTCCATAATAGTTCTATTACCTCTCAAGAGTGCCAGATTCTGAAGAAATCCTTAATCTTCGGAGACTGACGGCCAGGTTAGTGTCGTCTGCGCGCCTGCACCATCAGACCTTTCCGGTGCCTTATGGCACAGTGCAGTGCTTCTTAGAGGAGACCGGGACTGACATCGCAGGCACACAGACGTCTATAAGACAAGATGTCTGCGCTGATTCCTGGCTTCCGGTCTCTGTATATTAACCCTTTGAGTGCCAGAGGGGTACGCAAAGCATTGCAAAGCAATGCGTTGCGTACCTCTCTGGCACTCAAAGGGTTAAGGATTACTTTAGAATCGGGTGCTTCTGAGATGTAATAGAACTATTCTGAAGCCATATGCTTAATTATTGTAGGGCGACTTTATACAATATGAGAGTTATGCTGTAAATACGGCCCTGACCACAATGGCTCCCACTTTTTACTTGACACATATTGCCTTAAAGGGATAGAAATGTTTCAAAATAAAAGCAGCTCCAATTAATCATCATAGTATTTGGGCCACGGAGGGTGTTATTTCAATACCATCAGAGTTGTAGTTCAAGAGTAATTGAATGATAAAGTATCTCCCTCCCGCCCCTTTTACTGATGTAACACTGCTCATCTCAGAGCAGCAAGACTGTCCGGATGGATCACAGAGAGGGACAATCTTCAGTGGTCATAAGGGAAAAACCTGTCAAGGGGGGCAGGGTTTTCCTTATGATCACAGTAAGAAGATTGTCCCTTGCTGTGAGCAGTGTGGTCTGTGGACCAGATTCCACATCTGAGAGGAGGCGGCTTACACTAGGTAAAAGGGGCGGGAGGGGGATACTTTATGTTTCAGTTACTCTTGTACTACAACTCTGACAGTATTGAAATAACACTCTCCATGGCCCAAATACTATGAAGATTAATAGGAGCTGCTTTTATTGTGATACATTACTATCCCTTTAAATATAGATTATTGCAAAAAAATAAATAAATAAAAAATCCAGTCCTGTTATGTCCCTGCATCCAATGAAATAAGAGTCCATGAAAAACAAGCCATAATTTATGTATTTAGGCTAAATAATTAACCCTTTGAGTGCCAGAGGGGGCTGCTTTGTAATGCATTGCTTACCCCTCTTGCACTCAAAGAGTTAACCAAGGCCCTCAGACACCCCACAGAAAGTTCTGTCTACTTATTATCTCTTGTTAATTTAACACTTTAATGTCCAGGGTCCTGGGAAGTAACCTTCCCTTAAGGACCACTTTGGTGTTTCCGACACGCCGGTACACACATGACCTGTGAGGCGTACCGGCACGCCGCGCTGGGGACTTAGAGAGACCTCTCCAGTCATGGAGCAGTCAATTTCACTCTCCATTTTTACTTACAGCGCTATGGAGGACATCACTGGTCCCTGTGACCATCAATCAGGTGTTAAAGGGATAGTAATACTTTATTATTAACTAGTTGAAGAGCCCGTTACACGGGCCACAGTGCCACTGCCAGCCGGTCGTGGGGCAGTCATGCGCAGTAGAGACTGCCCACGCCGCGGCTGATACAGAGCTGGACACTCCACGCATGACTGTGTCGTTACACACGTTTTAACGATATCCCCTATATTGTACATATTTGTAAAATAATGTAATAGCCCCCAGGTTCATCTCTCAAACCTTTATGGTTTGAGAGATAACCAAAGGCAAAGTTCCCCCCTCCCTCCCCCTTCCCTGAAGTCAGCGTTGTACTGACTGCAGGGGAAGTCTGTTGTACGACAGGCTTGCGGCTCTGCAGCAGAGCAGAGATTGTGTTAGTGAAAAATAATTATTTCACTGAAGCGGTCTTCTACGTGTGCTTGGTTTGTGATTGGTTTGCAAGCACATGAAGAAGACATTTCAGTGAAATAATTATGTATCACTAACGCGATCTCGGCTCTGCTGCAGAGCCGCATGATGAAAGTCAGACCGGATATCCCTGCAGTCAGTACAATGCTGACTTCAGGGAAGGGGGAGGGAGAGGGGAACTTTGCCTTCAGTTATCTCTCAAACCATAAAGGTTTGAGAGATTAACCTGGGGGCTATTACATTATTTTACAAATATGTACAATATGGGGGATAGTAATAATAAAGTATTACTATCCCTTTAAGGGTTTAATTTGGCGTTCTCATATAGAACCTGGAGCAATTCTGGCGAAACCTGACTGTACCAAAACAGAATTCCCCAAATTTCTCATTGATTTAAATGTAGCGTTTAACCCTTTATGGCCTTATTCATGAAGGGGTACAGTTCTGGATCAAACCAATGGTACCACATGGGGATAGATGAAAATCCCTAGTTGCTTTAAATGGAGCTTTTAACACCTTCAATGCTGAAGTACTGAAGGGATTATAATACCCAGTTAAAGGAGAAATATCACCCTAAATAAAGCCCCCCCATATTAATTAGCCATATAGCAAAAAGCTTACCAATAGTCATATTATCCAGCATAATTACCGCGTTAGTCAGAAATCCTACTTCTGCCGAGACTGACGGCCAGACAACAGTGCAGACATCTTTGCTTACAGACATCTGTGCGCCTGCGCTGTCCGTCCCGGTCTCCTCTAGGAGGCACTGCATTGTACCTTAAGGTAACAGGAAGGGACTGACGGCGCAGGCGCCCAGATTTCTCTAACGTAAGAAGCTTGCCCGTCAGTCTCGGCAGAAGTAGGATTTCTGACTAAAGAGGTAATTATGCTGGATAATAATGACTATTGGTAAGCTTATCACTAAATGGCTAATTATTTTGGGGGGAGCGACTTTATTTGGGATGATAGTAGAGATGCACCGATACCACTTTTTTTAAGACCGAGTACAAGTACCGATACTTTTTTCAAGTACTCGCCGATACCAATTACCGATACTTTTTTTGCGGTCATTTGCCAGTTTTCCAGGTACTTAAAGCGCATATATTATATATATAATATATATGCTTTAGGTACTTGGAAAACTGGCAAATGACCTCAAAAAAGTATTGGTGAGTACTTGAAATATAATATTATATATATATATATATATATATATATATATATATATATATATAATATACACACACACACACCACCTCTTGACTGTCCCCTCTTTCTCCCCCTCTTGATTCCCACCTTTTACTTCATTCTCCCCCTCTTCAGCTTTTGTCTTGGCTTTTTCTCTTCCTTTTGATCCCCCTTTGTCCCCCTCCTTGACTCTTGATCCCACTCTTTTGCCTCTCTTGCTCTCTCCTGATCCCCCCCTCTTTTTTGCCTTTTCTTAGTTCCCCTCCTTTTGTCTCCTGATCTTTATTCCTTTTGCCTTTTTTTTCCCCCTTTTTCTTAGTCCCTTTTTTCTCCCTCCTTTTCACCCCTCTTTGCCTCTCACCACCCGCTCCCATCTAGCCTCCCATACTCTCCTCTGCCGGGTGCTCGCTGTTCTCTCGCGAGCCCCGGCAGAAGTCAGCGTCAGAGCGTTGCCATGGTAACCCGCGGCAACGCTCAGACGCTACTTGAGGGAGAGAGGCAACCGGGGAGCATTGTGAGCAGCTCCCCGGTTCCCTCACTGCAGCACCGACCCTGACACAGGGTATCGGTGCTGGCATCGGCCGCATTTGCGCGAGTACAAGTACTCGCGCAAATGCTGGTATCGGCACCGATACCAGTATCGGTATCGGTGCAACCCTAGATGATAGTTAAATCAATGGACATTGATTGGATTTTTCAGTTGTGCAATATGGTGCGATTGGTTTGCTCCAGAATAGCACCATTTAGCTTGCTAAAAAGGGAGACGTGAATGATCGGTAATTACGCCCCACTCTTCCTCCTCATTTGGACGCCTCGGATGTGACTTTAGTTGTGCGTAAAGAGGCCCCTTTCAACTGATCCCTGTATAAAAGTGCAATATGTTGTGTTGTGCGTAAACTAGGCATGAAATTATGGGATGGCATTCTGTCTCCTGCGGTGTCTTTGTACAGTAAAAGGCAAAGGTTAAATAGCAGCAAGATAGCATTAATTTCCTCTGTGTACTGAAAATTACTTCCATATGACGAGGGGAACGTCGACTTGCAAACGGCATATTACCATTACAGTAGGGCGCATCTTGTAACAAATCTGTGTTTGTGTAAGGACCATATTATCCCTCTGAGTGCCATAGTGGTGGCTAATGCATTGTTAACCCTTTGAGTGCCAGAGGGGTACGCAACGCATTGCAAAGCAATGCGTTGCGTACCCCTCTGGCACTCAAAGGGTTAACAGTGCATTAGGGTTAAGGGAATAGTAATACTTAAATTGTAAAAACAAATATGTTGTAGGGTATATTCCACGCCTGAGTTAAAACAGTGGTACTCCCACTGCTGAAAAGTGATTTATTCCAAAATTATTACAGCCCATACTTTATTTTATTTTAGGTGCAGAATGTCAATGGTCTGAAATGTTAGGGTGGAGCTGTTTCTACACCATGCTATGGACAACGCTGGTCAGTTGACCATAAATATCCATAGGATGGTGTAGCAACAGCGCCACTGTAACATTTCAGGCCACTGTGATACCACACCTAAAAAAATACAGGTTTGAGCTGTAATAACATTTGAATAAAATGCCTTTATAGCAGTGGGATTACCCTTGTTTTACTCAGGGGCATAAACACTACAATATATATAAGATTTACTATCCTTTAACCCCTTAACAACTGGCCGATCGGCGCGTCGCGGTCACATAAGGACCACGGAGCATTTTTTTTTTTTTTTTTTTTTTTTTTAATTCCGGTTCCGGACTCCCCGAACAGCATGCAACAGCTGGGGGAGCCCGGAATTCCATAACGGTCATAGTACATCATGAGTCGTTAACTCAGATCGACCCATGACGTACTGTGACCGTCAAGGGTCGTTAAGGGGTTAAGCAATGTATTTGATACCTCTCTGGCGCTCAAAGTGTTGTCACTCTTTAGCCAAGGACAGTACAATGCAGTGCAGACCCCCACTCTTGCATTCAAGGGGTTAATACAGCTGTTTCCTTTTAAAAGTGAGTTTTCGGTTCATCTCATCCTCGCTTCTCCAGAAACCAAGGGGCGGAATAAATTAATGAGGAGGAATTATCAGTCCCGTCTAGACAGATGTTCTCTCTGAAGTGAGAATCTGAACGGGTGGCAGTTTCTATTTAATCTCTATTAAGTACGGGATATAACGTCCGTAGAAGGAAAGACGACTTTCTGTTGCAGGACTCTGAGACCCCATACTCTTAGGGAGGAATTATTGGGAAGGGTTTAACCCTTTGAGTGCCAGAGAGGCAGGAGTACGGGAACATAGAATCATGTCCGACTCCCGTGAACTGATATCAAGTGTCTGTTAAATGAATTCTGGGGAAACAGTCCACTCACAATTAGTTCATAGCGGCCAGTAGACTTTTCCACCCAGATTAAGTTAATTGGTTCATTATTATAAGGAGGCAGGGAATGATGGGAGTTGTAGTCTGTCAGCATCTAGACGGCCTCACGTTGCCGAACACTGATCTAACGGGTTAATGTTCTGCACCCCTCTTGTTAATAAGGGATAAATATTATTTCTTATAGTATCCAGCAATGAATGGGTTAAGTGAAGAAAAAAAAAATTGTATTAAAGGTGATTGACAGGTCAGCTTCGCTTGGTGTGTGGGGACCCCCCCCGCCCTCTCCGCTTCCCTCCACCTCTCTCTCTCCTCTTCCTCGTCTGTCCAGGCTCACGCTGTCTGTAATTGAGTGAGACAGCTGCGCCGGGACTGGATTTAGCAATATTGATTTTGCAATACATTAGGAGAATGGAATTCCTATCACCGTTCCAAAGGCTTCCTGTTAAAGCAACACCTCCCCCCCCACCCCCCATCTTTACTACCCTCTGTAACCCCGCCGCCTCCAGGCCTGCATCAATCTTTAACCCTGTAAAAGCGAGAGGTGTGTGCAACGCATTGCGCACACCTCTGGTCCTTAAAGGGATAGTAATGTTTCATAATAAAAGCAGCTCTAATTAATCATCATAGTATTTGGACTTTGGAGAGTGTTATTTAAATTCTGTCAGAGTTGTAGTTCAAGAGTAATTGAATGACAAAGTATCCCCCTCCCACCCCTTTTACTGATGTAACACTGCTCAGCCAGATCAGAAGGGAGGTGTCCAGGTAGACTGCAGAGAGGGACAGTCTTCAATTAAGATAAGGGAAAAACCTGAAAAACTTGTCCAGGGAGGCAGGGATTTCATTGTTCTCATAGGAAGAAGATTGTCCCTTTCTGTTATCTGTCTGGTCTATGGACTGCATTCCACATCTGAGAAGAGATGGCTTACACTAGGTAAAAGGGGCGGGAGGGGAAACTTTGCTTGTGAATATCTCTCAAACCATAAAGGTTTGAGAGATAAGACTTATATCATTCTTCATGTTTTTTTAATGCCTACAAAATAAAATAAAGAAAAAACAAAGTATTACTATCCCTTTAAAGGGTTAAACTGACAGTGCGGGTTAAACTGACAGTGCCCTAAAATTGCTTCTGAATATCATTGGAAATGTTAGATATTTTTGCATTTTAAAGCGGAACTATCACCCCGAATAAAGTCCCCCCCCTACAATTAGTCATATAGCGATAAGCTTACAAATAGTACTATTATCCAGCATAAGTACCCGCGTTATTAAATCGCAACTATCACCCAGTAAGTATATTTCCCCACATAATTGCACATCTGGTGACTAGCTGCTCAGTAGCGCTAGTCGTCAGAATTATTACCAGATTAAAGAGAAATTGCTATTGTTCCAGGACTGACAGCAGGATGGAGCGCGGACATCTTGCCCTAGTGATGTCCGCGCGCCTGCGCTGTCAGTCCCAGCTGGGTCCAGGAGGCGTTGCTAGGAGCCGTCCGGCTCCAAAAGGGATGGACAGCACAGGCGCACGGACATCACTATGGAAAGATGTCCGCGCTCCGTCCTGCTTTCAGTCGGGGAAGAATAGCGATTTCTGTTTAATCTGGTAATAATTCTGCCGACTAGCGCTACTGAGCAGCTAGTCACCAGATGTGCAATTATGTGGGGCAATATACTTATTGGGTGGTAGTTTCGCTTTAAGAAATCCTACTTCATCTCAGACTGGCAGCCAGGCATCAGCACAGACATCTTAGCTTAGAGACATCTGCTAGCCTGTGCTGTACGTCCTGGTCTCCTCTAGGAGGCGCTGCATTGTACCTTTAGGTGACAGGAAAGGACTGACGGCGCAGGCGCCCAGATTCCTCTAAAGCATGAAGCCTGGCCGTCAGTCTCAGATCAAGTAGGATTTCTGAATAACGCGGTACTTATGTTGGATAATAGTACTATTTCTAAGCATATTGTTATATAACTAATTATTTCGTGAAGACTTTATTTGGGGTGATAGTTCCGCTTTAACCCTTGAGTGCTTCACAATGCATTCAATACCACACTGACACTCAAAAGATTAAATGAAAATGAACACAAAAAAGTAAAAGAGGAACCTGTATACGTTCTGCTCTGCACATTGATTGGGTAGAAGCCCTAAAATTCAGTCATTTATCACGCTAGCTTGTAATATGTGGGACACAAAGAACATGTAAAGCAGATAATGGATAGGAGAGGATTACTAATATAAATGTGCACAAAATAGGCTCAAATGAGTCCTACACCTTCCTAACCCCAATTTACTAAATAATCGTATGTACAGTAAGATATTTAGCTTTATGAGTTTATGCTGCTTAAACAATCATGTATGCCAGCTAGATACTAACATTCCACACTGCTCAACATTACCAACTGTTCTTCCTGCCAGCTAGGTATAACATTATACACACTGCTCTACATTACCAACTGTACTTCCTGCCAGCCAGGTAATAACATTCCACACTGCTGTACATTACCAACTGCACCTCCTGCCGGACAGATAGTAACATTCCACACTGCTGTACATTACCAACTGTACTTCCTGCCAGCCAAGTAATAACATTCCACACTGCTGTACATTACCAACTGCACCTCCTGCCAGCCAGATACTAACATTGCACACTGCTGTACATTACCAACTGCACCTCCTGCCAGACAGATAGTAACATTCCACACTGCTGTACATTACCAACTGCACCTCCTGCCAGACAGATACTAACATTCCACACTGCTGTACATTACCAACTGTACTTCCTGCCAGCCAGATACTAACATTCCACAGTGCTGTACATTACCAACTGCACCTCCTGCCAGCCAGATAGTAACATTCCACACTGCTGTACATTACCCACTGCCACTTTCTGCCAGCCAGATACTAACATTGCACAATGCTCCCCATCCCAAGTGCTACTCAGCCAGTACTAGCTAATTAAATCAACGTATAAAGCTAAATATTGTATAAACTATTGTATGAAATAGAAAACTCCTGATATATAAATAGGAGACTGGTAGAGTGAAGGTGATAACTTTATTCGGTAACTAAGTGGCTCTAGGTTGCAAGCTGTCAAGACAACTAGGTCTCTTCTATAGGCATACGCGGTCTCTTGCTAACACGGCAACGCGTTTTACCTATACGATACAAAAATAGGTACTTCTGAAATCTCTTTCAAAATCATCTATTTGTTACAAAGTGGCAGTTCCAGGCAGCATTAGGAGGAACATGCTTTGAAGGGGTTGAGGGCCAGTTGCTTGATGATAAAGGGATCCCAATCATGACATTAGGGACCCTGGGAGCCCTATAAAGCAAGGTCAGGGCATCCCGCGCAGCTGTGCAGCCTGTCACGGTGCTGTTATTCTCGCTGACCTCTGTGCTCCATGTGTCTGCACTGCTGGGAGCTGTGGGACGGCGGGAGGAGGGGTTGTTTATCAGTGTCAGGCTTGGCCCCCATCCTGTCTGCGTCTCCCTCTCCGTGACCGACCTTGTCTTCCCTCCCGCGTGTGAGATGTGGAAACTGCCAGCAACGCGCTCCACCTCCCCCCTCCTCCTCTCCCCATTTTACCCTCGGGGACAACTCAGGAAGTTAAAATCCTTTTTCTATCGATCCCGACCTCCAGTACAATTAACACGACCTGGCGTGAGCCGCTCTCACCGCAGCCAGCCCCCCTACACACGCATATCAGCCTTGAAATAAGGTGTGGGGGGGGGGTTTAGATGATCTCAGCCTGGGTACACTGTGTGTCGTACGCACAAAGAAAAAAGTGGAACAATTCTGGGACAAATGTACTGCATCACAGGGAAGAAATAAAAATTCCTGTTGATTTAAATGGAGCATTTAACCCCTTAAATTCTAGAGAAGCAATGCGTCGGAGACCTCTCTTGCATTCAAGGGGTTTATATCCCTGTTTAACTCCGTGGGAATTTGAATACGGTTGGAATCACACTCTCTACCATTCAAGGGGTTAACCCTTTTAGTGCCAGAGTGGTACGGAATGCATTGCTTTGCAATGCATTCTGTACCACTCTGGCACTGAAAGGGTTAAAAGCCCAATTTAACCCCTTCAGCGCCAGCGCGGGTGCACAACGCATTGAATCATTAAGGCATTAAATCCCTTTGAGTGCTAGAGGCATTGCATACCCTCTCTAGCACTCAAGGGGTTAAATCCCTGTCATTCAGATCTCTGGATGGGTTTTCAGAGAGCTTTCTGTCAGGAACATGGGAACAGAGATACAATGTAAAAAAAAGAGAGCATACAGAGCACTTATTGCTGCAGGGATAGTGTGACACTGTATCACAGTCCTGCTTTGAAGGTCGACTGACCAGAAAACTTTCTTGAAACAGGAAGTTCACTGTCAAGGACGTAGAAGTGTTTTAGAAAAAGTTCACTATGAGAAAAAAATATTTGTATTTTTTATTTATATGTTATGCACTTGTAGAATATGTAAATTAAAAAATGATGTCACTATCCCTTGACCCTTTGGGTGCCGGAGGGGTACGCAATGCATTGCAAAGCAATGCATTGCATACCCCTCTGGCACCCAAAGGGTTAACCACTAAACAGCCAGCCAACGTGGCTTGTGTCTGGCCATTAAGGACCACAGATGTTTTTTGTGACAATGGCGGCGTGTGGTCGCACCGCGACCTTGGAATTCCATGACATGCCAGGACCTTCACTGGTCCTTAAAGCGATACTATCACCCTAAATAAAGTGTCCCCCCCAATAATTAGTCATATAGCGATAAGCATAGAAATAGTAGTATTATCCAGCGTAAGTACAGAGTTATTACTTCTTCTGAGACTAACGGACAGGCAACAGCGCAGACATCTTGGCACTGTCTGCCCCAGTCTCCACTAGGAGGAGCTGCATTGTACCTTAAGGTAACAGGAAGTGACTGACGGCGCAGGCACACAGATGTCTATAAAGCAAGAAGCTCAGATGAAGTAGGATTTCTTAATAACCCGGCAATTACGCCGGATAACACTACTAATTATAAACTTATTGCTATATGACGAATTATTGGTGGGAGGACTTTATTCGGGGTGATTGTTCCGCTTTAAGTGCCGGATCAGGTGTGACGATCCTGACATGTCAAGGATCCTTAAGGGCTTAATCTATATCTTCTATTGTCACAAGACGCTGCTGTTTATAGCCTATGACTAAAGCTCTCCTACAGAGTCTATTAGTAACACAAAAGTTTCCTTTTGGACACTGGTTGGAGTTAGTTTGAGCTGTAGTAACTTTTCAATGAAAACTTTCCTTGCAGTGGGAGAACGTACGCTTGTTTTACTCATGAAAAAAGATATATATATACATACACATATGTTTCATGTAGAAAGTTGAATGGCAGCAGGAAAGCTTATATAATCCTCATGTCTCTGGATTATGAGGCATAGGTTGAACTTGATGGATTTGTGTCTTTTTTTCAACCTAATTTACTATGTTACTGAACCTGTAAATCAGTGGGATATTGGAGAATTTTCCTTGGTCACATGTGGTGCTGTTAATTTGCTTCAGTGCTGCTTCATACTTCATCCTCTTTAGCCATGTTAATTGCAGGTACAATTGTCATCCTTAATTCCGCCCCAGGACTCCACGCTAGCTGTTGGCGTTACCACATAGGTTCATTTTCTGCCAGACACTGTAGCAACCCTTAGCCTTCTAAAAGCCAGAGGAAGTGGCTAATTGGGATGTCGTTCCCAACTCCAGCCGCCCACCTACCCTGGGAGATGTCAGGGTCTTGGAAAGCTAATGGCAGGGTCTGACCTCAGGCTGTGCATGGAATAATTGAGCTGAATTCATTTGTTGTTCCCCTCCCAACCCTTGAATCCGCACTGACCTCTCTCACTGTATCTAACCACCCTGCATCTTAACGCACACATTAATATCCTTCATGTGCCAGGGAACCTCTTGTCTCCCTTCTACAACACAATGAGGCTTGTGTACTAAGAAAATTGGTGAAATCCTGCAGCCTGCTAACTGCCAAATAATCGTTCTCAATATTCTCATTGATTTAAATCGCACTTTTAACCATTTGCATGCTAGACAGATCTCCGCAATGCGTTGGAGACCTGTCTAGCATACAGATGGTTAAAAGCACCATTTAAATCAGTGGGAATTTTTGTTGACCCCAGAATTGGTCATGTTTTACTTTGTGCATGAGCCTGGATGTTCGGAGTGTTCTACCAGCAAAGGATTCTGGGAGAGGAGAGCCCGTACTCTGCATGGTGCTGACAGGTCATTAAAGATGGATGTTAGCCACAGAATGTGTTCATCTTGCTGCCGCCTTGTTTTCTTCCTGGGATTTTAATGATTAATGCCTGTTTTTTTCCTCTCTACCACCACCACCACTGTGGGCTATATGCACAAAGTAATAAAAAATGGATTAATTCTGTAGGGGACAAATAAAAATATCCACTGATTTAAACAGGGTTTTGAAAGTAAATGTAATATTTTAATATGGAGAAAATACAGATTTGAGAGTTTATCAAGGGTACTCCCACTGATATGCTTTATTCAGAAGTGATTACAGTCCAAACGTTCATTTTTTTGGGTACAATAGCTCTATGGCCAGAAATGTTATGGTGGCGCTATTGATACAGCATGGTATGGGCAGCTATTTTCAGTAACGATAACTCTCCATAGGTTGCTGTAACAACAGCGCCACGATCACGGAGGAAACTGCACCCAAGAACTGTGAATATTATAGAAGTACTGTGGCTACAGCAACCTATAGAGGTACTGTCACTGATAATAGATGACCATGCATCTCTGTAGCTACACTGCCACCATAACATTTCAGGACATACAGGTGTTGCACCCAAATGATGTAAGGTTGGGCTGCAATAACTTTTGAAGAAAACATCTCTCAACAGCGGGCGTTCTTTAGATCACTCAGCAGGATAGACCATGCAATATGTCGTTTGTTCCATATGATGTAATAGTATACTTTTAACTCTTTGAATGCTGTATGTGACAGCAGATGGCTCCATCTGCAACAAATTAAAATTCCCCCAATATTCCCACTGATTTAAATGGAGCGCTTAACCATTTAACCCCTGAAGGACCAGAGGGGTGTGCAACGCATTGCTTTGTAATGGTTTTCACACACCCATCCTGCTCCTTAAGGGGTTAAAATGCATCTATCACGCTTTAGAGACCTTTCTAGCCAGCAGCAGGTTAACCCTTTAAAGCCAGGAAGGTATTGGCTACCTACCTGTCACTCCAAGGGTTAAAAGCCCTCCTTAACCCCTTAACGACCCTTGAAGGTCCTGGGTAGATTTGCGTTAAGGACCCATGACGTGCCAGGACCATCATGGAATTCAGGGCTCTCCGCGCCGCAGCACGCCATTTTGGGAGCCCTGAACCGGATGCGGCACAAAAAAAAATGGTCCGTGGTCATTAAGTGACGGCCGCATGCGCGATCAGCCGTCCTTAATGGGTTAAATAATCGGGAAGGCCGGTGCAGTTGGGAGGCCGGCGTTCCTCGAAGATGAACAGAAGTGAACGACCCAGTGTTAAAAGGGTTAAAAGAGTGGGCTGGGCCACGTGGTACAGTTGTTCTTGCACCTCTTTAACCCTTTGAGTGCCTGGGCGTTACGCAACGCATTGCTTTGCAGTTATACTTATTCTGTACTTATATAGCTGCAACTTATTCAGCAGCGCTGTACAATAGGGAAGAGACATAGAGAAGTATTAAATAACGCAAATGAAACATGGAAAACAAAGGGGTCAGGGTGCCCCCTGCTGGTGAGAGCCGACAGTCTAGAGGAAGGCAGGTGGGACACAGAAGGCGTAAGTGCTATGGGGTGTAAGTGCTTCCTGCCACATGAACTGCCGGTCAGTGGGTGGGAGAAGGAAGTGCTTTTCAGTGCAGTGGTCCAGGCAAGTAGCAATGCATTGCATACCTCTATGGCCTCATTTCATCGCTACCTTACCTTATTGTCCCCTTCGTCCCCCAACACACGCCGCTCATGTCCCTCTTTTTCCTCTCCCCCCAGGTGCCATGGGGGGGCTGTTCCTGGACGGCGAAGAGAGCGTGGTGCTAGAGGACCTCAGCAAATGGACAGTGGATGACGTGTGCAGCTTTGTGGGCAGCCTGTCCGGCTGTGCCGAATACACGCAGGTAATCATCCATCTGTGCTTTCCAGCCATGATTATTTACAGGGACATAGAATGTAATAAAGTATATATGTTGTAGGGTTTATCCCCTTGAGTAAAACACTGGAACTTCC
Organism: Rhinophrynus dorsalis; assembly: GCA_037306005.1. Lineage (NCBI taxonomy): Eukaryota > Metazoa > Chordata > Amphibia > Anura > Rhinophrynidae > Rhinophrynus > Rhinophrynus dorsalis. Next base: position 390,323,078 of record CM074724.1, read on the forward strand.
ACTGCTGAAAGGTGTTTTATTCAAAAGTTATTACAACTCAAACTTTTTGGTGCTGTATCACAGCAGCTGAAATTGTACAGTGGCGCTGTTGCCACACCATCCTATGGACAGCTCTGGTCAGTTGAACATAAATCTCCATAGGATGGTGTAGCAACAGCGCCACTGAACCATTTCTGGCTACTGTGATATTGCACCTAAAAATGTCAAGTTTCAGCTGTAATAACTTTTGAATAAAACACATTTCAGCAGTGCGAGTACCCTTGTTTTACTCAGGAGGATAAACACTACAATATATATGTGTGTGTATATGTATATATATATATATATATATATATATATATATATATATATATATATTATACCAATTAAAGGAATAGTAACACTTAATATGTAAGACTATATATATTATAGGGTTTATCCTCCTGAGTAAAAACAGGTTACTTCCACAGCTGAGAGGTGCTTTATTCAAAAGTTATTGCAGCCCAAACGTGAATTTTTTTAGGTGCAGTATCTCAATGGCCTGAAATGTTACAGTGGCGCTGTTGCTACACCACCTTATTGACAGCGCTGGTCAATTGACCATAAATCTCCATAGGATGGTGTAGCAACAGCGCCACTGTACAATTTCAGGCCACTGTGATGCTGCACTTAAAATAATTCAAGTCTGAGCTGTAATGACTTTTGAATAAAACACATTTCAGCAGTGGGAGGTCCCTCGTTTTACTCAGGGGGATAAATACTACTGTATAAATATGGTTAACCCTTTGAGTGCCAGAGAGGTATGCAACACATTGCTTTGCAATAAGTTGCATACCCATATGGCACTCAAATGGTTAAATCAGTAGGAATGGTTATATGTCCCTTATGGTGCAGAACGTTTGCTCTAGAATTTCTCCACGTTTTTTCTGTATATATATACCCCTTGTGCCCTATCGCTACTCTTATTTAAACACTTTCCGTGCCCTCCCACCCCCTTTCCTGGCCCCGCGCTCGTTCAGGTTGTCTTCATTGCTTGCGCCTCTTTTATTCCTCATTAGGGAAGGGAGCGCAGACATAAGCCTTTCCTGCTCATTAGAGGTTGGCGAATGTCCTCTAAGTGTCCCCTTTCCGTACACCCTCACTTCTGCTTTCTGTTCTGCTTCGCAGTGGGAGAGAGGAGTCTGCGGCTGCTTTTTTTTTTTTTTTTTTTTTTATACTCCTTCCTTTTCCCCTGTGCTAATCCCCTCATGACACGCTTCATTAAAACCACCTGCACTGCCACACTTCCCCTCCCTGCAGCTGTGTGTGTGTGTGTGTGTATGTTTGTGTGTATGTGTGTATGTTTGTGTGTGTGTATGTTTGTGTGTGTGTGTGTTTGTGAACGAGTGGAGTGTAAGAGAAGGGGAGGTGGAACAGAAGGAATGGGGGGGGTAGAAGAAGGTGGGGGTAGAGTGTTAGTGTGCGGGGGGGGTACATGTTTGTGGGTGGGGGATATATGTGTGTGTGTGTATGTGTCCGTCTGTGTATATACTGTATGTGTCTATCTGTGTCGGTAGATATGTGTGTGTGTGTGTGTGTGTCTGGATATATTGTATATATGTGTGTTTGTGTGTGTCTGTGTATATACTGTATATGTGTGGCTGTGTATGTGTGTGTGTCTCTGTGTATATTCTGTATGTGTTTGTATATTTGAGTGTGTATTTGAATGTGTGTGTGTGTGTCTGTATGCGTATTGTGTGTGTGTGTATGTGCATCTGTGTATATACTGTGTGTGTCTGTCTATGTGAGTGTGTGTGTATGCATGTGTATATGTATGTGTTTCTGTGTATATACTGTATGTGTGTGTGTGTGTGTGCATAGTGTATGAATCTATCTGTGTGTGTGTATGTGTATATACTGTGTGTGTGCATGTATGTGTGTATACTGTGTGTATATGAATACTGTGTGTGTCTGTGTATATACTTTGTGTGTGTGTGTGTGTGTGTGTGTATGAATACTGTGTGTGTCTGTGTATATACTTTGTGTGTATATGAATACTGTGTGTGTCTGTGTATATACTGTGTGTGTGTATGTGTGTGTATATGAATACTGTGTGTGTCTGTGTATATACTGTGTGTGTGTGTATATGAATACTGTGTGTGTCTGTGTATATACTGTGTATGTGTGTGTGTATATGAATACTGTGTGTGTCTGTGTATATACTGTGTGTGTGTATATATATGAATAATGTGTGTGTGTATGAATACTTTGTGTGTCTGTGTATATACTGTGTGTGTGTATATATATGAATAATGTGTGTGTGTATGAATACTGTGTGTGTCTGTGTATATACTGGGTGTGTGTATATATATGAATAATGTATGTGTGTATGAATACTGTGTGTGTCTGTGTATATACTTTGTGTGTGTGTATATGAATACTGTGTGTGTCTGTGTATATACTGTGTGTGTGTATATATATGAATAATGTGTGTGTGTATGAATACTGTGTGTGTCTGTGTATATACTGTGTGTGTGTGTGTATATGAATACTGTGTGTGTCTGTGTATATACTGTGTGTGTCTGTGTATATATATGAATAATGTGTGTGTGTATGAATACTGTGTGTGTCTGTGTATATACTGTGTGTGTGTATATATATGAATAATGTGTGTGTGTGTGGAGAAACTTTGAGGCAGTGCATTACAGACCACTCTTACAGTCCAGGGGTTAAACGTTCCATTTAAATTAATAAAAATCTCTATTTTTACCGTGTGATGCCGCTGATTTATTCAATGTGCATGAGGGCCATTGTGAGTCTCTTTGATGGTCCATCTGGTAGGTTTATATAACAGTATTCACTAAACTAAAGATCAATTCTGGAGCAAATCAACTAGACGAGAGGGAACAAAGAGGTTCCCCAAATCCCCACCCATGTAAATGGGGCTTTTAACCATCTCAACACTACAGAGGTGTCCACAGCATTGCGGAGCAGTTAGTAGGGGACTTCTCTACTGTTCAGTGGGCTAAGTCTCATTTCAGTCAATGGAGAGTTTTCCTTTGTTCCCTACGATGCAGATGGTTAGCACCGGGACTGCACGTTTTTAACCCATTAAGGACCAGAGAGGTATGCAATGCATTGATTTGCAGTTTGTTATGTGCCCCTGTGGTCCTTAACCCTTTGAGTGCCCAAGAGATACCCAACGCATTGCAACGTGTGTGAGATAACTCTCTGGCACTCAAAGGGTTACCTTATCCAATAAGGTCCTGCAGGTCGCATTTATGAAAGCGAAAGATGAGTGAATACGGGGTAAAGCAATTTCTCCACATTTCTTACAGAAAACATCCAAACCGAAATGAACAGGAGTTTTTCTTTGCTAAATTGAAACACAGAATTTGATGACAGATAAGAACCATTCGGCCCATCTAATCTGTCAATTTTTCCTGCTGTAAAAACCTCAAACCTTATTTGGTCCCTGGTCTTGTCTTATGTTCAGGACAGCCTTAAACCTATCCCATGCACGCTTACATCCCTTCACTGTATTAACCTCTACCACTTCTGCTGGTAGACTATTCCACTTAACTACTACCCTCTCAGTGAACTACGGTGCAGTTGGATCGCTCCAGAATTCCTCCACGTTTGGTTTGATAAATGTAATCCACAAACGTTTTATTTATTAAAGGCAGAGGTGAGTATTTAGTTTGTGGCTCTTCAGCTGCGTTTGTACTACCAATCCCGTTATTCTCAATGATATACACCATGAGATTGTTTTGTAAATGTTTTTGTGACAATTGGGGAGATGTAGATAAACCGTTCTTAGTATATGTTTAAGAATCGTCGCTAAAATTCACGACTGGTCCTATTTATAAAGAAGTAAAGTGACGTTTATAAATTTGTCTATCAGAATATTCTGAGAAAAGTTCCAAACAAAAATATTTTTTCGCATACATACCTGGCACTGTGTACCTCCATTAACCCTCTGAATGCCAGAGGGGTACGCAATGCATTGGAGATTTTGGGCCATGGAGAGTGTTATTTCAATACTGTCAGAGTTGTAGTAAAAGAGTAATTGAATGATAAAGTATCCCCCTCCCGCCCCTTTTACTGATGTAACACTGCTCACCTCAGAGCAGCAAGACTGTCCGGATGGATCGCAGGGAAAACCTGAAACCTGTCAATGGGGGCAGGGTTTTCCTTATGTTCATAGTAAGAAGATTGTCCCTTGCTGTGATCTGTCTGGTCATGTGACCAGATTCCACATCTGAGGGGAGGCGGCTTACACTAGGTAAAAGGGACGGGAGGGGGAAACTTTATCATTCAATTACTCTTGAACTACAACTCTGACAGTACTGAAATAACACTCTCCATGGCCCAAATACTATGAAGATTAAAGGGATAGTAATACTTAAAATGTTAAAAAAAAATGTTGTAGGGTTTATCCCCCTGAGTAAAACAAGAGTACTCCCACTGCTGAAAGGTGTTTCATTCAAAAGTTATTAATTTTCAAAGTTGAATTTTTTAGGTGCAATATCACAGTGGCCTGAAATTGTACAGTGGCGCTGTTGCTGCACCATCCTATGGAGATTTATGGTTCTGGGACCAGAGCTGTCCATAGGATCGTGTAGCAACAGCACCACTGTACAATTTCAGGCCATTGTGATATTGCACCTAAAAAATACAACTTTGAAAATTAATAACTTTTGAATGAAACACCTTTCAGCAGTGGGAGTACTCTTGTTTTACTCAGGGGGATAAACCCTACAACATTTTTTTTTAACATTTTAAGTATTACTATCCCTTTAATTGGAGCTGCTGTTTTTGTGAAACATTACTAACCCTTTAAAAGGAGTAGAGGAAAATGGAACCCTCTTTTAGGTTAACCCCTATAATGCTAACGTTACACTTATTGTTCCCCGTGTAGGTATTCAGGGAACACAGTATAGACGGGGAGACGCTGCCTCTGCTGACTGAAGAGCACTTACTAAACAATATGGGACTCAAGCTAGGCCCAGCATTGAAGATCCGAGCACAGGTACCTACCTTATAACGCGGAAAATCTGTGTATTCCAACTGCTGTGAACACATTTCCTTTCGGCCAATCAGGGACAATGCCAAGATAAGATAGGCAGGAGACTTAGTGCACCAGTGGGGATGGAGGTCATGTGATATCTCATCACTCTCACATATCATTGTCAAACCTGGGATCTTTCAAAGGGACCGGAAACTGAGATCGTTGAAGTATTATCCCCCTCTTGCCCCATTTCCTGACTTCACTCTTCTTCCTTCAGATCAGAAAGTCGGACCGGACAGATCGCAAAGGTCATTAGGAAGCGTAATCGTAAGGAAACCCTGCTCCGCTTCATCAAGGGGTGGGGTGGCTGGGTTCTCCTCACATAGACAGAGATAAGATTGTCCCTCATTGCAATTGTTGACCGGCTTTCAGATCTACATAGTAAATTAGGTTGAAAAAAGGCACAAGTCCATCAAAGTTCTACCTTTGCCCTATAAACGAGAGAAATGAGAACTGAATAGCTTTCCTGCTGCCAGATAATTTAGTCTTTATCAGACTTTCCTGATACACAGTATAATATGTTTTACTTAGTAAAACTATGTTAGCGTTGTTTTTAAGTCAGTCTTACCTGGTATTGAAGCTATTAAAGGGATAGTAATACTTTGTTTTATCTTTATTTTATTTTGTAGGCATTAAAAAAGCATGAAGAACAATATGTCTTATCTCTCAAACCTTTATGGTTTGAGAGATATTCACAAGCAAAGTTTCCCCTCCCGCCCCTTTTACCTAGTGTAAGCCATCTCTTCTCAGATGTGGAATGCAGTCCATAGACTGGACAGATAACAGCAGGGGACAATCTTCTTCCTATGAGAACAATGAAAGCCCTGCCCCCCTTGACAAGTTTTTCAGGTGTTTCCCTTATCTTAATTGAAGATTGTTCCTCTCTGCAATCTACCTGGGCACCTCCCTTCTGATCTGGCTGAGCAGTGTTACATCAGTAAAAGGGTTGGGAGGTGGATACTTTGTCATTGAATTACTCTTGTACTACAACTCTGACAGAATTGAAATAACTCTTTCCAAAGTCCAAATACTATGATGATTAATTGGAACTGCTTTTATTATGAAACATTACTATCCCTTTAAAGTGGAACTACCATGTCACAAAATGTTTAGCTTAACTAAGTCCCCTTCTGGCGACTACCTGCTTAGTAGCGCTAGTCGCCAGAATTATTACCTGATTTAATAGATATATGCTTTATTCCCCAGCTGTCAGTAGCGCGGAGCGCGGACATCTTGCCAGAATGACGTCCGCGTGCCTGCACTGTCAGTCCCAGCCATGTCTAGGAGGCGTTGCTAGGAACCGGCCGGCTTCGGCTGGGACTGACAGCGCAGGCTCGTGGATGTCATTCTGGCAAGATGTCCGTGCTCCGTGCTACTGACAGCTGGGGAAAAAAGCATATATCTGTCCTTAAATGGATAGTAATGGTTAAAATTAAGTTTATTTAATATTGTAGCCCTTAAAAAAATATTAACAATGATGTAAGTCTTATCTCGCAAACCTTCCTGGTTTGAGAGATATACCTCGCTAAAGTTACCTTGTGAGAGAAGTCAACTCTCTAGCTGACCACTGAAGAATCCGGTCATTTGACCAGATGGAAGCTCTTTGGCAGAGCCGAAATTGCGCAATCTAAACATTAATACTTCATTGGAACGGTCTACAAAGTGTGCCTTGGCGAGGTATATCTCTCAAACCATAACGGTTTTAGAGATAAGACTTACATCATTGTTAATATTTACTTAATGGCTACAATATTAAATAAACTTAAAGGGATAGTAATACCTAAAATGTAAAAAAAAATATGTTGTAGGGTTTATCCCCCTGAGTAAAACAAGAGTACTCCCACTGCTGAAAGATGTTTCATTCAAAAGTTATTAATTTTCAAAATTGAATTTTTTAGGTGCAATATCACAGTGGCCTGAAATTGTACAGTGGCGCTGTTGCTACACCATCCTATGGACAGCTCTGGTCTTAGGACCATAAATCTCCATAGGATGGTGTAGCAACAGCGCCACTGTACAATTTCAGGCCACTGTGATATTGCACCTAAAAAATTCAACTTTGAAAATTAATAACTTTTGAATGAAACATCTTTCAGCAGTGGGAGTACTCTTGTTTTACTCAGGGGGATAAACCCTACAACATATTTTTTTTTACATTTTAGGTATTACTATCCCTTTAATTTTAACCATTACTATCCCTTTAAGTGCCAGACCTGATGTAACGGTCCTGGCAAATCAACGGTCATTAAGGTGTTAAATCAAAAGGAACTTTGGGGATGTTTGTTTATTTCGGTGCAGTTTTTCTACCCCAGAATGGCACCTAAAGTGCGGCCTGTTCTGTTCACCCCTGCCCTCAGGGGATAATGAGCTTTAACAGCTCTCTCAGAGAAGGCTGCAGCCCTGTAACACAAACTAACACACTATCACAATGTAATGGGATTGTGCTGTGGCCTTATAATAAAGTTGTAACTGCAGTTTATGGCTTTCCCTCTAGCCCTGCCTGTTTATGACGGGTGTAATAAAAAGGTTCTTTGGCCAATTGCTCCCTGTGGATCAATTCGTTAGAAATGTGCTGCGGTTTAGCAGAGAGGGGAGGGATGAGGATAGCAGGTCGATCTCTGAGGCCACATTATTGGATTTTGGAAAGGGGTGGGGGGCAGTAGAAATGAGGGGGGAGAATTGTAAAATCTATTTTATAGGGGAGTTTGCTTGGCTCCCAAAAAAAAAAGAGATGGGGCTTGGGCCAACCGTATGTATTATTGGATTAATAGTGCACTGTGCAGCCCAGTGGCCTCAGTACTGGTAGGGAGATAAGGATCATTACAAGACCCAAACTGGCACTAAGATCTGAGGGATTAGCGCCACTCAAGTGTACCCTGAAGCGCCCTCTGCAGTTTAATAACTAGAACTGCATCAGTTCTGCACCAAATAGCTTTTAACCCAATGAATGCTAGAGAGGTCTCCCACGCATTTCGCTTGCATTCCGTGGGTTAACATAACCATTTATCAATGAGAATTTTAATTTGTTTGATGACTCGTCCCAGAATTATTCCACATATCTTTGCGCGTGTGGTTCGTAGTCTATTTTTACTGTCCACTGCAAGGACCTGAGATTGTACAGAGGGCAGCACCCCGCAACTCTAAACAGGTCAGCCTCACTTAAAGGGATAGTAAACCCCCCAAAAAACTGTAAGCCAAATGATAGGAATAATAATAATATACTTAATGCCCTCATTCCCATCTCTCAAACCGTTATGGTTTGAGAGATGTAAGAAAATAAAGGTCTCCGCTCCCTCCCCTTTGTTCCTGACGAACTGTCAGTGGGAGAATCCGGTCACCCGACTGTTGGCGGCTCTTCAGGAGAGCTGACATCGGGATATCTAACTATAGTTACTTCATCGGTATGGTCTATGTGGGCCTGGCTTGCAAGCACACGTTGTACACCATACCGATGAAGTAATTATACTTAGGTATCTCGATGACAGCACTCCTGAAGAGACGCCGTCTGGTCCCGGAAGCAGGACCTCATGATGTCCACTATACAGCAGATGCATGAGAAGGGGGTGGGAGCGGAGGTCTTTATTTTCTTACATCTCTCAAACCATAACGGTTTGAGAGATGGGAATGAGGGCGTTAATTATGTTTTTATTATTCCTATTATTTGGCTTACAGTTTTTTGGGGGGTTTACTATCCCTTTAATTCGTGTGGGCAGTGGCATGGTTATAAATCAGTGTAACTTCTGCAGCCAGAGCCCTGTATCACGACCTGTCCAGCGATCAAGTTTTTCCTTGTACAATGTCAGTCTTCAGTGCAGCAAAGGAACCTCATGAACCAATACAAAGACCCCACACGGAAACCGCTTCATTCGTAAAACGCCTTAACCCTTTGTTATGCATTACACACTCCTGGAAGTTTTGGGGATTAAATGAAACAAAGAAGCAAAGTGACACTAGTCGATGTGTAGTCATTGTTTGAAGTCAAGACGAAAAGCACCAATACCGTCACTCAAGTTCTTTAAAGGGATAGTAATGTTTCACAATAAAAGTAGTTCCAATGATTTTTCATAGTATTTGAGCCATGGAGAGTGTTATTTCAATACTGTCCGAGCTGTAGTTCAAGAGTAACTGAATGATAAAGTATCCCCCTCCCGCCCCTTTTACTGATGTAACACTGCTCACCTCAGAGCAGCAAGACTGTCCGGATGGATCGCAGAGAAGGACAATCTTCATTGAACATAAGGAAAAACCTGTCAAGGGGGGCAGGGTTTTCCTTATGATCACAGTAAAAAGATTGTCCCCTGTTGTGACCTGTCCGGTCAATAGACCAGAGTCCAAATCTGAGGGGAGGTGTCTTACACTAGGTAAAAGGGGCGGGAGGGGGATACTTTATCATTCAATTACTCTTGTACTACAACTCTGACAGTACTGAAATAACACTCTCCGTAGGCCAAATATTATGAAGATTAATTGGAGCTGCTGTTTTTGTGAAACATTACTATCATTTTAAGGTGCCGACTCCGGAAAGACTTTCCAAACAGTCCGTAATGCCAACAAGAGAAATGGATCACACCTTAATACACAGGAAGGATGGGAATAAAATCACTTCTGTATTGAGAGCCAAGCCAATACACCAAGCTCATACATCTTACGTGTTTCGCACAAAATCCCATCCATTCCGTGTATTAAGTGTGCAATCCTTTTCTCTTGTTGGACTGCAATACCTGTCATCTTCAATGAGATTATGAGTGATGTAGTGCAATAATATATGGAGAGCCACAGGTTGGACATCACTGGGTAAATTTTTTTTACTTTTAAAGAAATAGTATTTTTTAAAATGTAAAAAAAAATAAAAATAAGTTGTAGTGTTTACCCCCCCCCAAGTAAAACAAGGACACTCCCACTGCTGAATGGAGTTTTATTCAAAAGTGATTACAGCTCAAACTTTAATTTTACTAGGTGCAGTATCACACTAGCCTGAAACGATACAGTATGTAAAGTGGAAGTCAGATGCTCAACTATGAACGAGCTGCAATGCAAATTTGCAGGCTCTGTAGGAGTGGTGTCCTACCCAGGGTGCAGTCTCTTTTGGCCCACTAGTGCCTTTCACAGAGAGGAAATATCCTAAAGCACATCATATTGGTCCTGCCATAACAGCAGTTCAACCACAAAATGCCAGGTAATTCCTCTTTGAACAAGAGAGGCAGTAGTAGCGGGGTCTGAAATTGACCAATCCCAGACCCCCTTTCGGTGTGCCGGCACTCTGAAGTCATCAATCTGGTCCTTAAAGGGAAACCAACTCCAGGACAGTTGGTCCGTAAGGGGTTAAAATGTAAAATAATATATATTTTAGTGTTTATCTCCTTCAGTAAAGCAAGGGAACTCCCACTGGTGAGAGATATTTTATTAAAAAGTTATTGCACTCAAACTTGAATTTTTTAGGTACAGTATCACAGTGGCCTGAAATTGTACAGTGGCGCTGTTGCTACACCATCCTATGGAGATTTATGGTCGACAGATCAGAGCTGTCCATAGGATGGTGTAGCAACAGCGCCACTGTACAATTTCAGGCCACTTAGATACTATACCTAAAAAATTCAAGTTTGAGCTTTTTGAACTTTTGAATAAAACACCTCTCAGCTGTGAGAGTTTTCCCCTGTTTTACTCAGCGGGATAAACGCTACAACATATTTATTTTGTTTGCTTGTTTTTACAAATGAAGTGTCACTATGCCTTTAAAAGCAATATAGTCCATATTTGTGGTGTCCATTAACAAAAAGGTCAGTGCTTACTGTGGGAATTGTGATCAATAGTTTTGAGAAAAAGAAATGAGACCTACGAGTTAATCCGCTGGTAAATAACATAAAGGGGCAGAGAAGTAAACACACAGGTGATAGAGGGAAGGTTCTTCACTGCTGCTGTTATCAGAGCGGTGGAACAGGTTTAAGTGCCGCAGCTTGACATTTATCTGGGGATAGAATCTGTCTGTGGGCAAAGCGCAGAACAAGCCGCACGACTGCCTGAGCCGACTGTCATTTCACTGAGTGAACTCATGTAAACAGACCGTACTGGAGATGCGTTTAACCCTTTAAATGCCAGACTGTTATTGAGCACATCTGAGCTCAAGTAAACAGACCCTATTGGAGATGAGTTTAACCCTTTAAATGCCAGTGGATCTGAACTCACGTAAACAGACTGTACTGGAGATGTGTTTAACCCTTTAAATGCCAGAGGATCTGAACTCGCGTAAACAGACTGTACTGGAGATGTGTTTAACCCTTTAAATGCCAGAGGATTTGAACTCATGTAGACAGACCATACTGGAGATATGTTTAACCCTTTGTAATGCGTTGGATGCCCCCCACTGACATTCAAAGGGTTAAAGAACGAATGCCTCCTAATTATAACTCCCCCACAGCGCATTTAACCTTACGATTTCCAGAAAATTCTAACGGCCCTTACGATTTTTCCTTGTACCTTTGTTCAAGAGATAACCTGTTCTATCAGTCCCGAATCTCATATCCGTGGAGGCAGACATGATGGTTGCTAGCCTGAACCATAGGACCCCAGACTCTGAAAATTGTCATTTTAACTTTTCAAGGCCCAGAGTATATGGATAAGTCTTTGGGGACTGATTGAAGATGTTGAACAAAAGCCGCAAGGGCAAAATTCATAGGGGCCATTTGGATTTTCTGGTCATACTAAGTGAGGGGGGCGCTTAAAGGGTTAACCCATTCAGTGCTTCATTACTTTGCAGTGCTTTGCGTTTCTCTCTGGCACTCAAAGGGTTAATATAATGAAAGTATTTTTACACATCATGCATTTGCAGAATATGTAGAGTCGAAATAAAGTGTTTCTCTCCCTTTAAAACAAGGCTCCGTATTACATGTGGTAATTTCTATGCTCTTGTCTTGCAGGTCGCGAAGAGAATTGGCCGCGTCCTGTACATGGCCAGCTTCCCCGTGGCGTTTCCTCTGCAGCACCCTGGCTTGAGACCAGCAGACACCCTGGGAGGAAGCGAGATCAGGCCTCCCTCTACTGGCAGCGCTGGGTCTCCATATACCAACGCCCTCCTGCCTCCCAGCCGCATCTCACCAAAACAAGAGAACGGCAGCGCTACTTACCTTAACGAACCTGCTAAATCGCTCTCTTAACTCAGCCCCTTCATCAACCTAAATACTTTTAACTCCCACGTGGCTGAAGTTGGAGCTTTGAACACGAAGGGATCGTTTGCTTTTTGGGGGAGGCAGCTGTGATCCCTTCAGCTGCTTGAAAGACTGAGACTTGACTTTTTCTAGGGGACGGGCAATGTCCCGTGACTGGTACAACCCCAAAAAGCCCCGGAAACTCAGTGGGTGAAAGACAGATAGATAAATATATGTATGTATGTATATATTTTTATTTCCATTGACAGCTTTGTAAAGAGAGTAAAAGCTAAAGAAGATGGGGTCTGTGGGAAGATAGATGAAAGTAGTAATAATCCACTCTATCAGGGTAAAACGGCAGATTTATGGATCGATCAGCACTAGGAACTAAGGGCCATATTCCTGAAGATACGGAGGAGCGATCCAACTGTAACCTTGAGGACTAATTAAAATTTGCCTTGCGTTAAGAGAAAAGTAAGCCCTAATCTAATTAAAGGACTGTCCATGTGTCCATGGCTATCATGCTCAGGTAATTCAGAGGTTAATGCTTACCCCATTGCATGGCTGATCCTGCACTGTATTCTGCAGACTAGGGGGAAATCAGCCTAAATATTCCACCTCTGATTAGGGTGACCACACCTCCCGGAATGCCCGGGACTGTCCCTTATTGAGGGTCCGTGTCCTGGGTCACCCCCCACAGGGACATCAAAGAGTCCCGGAATGGTCAACACGCACCAGTCCAGCCAGCCAATGAAATGTATTTGCTATATGGTCCTCGTTGGCTGGCTGAGCCAGCCAATGAAGACCATATAGCAAATACATTTCATTGGCTGGCTGGACTGGTGCATGCGAGACAGCTGGGATGGTGCAGGTATGCTAGTGCTGCAAGTGAGACCCGCGGCTGAGGCTCCCGCTGGCGCTGACCATCTTTCTGAGGCTGACACAGAGTATGAGATCCCACTGGGAACGCTTACTCTGTGTCAGCCTCAGAAAGATGGTCAGCGCTGGCGGGAGCCTCAGCCGGAGGACTAGGGTGACCACATGTCCCGGAATGGCAGAAGGGAAATGTGGTCACCCTACCTCTGATCAGTGACTTGTGCTATAGGAAGTGGGACAGACGTCTCAAACTCCCATAGAACCATTTGCCTGCTCAGAGTAGCAATTTTATGGGTAATCCTTGCTTTGAGCATAGCAACATAGTTGATGAGGCTGAAAAAAAGATGTGTCCACTAAGTTCAGCCCATTCCATATCACCCCTACTGATCCAGAGGAAGGCAAAAAACAAAACACAATTTGAAGCCATTTCCAATTAAGCTCCAAGTGGATAACAGCATTTGTTCCTGACTCCAAACAGCAGAAAGGTATTTCCCTGGATCAACATCCTGTCTGCTGTGTTACCAACTGTCATAATTCTCAGTATTGTCCTGAGATAGAAAGGTATCCATTATTTTTTGAAAGCAACAACAGTATATACAAACACAGAATCCAGAGGCAAAGAATTCCATAATTTTACTGCCCTTGCGGTAAAAAACCCCTGCCTTTGTTTTAGTCGAAAGTGCATTTCTTCTAGTCTTACTGGATGACCTCTCGTTTTTGCCAAGCTCTTTCAGTAAATAATTCTGAAAATAGTTCTGTGTATTGACCTCAAATATATGTGTAAATGTTAATCATATGACCCCTTAGATGTCTCTTCTCTAACACAAACAAACCCAATTTTGTTGGGTTGACATCTCAGGCACACTGGTTCTATGGGGGCTTGAGGTGTCAGTCCCAGTTCCCATTGCACCAGTCGTCAATCAGAGTCAGAAGCTGGATGCTTCTTTCCCCCAGTCTGCAGGATACAGCACGGAATCTTCCATACAATGGAGTAAATATTAAATCCTGCGATGTCAGAGCAATTTAGCGTTAAGGACACATAAACAGTCTTTTAGTTAGAATATGGTTTTAGGATTTACTTTTATTTTAACTGGGCCTTTTAATCCCTTGAATGCTTTTGAGGTCTCCAATGCATTGTGAAACATTCAAGGGATTAAAGACCTCATTTGGTTCAACTGTAGGTTTTTTTGTTGTCCCGGAATTGTGTCTCTATAGTTTTCTGAATAGGACCCATACTGGGGGCTGAAATGAGACAGAGACAAAAGAAATCAGCCATATGCACTTATGTATAGCTACGTGCTGCTTACAGGCAGGTGAAGTAGATGAACGAAACAGACATTGCCAGAGAACCATTAAAGGAGAAGTAAACTTTTTTTATGAAAAAATATATTTTGCAGGGATTTTCCTGTTGAGTAAAAGAAAGGTACTCTCACTGCCGAGAGATTTATACTTCCAGAGTTATTACAGTTTAAACCCATGTTTTTTTACATTAGCAGTGCCCTCTATTGGTCAAATTCTAATTAGATTTCCTGTTAGATTCTAATGGAGAGGAAAGTCAGAAAATTCAGAGACATACAGTTGTACATAGAATGTGATAGAAACTGCTGAGTCACTTCCTGTGAGTTAGAACTATCAGGAAGTAAACACAGTAAATTTACTTCCTGTCAGTTAGAACTATCAGGAAGTAAACACAGTAAATTTACTTCCTGTCAGTTAGAACTATCAGGAAGTAAACACAGTAAATTCAATTCCTGATTATTTAAACTGCTATAATTTTTGAATAAAACATCTGACAGGGATGGGAGTGACCTTGTTTTATTCAGCAGGAAAAGCTCTGTAAAATATGTGTTTTCATAAAAAAAAAAGTTTACTGCTCCTTTAAATCCTACAAGTATCTTAAGTTTATCCGAGTGTCATGAAATCTGCTCAGACATTGCTGGTTCCCTGGGGACTTGGAGCAGATTTTGATCCCGCACCATATTTTGGAGTAATTTCTGGCACCCAAGGGGATAAGGGAAAAGCGTATTTTCAGAAGAGGCTCAGCACCATAACTATAAAGAAAGTGGAGCAATTCTGGGGCACACAAATTTTACAGTGGCGGGGGGTAAAAATATTTCCATTGATTTAAAACGGGTCTGTTAACACCTCAAATATTAGAGAGTTCGATAACTTATTTATTTTGCAATGTGAAAAACATAATTAAAAGAGGACCTGTCACCTTTCCAAATCTTCCCCTCAGTGGGCGTTTACGCCTTGAAAGTATTTGCACGAATATTCCTAATACCTTGACGACCAATGACAAGGACCGTCATCGCTGCCCGGGCATTTAGGACTGGTGTTTGTCCTGGCACGACATAGAAATTTGTGATCACAGCGCGGCTGCACGCTGCACTGTGATCACAGAACATGAAAAAATGTGAAAAAAGTGCCTTGGTCCGCCAGAGCGCTGCCACTCTCGGACCTTGCGGTACTTAAGGGGTTAATTATCAAATTATCAAACATCAGATGGAAACTGATTTTCTGGACACGTGAGTAATTAATTAAGCAGCTTCAGGTCAGAGAACAAATTTCTGCTAAGGTTAGATCCCCCAACTACTAAACCAAATATATCTAAATCTGTTAACCTGTTTGGAAAACAAAATGCAAAAGGTGTAAGAAGGTCTGTAACCCTTTGATGCGTTGGCTACCTCTCGGGCACTCAAAGGGTTAAATAGATACATTTAATGAGACTATCATTTTCAATAGAGAGATGTAGTCTGTGACTTAACCCTCCCATATAATTCAATACAGTAACAGCATGGACACTGGTTGTCCCTGTTGTTAAAAAAAAAAAAAAAAAAAAAAAAAAAAAAAAAAAAAAAAAAAAGCAATTTGGGCTGAAATAATTTAGCAACAAGGCATCTCCGAGCATGTGGGAGAACCATGGTTGCACTCAGCAGGGAAAAGCTCTATATGGCCATAATAAAAATGTACAGGTCTTTTAAATCAATGGAAAATGTTATTTGTTCTCCATGGTGCATTTGGATGGTCCCAAAATTGCTCCCAGTATCTTTAAACATATGGTTCCCCCCTAGTCAGATTCCCTAATGCTGTCTGTCCATCTCCAGCGACCTCCTATCGTACCAAAGAGAAGCCGTACTGCCTCTTCTCCCCAGCAGTCGGTACAGTGCTGGAATTGAGCTCCCACAGGTCTGTGCTACTTAAAACGACCCATTCAGCTAAAAAAACTGTGTTAAGTTTGGAAGAGCATTCAAAATTTCTATGTTTTATTTAGGAAACTAGATTTTAAGTTTAGATGTGTATATTATACTAATGAAGGCACGCTGTGCAGGCACTTCCTGTCTTAGCCCCTACATTACCTCTCCCATCCACTGATCCCTTTCGGTACTAGGGGAAATAGGTAATGTATTGCTGAGCAGTGTCAGTGAGTGGGAGAGGTAAGAAGGGATAAGATAGGAAGTCAGTGCTAGGGAAGGTGGGTAATGCATTTCAGAGCAGTGTCAGTGAGTGGGGGAGGTAATGTAGGGATAAGACAGGAAGTCCAGTGCTAGGGGAGGTGGGTAATGCATTGCTGAGCAGTGTCAGTGAGTGGGGGAGGAAATGTAGGGATAAGACAGGAAGTCAGTGCTAGGGGATTTGGGCAATGCATTGCTGAGCAGTGTCAGTGAGTGTGGGAGGTAATGTAGGGATAAGACAGGAGAGGTCAGTGCTAGGGGATGTGGGCAATGCATTGCTGAGCAGCGTCAATGAGTGGGGGAGGTAATGTAGGGGTAAGACAGGAAGTCAGTGCTAGGGGAGGTGGGTAATACATTGCCGAGCAGTGTCATTGAGTGGGGAGATAATGTAGGGATAAGACAGGAAGTCAGTACTAGGGGAGGTGGGTAATGCATTGCTGAGCAGTGTCAGTGAGTGGGGGAGGTAATATAGGGATAAGACAGGAAATATCTGCATGGCATGCCTTAATTAGCTTCATCTATATATCTAAATAACTCAAAAACTACAATAAAAAAATTAAAAGGCTAATACAACATACAGGTGATATAGAACAGAGTTTCTCAACCGTGGTCCTCAAGTTCTCGTAACAGGGCAGGTTCTCTGGATTTCAGTGCATGTGCACACGTGAACCCACCAGTTCTACACCTGTGTTCAGGTAGCGGAATCTAGAAGACTTGCAATGTAAGGCCTAGTTCACACCAGCGATTGAATCGCAACAATTTGAACGCATGAAAAATAATGTATGAAACAGGCATCATTGTGTGGTATGGGACTGTTCACGCTGCTGAAAAACTGTGGCATCTGTCATAAGGTAACGCACCGTGCTGCAACTTTCTGTTCACCGGTGCATAACCCCAAATACAGTGGCTTTGTATTGATTTCAGCGGTATCACACAATGTGTAGCAGGTTAACATAATTACTAAGCGATGTTGAAGCCATGATGTTGTAAGAAAAGCATTATGGTGGAAAGGAGAGATTCAGGCGATTCAAATCACATTGAAAAAATGCATGAATGCACATCGCGTAGATTTTTAATGCGATTTCAGCACAGCAAGCAAATTAGGAGTATGAAATTAGCCATAGAGATACCAGAGGACAAAAGTTGTATTTAGGTGATAACTTGTGGCCCTTAAAAAAAAAAACAAATTAAATGCACCCAGTGCCGTCTCTCAAACCTTTATGGTTTAAGAGATATCCACTCAAAGTTCCCCCCTCTGTGACGTCAGTGCTGTAGCGAACTGCAAGGGAATCCGGTCCCTGGGCAAGTGGAGGCTCTTCAGCAGAGCAGAGATCGCGTTATTGCAAAAGACATCCTTCAATGGAACGGTCTTCTACATGTGCTTGGTTTGCACTCTGCTGGGACCGGATTCCCCTACACTCAGATAGAGCATTGAGAGGGGGGAACTCTGAAAGCGGATATCTCTCAAATCATAAAGGTTTGATAGATGGCACTGGGGGCATTTAATTTGTATTTTTTAAGGGCTACAAGATGGAGTATAGTTAAATTTAAGTATTACCATCCCTTTAAAGTGTTAGTAATGTCTAAAAAAACTTTTTTGCATTTAGAAGAGCTTAAAAAGCTGATCTAAATGCAAAAAAACATATCTCTTAAACCGCTATGGTTTAAGAGATACGGGCGTTTAAAGTTTGATTTCTCCTACTGACAGCTGTAAAGCTGTCAGCAGGAGATCAGTGTCGGTCGACACTGTGGTGCTTGAGAAGTGCCAGGATCTCGTTACTTACACGGAATCCCTTCATTGGAATGGTCTAAAACGTGTGCCTAGTGTTCAGACCTAGTGTTCAGGCATACGTTTTAGACCATTACAATGAAGGGATTCCATGTAAGTAACGAGATCCTGGCACTTCTCAAGCGCCAGCGTGTCGACCGACACGGATCTCCTGCTGACAGCTTTACAGCTGTCAGTAGGAGAAATCAAACTTTAAACACCCGTATCTCTTAAACCATAGCGGTTTGAGAGATACGGTTTTTTGCATTTAGATCAGCTTTTTAAGCTCTTCTAAATGCAAAAAAGTTTTTTTAGACATTACTAACACTTTAAACCCTTGGATACTATCATCCAAACAAAAACCCTTTGAGTGCCAGAAGGGTACGTAACATTTTGCTGAGCAATGTGTTGCGTACCCCTCTGACACTCAAAAGGGTTAAAGATTTTCTTTATTCTCCAGTCATTGTGATTTTTTCACCCAGTGAATATTCATTGTTGTAGAGGGAGGCTACAAGATCCCTAGGCAGGTGTAATGAACCGTCTCCCATTCAGAGCACTTTCATTGATTAGCTTGGTGCAGAGAATTTGGGATGTGTTATTGAAGGAGACTTATAAAATGGATTTGGGACAAATCCTTCATCTGCTTTGGACAATGCTTCTGTGATTTTTTTTTTTTTTTTTTTTTACTGGGATCCGCACATCGGAAGTCAGTTACCGAAAATGTCTTGGCTGCCTGAGACAAAGCAATGCTAACCATGGACTCCGTACTGAGCAAAGCATGGCATTGTCAGATTTCCCTGCGTCCACTATAGTACTGTGAACGGACAGCCCTTCCCCTTTCTCCCACAATTCCTGGGAATGGCGTGCAACAGACAAGATATGGTACTTACCTTGTTTGTTTTCAGGGTTTGTTTTGTTTACACGTTGCACGTCGCCTCTTTTTTCGTTTTACCTCCCTAACGGATTATGTTCATTTCTATTGGGAAAACTAAAATAATCTAGATCAGCGGTACAATTAGCAATTCTTTCTATTGTTAAAAAAAATATAAATATATATATATATCAGCCCAGAACAGGTCACCCAAAAATACTGCGCAGCAGCTCATTTCAATAAAAAAGGTAATCTCACTGATGTTATGTCTGTGTAGTTTATGAATGACGTCAACGTGATGGGGGGTGGAAAAAGCACTTATACGTTAGTACTAATTTGTGCAATACGTAGAAAGCTGCATGATTCACAGGGATCTAGAGCAGCAGTTCCCAGACCGTGTTCTATATCTATAAAAACAGAAGAAAGAAAAAAAACCTCAAATAGCACATCTAAGATTACACGGTTTTCACTTTGTAATAGGCAATATTTCACTGGTCCCCCTCCTCTCAGGTTGGGTACTCACTGGACAAAGAGGCTTAAAGGGATAGTAATACTTCCTTTTATCTTTATTTTATTTTCTAGGCATTAAAAAAACATGAAGAACAATATGTCTTATCTCTCAAACCTTTATGGTTTGAGAGATATTCACAAGCAAAGTTTCCCCTCACTCACCAAAACGGTCAAGTCTGCCATCTAGCTGTCAGATTTGGAATCCGGTCCGCAGAGCGGCTGTGGGTCTGCAGCAGAGCCGAGATCGCGAGATATCAGAAGAAGAACCACTTCATTTGAATAGTCTACAGAGTGTGCCTGGTTTGCAAGCACATTTTTAGACCCTTCCAATGAAATAGTTATTTTTATATCTTGCGATCTCGGCTCTGCTGAAGAGCCACCGGTTGATCTGCGGACAGGTTTCCATATCTGACAGCTAGCTGGCAGACATGACCATTTTGGTCAGTGAGGGGAAACTTTGCTTGTGAATATATCTCAAACCATAAAGGTTTGAGAGATAAGACATATATCTTTCTTCGTGTTTTTTTAATGCCTACAAAATAAAATAAAGATAAAACAAAGTATTACTATCCCTTTAAAGGGATAGTAATGTTTCACAATAAAAGCAGCTCCAGTTAATCTTCATAGTATTTGGGCCATGGAGAGTGTTATTTCAATACTGTCAGAGTTGTAGTACAAGAGTAATTGAATGATAAAGTATCCCCCTCCTGCCCCTTTTACCTAGTGTAAGTCACCTCCCCTCAGATGTGGAATCTGGTCTTAAGACCAGACAGATCACAGCAAGGGACAATCTTCTTACTGTGAGAACAATGAAAACCCTTCCCCCTTGACAGGTTTTTCCTAATGCTAATTGAAGATTGTCCCTCTGTGCAATCCATCTGGGTGATCTTGCTGCTCTGAGGTGAGCAGTGTTACATCAGTAAAAGGGGCGGGAGGGGGATACTTTATCATTGAATTACTCTTGAACTACAACTCTGACAGAATTGAAATAACACTCTCCATGGCCAAAATATTATGAAGATTAATTGGAGTTGCTTTTATTTTGAAACATTACTATCCTTTTAACCCGCCTCTGGCTTTGGAGACCTTTCGAATCAAGAGTCCTTTATGTCCTACTTCGCTCGACACAGGTCTGCTCTCCTCTGGGTCGTATTTCGGGGTAAAGGAAAGAAATCTACCACCTGGGCTTGTTTTAATTAGCCACCATTTATTATGGTAGTAGAAAAAAGTTTAGAAAACACAACTGTTTAACCCTTTGAGTGCCAGAGGGGACCGTACCCCTCTGGCACTCAAAGGGTTAAAATACAGAAATTATATTGTGCCAATATATATATCTCCCTTTGCTTTTTTTCCTTAAAGGTTTAGTAATGCCCGAATTTAAGTTGATACAATATGGTAGATTTAAAAAGAATAAAGTATCTGGAGAAAGTCCTATCTCTCAAACCTTTATGAGCGATAATGGCCGCTAAAGTTCCCCCTCCCTCATGTCAGCTGTAAAGCTGACAGAAGGAGACCCGTGTCAGTCAACTCAAGGAGGCTCTTCAGCAGGGCCGCAATAGTGATATTTAAAAAGAACTACTTAATTGGAAAGGTCTACGAAGTGTGCTTGCAAATCAGGCACACTTTGTAGACCGTTCCAATGAAGTAATTATTTTCAAATATCGCTATTTCGGCTCTGCTGAAGAGCCGCCGGTTGGTCCCAGGACCGGGATCTCCTGCTGTCGGTAGAGCGCTGACATCAGGAGAAGGGGAGGGAGGAGGAACATTAGCACCGAATATCTCTCAAACCATAAAGGTTTGAAAGATAGGACTTTCACCAGATACTTTATTTTTTTAAATCTACCATATTGTATCAACTTAATACGGGCATTACTAACCCTTTAACGGGACTTTGTCAGGGGCATATATACAATATAATTTGTATATGTTTTTTTAAACCAATCCAATTTCACCAAAAGGAGGGGGGGGGGGGCGGAATAATAATTCATAACACTTTACTTGCCAGAGGGGTGACCAATGTATTTCTTTCCCCCCACATCTGGCACTTAAAGGAATAGTAATGTCAGAAAAAAGTATTAACTATATGGCAGATACAATTAAGAGAGTACTTGCACTTATTCATATCTCTCAAACCATTACGGTTTGAGACATATAGGAAAATAAAGTTCTCTGGTCCCTCCCCTTTCTGATTGATGAGCTGTAAAGCTGTCAGAAGCAGATTCTGGATCAGACGGCGGCTCTTCAGCAGCGCCGACGTAGCGATACTTAAAAATAAATACTTAATCGTAATGGTCTACAACGTGTGCCTGGTTTGCAAGCACACATTGTAGACCATTCCGATGAAGTATTTATCTTTAGATATCATTATATCGGCACTGCTGGAGAGCCACGCCTGGTCAAGTGACCAGAATCTGCTTTTGACAGCTTTACAGAAAGACAAAAAGAGTTGTGAGGAGCACACATCAAGCACGAACAAGATTAAGTGTCTTGTTCTAAGGCATGGTAGCCTCTCAATGGTGCTACAACTCACATTTTTCACTCCCATGTGCCATTGCAGAGAAGAAATCTCCATATTCATATCAGACTAGTCCCACCCACAGACAGCCCAGCTCTGAAATGTCAGGCAAATCCTCTCCGCACAAGAGAAACAACAAAATCACAGACATACGTTTCGGCCTATGTGAGCCTCATCAGTGTGGTGCAACCAAATCCCTCTAGGCACATGGAAGCAAGGGCCCATGCCTGGGATGCCCTTAAACTTAGGGAGACAAAAAGAGTTGTGAGGAGCACACATCAAGCACGAACAAGTCTTTGTCTCTCTAAGTATAAGGGTATCCCAGGCATGGGCCCTTGCTTCCATGTGCCTAGAGGGATTCGGCTGCACCACACTGACAAGGCCCACATAGGCTAAACGTACGTCTGTGGTTATGCTGTCTTTCTCGTGCGGAGAGGATTTGCCTGACATTTCGGAGCTGGACTGTCTGTGGGCGGGACCAGTCTGATATGGAGATTTCCTCTCTGCAATGGCACATGGGAGTGAAAAACATGAGTTGTAGCAACATTGAGAGGCTACCATGCCTTAGAACAAGACACTTTATCTTGTTCGTGCTCGATGGGTGCTCCTCACAAGTCTTTGTCTCTCTAAGTATAAGGGCATCCCAGGCATGGGCCCTTGCTTCCATGTGCCTAGAGGGATTCGGCTGCACCACACTGACAAGGCCCACATATGCCGAAACGTACGTCTGTGGTTATGCTGTCTTTCTCGTGCGGAGAGGATTTGCCTGACATTTCGGAGCTGGACTGTCTGTGGGCGGGACCAGTTGGATATGGAGATTTCCTCTCTGCAATGGCACATGGGAGTGAAAAACGTGAGTTGTAGCACCATTGAGAGGCTACCATGCCTAGAACAAGACACTTTATCTTGTTCGTGCTCGATGGGTGCTCCTCACAAGTCTTTGTCTAGCTTTACAGAAAGGGGAGGGATCAGAGAACTTTATTTTCCTATATCTCTCAAACCATAACGGTTTGAGAGATACGAATAAGTGCAAGTCCTCTTAGTTATATCTGCCATATAGTTAATATTTTTTTTCTGACATTACTTTAAAGGCTTAAAATAACAGGAAGATGTACATAAAGAAATCTCATGCATAAAGAAAACATGGCACAATTCTGAAATGAACTAACCGCGCCTTGGGGGACAAATAATAAAAATCCTCACCGATTTAAACGGGGCTTTTAACTCACAGGATCCTCAAGAGGTTTCCAATGCATTGCAAAGAACATTCAAGGGGTTAAAGGTCCCCGCTAAGATCAACTGGAATTTGGGGAATTATTTTGTTCCCTGTTGGTGGAGTTGGTTTAATCCAGAATTGCAGCAGTTCTTCGTTTACCAGTCTCCAGATATATGCAGTCAGCAGGCAAAGGGTTATTGATGAGCACTGGGAACACAAGCCTGGTAGTGGCTTTTTCTTCCCGGGAAATCAAGACTTTGATGTCACTACAAAGCGCGGCTTCACAGCAGAACCTAGTATCCTGCACAGCGGCACTTTTCTACATCTATTGAGCATGCAAAACGCCTCGGGGCTTCAGCATGTATGGACAGGGAGGTGTTACGGATATGCAGTTAACCAATAACGTGCTGGAACACCCCACTGCATAAAAATCCAGTTTGCCCCCAGAAAACACTAATTAATGTAAAACTACCACCTTAAATTAGGCAAATTTTAGACATCTTCCAAAACGACCAGTATGTTGTTAGATGATTTTTATTTACTAACCCTCTCAGTGCCAAAGGGGTACGCAACGCATTGCACAGGGTTAAAACTGTTTTCATGCCCTTAGCATTTTTATTTTCTGTGGTATGCAATCCCATGCTAGCGCAGGTGGCACCAGTAACTTGCCTTAGCATGCCGGATTCCTCCCATCTGTAACACTAGTGCAACTTTAACCTTTCAAGGTCATTGATGTATGCAATGAATTTCACATCTCTGGCACTCAGACCATTAAATGCTTTTAGCAAAAACACACACAGAGACAATATATTTATATCTACGTATTCTAGGGGGTCTCTGGTTCTCTCTTCTCCCCGACCTGGGGTAGTGGAGATCGTCCGCATGCAGCAAATCAGGGGCAGCAGTTTTCACAGAAATGGGCAGGGGCTGCAGCGGGACTCCATTGTCAATCCACTGCATGATGAGGGCCTCCACCGCAAGGGCACGGGCCATAATATCTCTCTCGTATAGATATTCACGGTATTTGAGAATACCTTTTTCATTGGACTAACATTCAGTTTTCAGGATGAGCTTTCAAGAGTAATAACCTCCCTTTATCAAGGCAAAAGCAATACTCCTCATTAAAATGAAACAAGTCAGGAGAGACAGGCATTACATGGGTGAACAACAGATCACACCAGTTTAAGGATCGTAAAAATCCCATGGTGAGTGTGAAAATAATGTGGATATGAGGGATGGATAACAGGTAATGAGAGGCGGAGGGATATAAATCCATTTATCAGTTTTTGTTTTCTTAAACTATGCCTCTCACATCTGCCTTGGATGTTTCATACTGATGATCAGTATTGCTTTTGACTTGATAAAGGGAGGTCGTTACTCTCAAAAGCTCGTCCCAAAAACTGAATGTTAGTAAAAGCTATTATCACATACTTTGGTACTTCTGTACCACTGCTACCCTAAATACGTGTGTGTGTGCGTATTTATATATGTGTGTAAAAGAGAGAACCTGCGTCCCCAGCCACAGACACCCAGGTGCGGCAGTAAGGAGGAGTTACTCATAGCTCCTCCCTACTGCCATTGCTGGAGATACAGGTGGGGTGTGATTTTGACAGGAGTGGGCAGGGGCCTTCTAAAGGCGTTTCCCTCCCTCAACTTCCTCCTGAACATGAAGAAGAGGCTTGGATTTCAAGGAACTGACTGAGCATACTCACAACATGAAAAAAAAGGCTTGGAATACAAGGTATTTAGGACCCAGAATCCTACACAGCCTCCACCCCTCCACCTCTCCCAATTAGCAGGTTTGTCAGGCTGTAAAAAGAAAATGGCGTTTTCACTTGCTCTGGGCAATAAATGTTGAGGAGAGCATCAAAGCAGGACCTGAAAAGGTTGGTTAAACCTGTGTTGAGCTAGTTTTTATTTGTAGTGTTGTTTTCATTTTGTTTTGTAAAACACTGCCTGTTGATTCTGTCTGATGCAATGGCAAAATAAACCTGCAAATCTTTTTTAACCCCTTGAGTGCCAGAGAGGTATGAAACACACTGCAGAGACGGGAACGCTCTGTGCAGAGGCTGACTCTACTGAAACTCTGGCCACTTCTGCTCCTTCACTTTCAGTTTCTCTCACTCCTGCTCGATTCTCTTCCTTCCCCAGCCTATTTTTACCACTTTTTGCATGCCCATTAAACCCCGCCCTGACTCACGGTTAAGCACCACCCCTTTTTGACACAAATTGCATCCTTTTTCTCCCTCCAGCTGCACAACAGGACTCCCCTCCGGGAAGACTAAATATCAAACTTCCCAGGTATGGTTAATGGTTCTGATAACACCACTTTCCTGGCAAACACATACTGAATACCGCCCACACTCCCTGTACTCATCTAACAATTACACATTGAGCCTAAAAAAGAGGCAACCAAATTGCATCCTTTTTTTTCCCTACAATAACCATCAGACTCAGTGCCTGCCGCTTTGAGGAGCTGTAGTCCAACAACTACCACAAGGTTGTGCATTGCACACTGTGCTCTATAGGCACAAATGACTTGCATATAGTCTATTTATGACTAGGTATAGTATTGAGCAAAGACACCTGTTAATCGTACACCTAAGGAATGGACATAACATCAAAAACACGTCACACGCACACCAGGATAAACACTGCAAGACATCACATAACACAATTGGAAAGACACTGCAAGAGATCACATAACACAATGGGAAAGACACTACAAGAGATCACACAAGACGCTGCAAGAGAACACTGCAGGACATCACACATAGGAGGACAGACAGTGCAGGACATCACACATAGGAGGACAGACAGTGCAGGACATCACATACAGGAGGGCAGACCCTGCAGGACATCACACACAGGAGGAAATACACTGCAGGACATCACACACAGGGGGACAAACTGCAGGACATCACACACAGGAGGGCAGACACTACAGGACATCACACACAGGAGGACAAACTGCAGGACATCACACAGAGGAGGAAAGACACTGCAGGACATCACACACACAGGAGGACAGACACTGCAGGACATCACACACAGGAGGGAAGATACTGCAGGACATAACACACAGGAAGGCAGACACTGCAGGACATCACACACAGGAGGACAAACTGCAGGACATCACACACAGAAGGACAGACACTGCATGACATCACATACAAGAGCACACACAGTAGGGCAGACACTGCAGGACATCACCACAGGAGGACAAACTGCAGGACATCACACACAGTAGGACAGACACTGCAGGACATCACCACAGGAGGACAAACTGCAGGACATCACACACAGTAGGACAGACACTGCAGGACATCACACACAGGAGGACAAACTGCAGGACATCACACACAGTAGGTCAGACACTGCAAGACATCACACACAGGAGGACAAACTGCAGGAAATCACACACAGGAGGGAAAACACTGCAGGACATCATACACAGGAGGAAATACACTGCAGGACATCACACACAGGAGGGAAGACACTGCAGGACATCACACACAGGAGGGAAGACACTGCAGGACATCACACACAGGAGGAAATACACTGCAGGACATCACACACAGGAGGACAAACTGCAGGACATCACACACAGGAGGGCAGACACTACAGGACATCACATACAGGAGGACAGACACTGCAGGACATCACACACACACAGGAGGACAAACTGCAGGACATCACATACAGGAGGGCAGACACTGCAGGACATCACACACAGGAGCGCAGACACTACAGGACATCACACACTGGAGGGAAAACACTGCAGGACATCACACACAGGAGGGCAGACACTGCAAGACATCACACACAGGAGGACAGACACTGCAGGACATCACACACAGGAGGACAAACTGCAGGACATCACACACAGGAGGACAGACACTGCAGGACATCACACACAGGAGGACAAACTGCAGGACATCACACACAGGAGGACAGACACTGCAGGACATCACACACAGGAGGACAGACTGCAGGACATCACACACAGGAGGACAGACACTGCAGGACATCACACACAGGAGGACAAACTGCAGGACATCACACACAGGAGGGAAGACACTGCAGGACATCATACACAGGAGGAAATACACTGCAGGTCATCACACACAGGAGGGAAGACACTGCAGGACATCACACACAGGAGGGAAGACACTGCAGGACATCACACACAGGAGGGAAGACACTGCAGGACATCACACACAGGAGGACAGACACTGCAGGACATCACACACACACAGGAGGACAAACTGCAGGACATCACATACAGGAGGGCAGACACTGCAGGACATCACACACAGGAGCGCAGACACTACAGGACATCACACACTGGAGGGAAAACACTGCAGGACATCACACACAGGAGGGCAGACACTGCAAGACATCACACACAGGAGGACAGACACTGCAGGACATCACACACAGGAGGACAAACTGCAGGACATCACACACAGGAGGACAGACACTGCAGGACATCACACACAGGAGGACAAACTGCAGGACATCACACACAGGAGGACAAACTGCAGGACATCACACACAGGAGGACAGACACTGCAGGACATCACACACAGGAGGACAAAACTGCAGGACATCACACACAGGAGGACAGACACTGCAGGACATCACACACACACACAGGAGGACAAACTGCAGGACATCACACACAGGAGGGCAGACACTACAGGACATCACATACTGGAGGGGAAACACTGCAGGACATCACACACAGGAGGGCAGACACTGCAGGACATCACACACAGGAGGACAGACACTGCAGGACATCACACACAGGAGGACAACCTGCAGGACATCACACACAGGAGGACAGACACTGCAGGACATCACACACAGGAGGACAAACTGCAGGACATCACACACAGTAGGACATACACTGCAGGACATCACATACAGGAGGGGAAACACTGCAGGACATCACACACAGGAGGGCAGACACTGCAGGACATGACATACAGGAGGACAGGCACTGCAGGACATCACACACAGGAGAAAAGACACTGCAGGACATCATACACAGGAGAAAAGACACTGCAGGACATCATACACGGGAGGACAGACTGCAGGACATCACATACAGGAGGACAGGCACTGCAGGACATCACACACAGGAGGACAAAGTGCAGGACATCACACACAGTAGGACAGACACTGCAGGACATCACACACAGGAGGACAAACTGCAGGACATCACACACAGGAGGGCAGACACTGCAGGACATCACATACAGGAGGACAAACTGCAGGACATCACACACAGGAGGGCAGACAGTGCAGGATATCACACACAGGAGGACAGACACTGCAGGACATCACACACAGGAGGACAGACACTGCAGAACATCACATACAGGAGGACAAACTGCAGGACATCACATACAGGAGGGCAGACACTGCAGGACATCACACACAGGAGGACAGACAGTGCAGGATATCACACACAGGAGGACAGACACTGCAGGACATCACACACAGGAGGAAATACACTGCAGGACATCACACACAGGAGGACAGACACTGCAGGACATCACACACAGGAGGACAGACACTGCAGAACATCACATACAGGAGGACAAACTGCAGGACATCACATACAGGAGGGCAGACACTGCAGGACATCACACACAGGGGGGACACTGCAGGACATCACACACAGGGGGGACACTGCAGGACATCACACACAGGAGGAAACGAAAATACTTATGAACAGTGTATTATAAACTTCTCCCATGAGAAAGTATAATATACAAGAAGGACTGCAGTGAACTGCTGTTGACTTCCAGGAAAAGCAGTCAATACAATCACTGATTTAACTCACAAGCTCATACAGAATGTGAGAGGCTTCTGGGAATGAACAACAGCACAATGGCCTGTTCTACGTCTAGTCACCAATCAGACGCATCACGTTTTAGCTCTCTAGTGCCATTACAGAGGAGAAATTTACACATACATATAAGACTAGCAATGTGGGACGGCGTTGCCCATCATGTTATGACCGTTGGGCGCACGTGTGTGAAATGCAGACACACTGATAAACACAGACATATGCAACACACAGGCAGACACATACCATACATCCCAAGTGTCCCTCTTTAGGAGGGACAGTCCCTCTTTGAGGGCCGGATCCCTCTGTCCCTCTTTTTAGGAGGTCAGACTGTGTGCAGGGCCGGCTTCACCTATAGGCAAGGTAGGCGCCGGCCTAGGGCGCACACGTACTGGGGGCGCGGGCATGCAGCGGAGAAGAGCTGCGCCCGCACACACCACGCCAGGAACCACAACACAATCAGGTCTGTGTTGCTACAGCGCTCCCTCATTGGGTGGGATCTTTAGTAATGCAGAGCGCGCTGGGAGTCATGATCTCCCGCCTCGCTCTGCATTACTGAAGAGAAGACTGCGCGGGAGCTACAGGTATGTTATGGGGGGCAAGTTGGAACTGAAGGGGCATAGTGGAGCTGCTGGGGGCAAGTTGGAGCGGATGGGGGGCAAAGTGGAGCTGATGGGGGCAAGCTGGAGCTGATAGGGGAAAGCTGGAGCTGAGGGGGCATAGTGGAGCTGGTGGGGGCAAGTTGGAGCTGGTGGGGGCAAAGTGGAGCTGATGGGGGTAAGTTGGAGCGGATGAGGGTCAAAGTGGAGCTGAGGGGGTAAAGTGGAGCTGAGGGGGGGCAAAGTGGAGCTGAAGGGGGGCAAAGTGGAGCTTGAAGGGGGGCAAAGTGGAGCTGGTGGGGGGGCAAAGTGGAGCTGGTGGGGGGGCAAGTTAGAGCGGATGGGGGGCAAATTAGAGTGGATGGGGTGCAAGTTAGAGCGGATGGAGGGCAAAGTGGAGCTGATGGTGGCAAGTTGGAGCTGATGGGGGCAAGTTGGAGCTGATGGGGGCATAGTGGAGCTGCTGGGGTGCAAAGTGTAGCCGATGGGGGTAAGTTGGTGCTGATAGGGGAAAGTTGCAGCTGAGGGGGCATAGTGGAGCTGGTGGGGGCATAGTGGAGCTGGTGGGGGTAAGTTGGAGTGGATGGGGGGCTAAGTGGAGCTGATGGGGGTAAGTTGGAGCGGATGGGGGGCAAAGTGGAGCTGAGGGGGAGTAAAGTGGAGCTGAGGGGGGCACGTTAGAGCAGATGGGGGCAAAGTGGAGCTGATGGTGGCAATTTGGAGCGGATGGGGGGCAAAGTGGAGCTGATGGTGGCAAGTTGGAGCTGATGGTGGCAAGTTGGAGCTGCTGGGGGTAAAGTGGAGCTGAGGGGGGGCACGTTAGAGCAGATGGGGGCAAAGTGGAGCTGATGGTGGCAATTTAGAGCGGATGGGGGCAAAGTGGAGCTGATGGTGGCAATTTAGAGCGGATGGGGGGCAAAGTGGAGCTGATGGTGGTAAGTTGGAGCTGCTGGGGGCATAGTGGAGCTGGTGGGGGGCATAGTGGAGCTGGTGGGGGGCAAAGTGGAGCCGGTGGGGGCAAGTTGGAATGGATGGGGGGCAAAGTGGAGCTGGTGGGGGCAAGTTGGAGCTGGTGGGGGGCAAAGTGGAGCTGATGGGGGCAAGTTGGAGTTGATGGGGGACAAAGTAGAGCTGATAGGGGCAAAGTGAAGCTGGTGGGCCAAAGTGAAGCTGATAAGGGGCAAGTTGGAGCTGGTGGGGGGCATCTCTTACAAGCATCTCCAGACCAGGGGCAGACTGGCCCAGGGGGCAGAGAGAGGACAATCATGAAAAGAGGTTGGGTATAAGTAGGCGGGGTATAAAGGGGTGGGACACAAGGGGCGGAGCGAAATGGGCGGCAAAATTAGGTTTTGCCTAGGGTGGCAAAAATCCTTGCACCAGCCCTGACTGTGTGGTGTGTACTACTGTGCTCTACAGCAATAAAGCAATAAACTTCAGTACATGTGTTTATACATTAGTCTGTGCAAATAAAATACTTTGGTCTTGCACTAAATCATTTATTCAGTTACATAAATAGCCAATAATAGGTCATGAAATAACCTAAAAATTCTTAGTAATGCCCCGCCCACCAGCCACGCCCCCAACAATATCACCTAAAACTAACGTGTCCCTCTTTGGCCATGTGAAATGTTGGGAGGTATGCACATACACACAGTGAGCGGCAGAGACATGCAAAAGACATGTACACACAGACACACTGGAGATGCACACATGGACACACATATGTAACAGAGATGTACACACACACGCAACATATATGAGCAGAAACACATGCGTGCATGAGTTGTGTACCCCTCTGGCACTCAAATGGTTAATGTATAGAGAGGCATGTCAGAGATAAATAGCAGTGGGAAGTGAATACCTGGGAACTTTGATTTGTGTAGTCCCTAGAGGGGACTGATGTGGTGAGACAAATGGGGTAATCTGGGTTAAAAGTGGGTGGGGCTTAATCGCGAGTAGGGGGCGGGGGTTAACATAAATGTGGAAAAAGTGTTAGTAATAGGCTGGGGAAGGAGGACAAGTGGGAGGGAAATGCACGTTTACAGTGTGAGGGGTTTGAACACACTCCCTGAGGGGTAAAGCTTGATATACAACCCTGTGGCAGTCAGTGGGTTAAGTGTGAATCTGATGGCTGTCTGTCCTGTGTTTTGCATGGCAAATGATGACAGTGAAGAAATAATTGAGCAATGAGGACCTACCTTAACCCTTTGATTGCCATTTTGTTCCCCTGGTGCTGTAGCAGCCTTTAGTAGCTGTAGTGCAGGTCCTGCTGAGGCCACTGGGAGTCAGGGTGAGTGACTGTATGTCAGCCATCTTTCTTTCTGGCTTTGTGTGTGTGTATGGGTGTTTGGTGCTGTGTGAGTGGGGCATGTATGTGTTATACCTGGGAACTTTTACTTGTGGAGTCCCTCATGGGCTGCTGATGTGGAGAGAGCAATGGGGCAATTTGGGTTAACAGTGGGCGGGGCTTAATCGCGAGTAGGGGGTGGGGCTTAACATAAATGTTGAAAAGTGTTAGTAATAGGCTGGGGAAGGAGGAGAAGTGGGAGGGAAATGCAAGTTTGCAGTGTGAGGGGTTTGAACACACTCCCTGAGGGGTAAAACTTGATACACAACCCTGTGGCAGTCAGTGGGTTAAGTGTGTACCTGATGGCTCTCTGTCCTGTGTCTTGCATGGCAAATGACAGTGAAGAAATAATTCAGCAGAGGGCCTACCTTAACCCTTTGAGTGCCATTTTGTTCACCTGGTGCTGCACTACAGGTCCTGCTGAGGCCACTGGGAGTCAGGGTGAGTGACTGTGTGTGTGTGTCAGCCATATTTATTTCTGGCTTTGTGTGTGTATGTGGTGCTGTGTGTGTTAGTGGGAGCATGTCTGTTTGGTGCTGTGTGAGTGGGGCACATGTGTGTGTGGTGGTCTGTGTGTGTGAGTGGGGCATGTGTGTGTGTTTGGTGCTGTATGAGTGGGGCATGTGTGTTTGTCTGTGGTGTAGGAGCAAATGGCAGCCATATTGTTTTTTTCTGACTTTGATAGTGGTGGGCGGGCTGCATAGTGGGGGTGGGCCAACTCCCTGCATGACTGAATCACCCAATAGGAACAGTAACTCCTCCTTAATACCACCCCTGGGTGTGTTTGCCAGGCACACAGAAGTCTTCTTTTATATATATAGACTAATCTCATCCCAAAGGGCGGTCCAGTCCCAAAATGATGGGCAAGTCCCCTCTGAACGGGAACCAGCTAACCCCTGATGTACGTTTTGGCCTTGTTGGGCCTCATCAGGGGGTCTCCCTAAGAGTGAAGGGTAATGCAGAAGTGGACTCCTTGCTCTCAGTGCCTAGGGAATCCAGCTGCACCTCACTGATGAGGCCCAACAAGGCCAAACGTAAGTCGGGGGTTAGCTGGTGTTCCTGTGCAGAGGGAACTTGCCAGTCATTTTGGAACTGGACCGCCCTTTTGAGCGGGATTAATCTAATATGTATGTGGAAATGTCTCCTCTGTAATGGCCCTAGAGAGCCAAATAGGGTTGCCACCTTTTCTTCAAAAAAATACCGGCCATGGCATTACCTCCATAGACTTAACATTGGAAAGAAGCCAATTTTTTACCGGCCTGCCAGTAAAATACCGGCTGGGTGGCAACCCTAGAGCCAAAACATGATGATTCTGAGCGGCGAGTAGCTGTAGAACAGGACATTGTGCTGTTTGTTCCTCCTCAGAAGCCTCTCACATTTTGTATGCGTATTTGAATACTCTTAGGGGGTCTCCCTAAGAGTGAAGGGTAATCCAGATGTGGACCCCTTGTTCTTAGTGACTAGGGAATCCAGCTGTACCCTCACTGATGAGGCCCAGTAAGGCTGAAATGTATGTCTGGGGTTAGCTTGTGTTTCCGTGCATAGGGGGCACGTGCCTGTCATTTTAGAACTGGACCCCTTTTGGGTGGGATATGTAGGTGGATTTCTCCTCTGTAATGGCACTAGAGAGCTAAAATGTGATAATTCTGAGTGGTGACTAGCCGGAGAACAGGCCATTGTGCTGTTGTTCGTCCTCAGAAGCCTCTCACATTTTGTATGCTTATTAAAGGGATAGTAATACTAAAATGTAAAAAAAAATATGTTGTAGGGTTTATCCCCCTGAGTAAAACAAGAGTACTCCCACTGCTGAAAGGTGTTTCATTCAAAAGTTATTAATTTTCAAATTTGAATTTTTTAGGTGCAATATCACAGTGGCCTGAAATTGTACAGTGGCGCTGTTGCTACATCATCCTATGGAGATATATGGTCCCGGGACCAGAGCTGTCCATAGGATGATGTAGCAACAGCGCCACTGTACAATTGCAGGCCACTGTGATATTGCACCTAAAAAATTCAGCTTTGAAAATGAATAACGTTTGAATAAAACACCTTTCAGCAGTGGGAGTACTCTTGTTTTACTCAGGGGGATAAACCCTACAACATATTTGTTTTTTACATTTTAAGTATTACTATTCCTTTAACACACAAGCTGCCAAATAGGATACAGCAGCTATTTGCAGTAAAACAACTTTGAGTATGGGAGTAGTGAAAGGGTTAATAAAAGAAAAGGTGGAGAAAAAAAATCAATAAAACAAGGTTGTGTGTAGGATCTTCTTGGTACTATAATGTTTGTCCCATTTCTGGTTTATAATTGCAAGCCAGATATGTAAAGGGTTAAATCCTTTGAGCGCTAGGTGTGGGCAAATCCCTCTGGCACGCAAAGCATCTGTGCGAAATGGTTAAATGCATGTTTAACCCTGTGTGTGTCAGATAAGTGGGCAAAGAAAGTTTTGCACCTCTTTGGTAATCAAGGTGTTAACTACACTGGGGTTGTCTGCAGAACAATGTGATAATGAATGGGACTGAGATGGAGTGTTTCTCTAACAATGAGAGCGGGTGCCCCTCCTAAACAGCCATTCCTGGATCTGCCCCAAAGACTCCGGTTATCAGACTGAATTACCAGGTTCTCAGTCGACCGAGGCTGCTCCTCCCGCGGTGGTGAGTTTCTTCTCCTTTCCACCTACTTCCCTCCCACTTCCCACCCACTTTTTAACGGGCAGACTAGCAAGCCCCGCCCCTCCAATCAAGCCCCACCCCTTTTATGACGTGAATCACATAATTGGCTGCCCCTGTCCGACATACTTCCATGTGGGTTCAAACAGAAGACATTTCCAAGTATGTAAACAGCAATATGGCAGCTTCCTTGCTCACATAAAGAATAAAATTAAATCGTTTTGTCTTAGTCCATGTGGACATAAAGCATGGGGGAAGTTCCCTCCTCCGGAGGGCAGGGCACTTTAAAAAAACAAAAAAAGTAAGGCCTCTGAGGCACAGATACCCATCTTTCCTCCACTTTACCCATGCCTCCTACTACCAGCTTCAACGTATAGCAAAGCCAACATAAAGCAAACATGAGAGGAAAGGAAATAACCTGTACAGAGAGACCCAAGAAGACCCCTCTACCGGTGTTCCACATGGACTAAAAGAAAAGGATATAACGGTAAGTTCACTAACTTTCTCCTTTTTTCTGTTGTCTAGTGAGGGACACAGGAATCATGGGGATATACAAAGCATTCACTACAATTCCTTGGGGGGGGATAAAAAAAAACGCCACTGGAGACCAGGTTCCACAGGACTAAACTACTACCACATGAACCTCAGTTGTCAGTGGACACCAAACCTATACACCAAACAACTGTAAATGAACAGGAAATCAACATGGTTCTGATCTCTAAAGTGAAAAGAATTAATTAGAAGGTTCCTTATACAGGCACCACAACCTGAAGGACCTTCTTCCAAAGGTGGCCTCAGTCGAGGCTAGAACATTCACTGGACAGTGTTTGTTTAAAGTCTGCTGGGACAACCCCATCACCGCCTTACACAACTCTCAGCAGTGGTCTGATTCCTGTAGGCCCAATATGCTCCCACTGATCTGGTAGAATGTGCTGTGACTCAAAAAGGGACAGGTTTCTTCCAGAGGACATACGACTGTCGAATGGTCACCTTGATCCAGGAGAAGATGGTAACTTTAGACCCAGCTTGTCCCGCACACATACAATGAATGTAGTACTTCAAGCAACATAGCACATCCACAACCTGTGGTTCGGCCACCAGCAGAACAGACACAATGGCTAGCAGAAAGCCAATTTTGAGCATTAGCAGACTTAAGACAATAGTAGAAAGAGGCTCAAAAGGAGGCTTCTGGAGCACACCTAGCAGATTCAAGTCCTACAGGGGAATGGGATCTCTAAAGACACAGTAAGCATGAGCTACACCCTGAACTTTGTGGTTCAGGTGAGAGGCCATGAGAACCACTGCTGGCAATGCTCAATAGTGGACAATGGAGTTGAACTCACTCTGGTTGAGCTTCCAATTCCCAGGATCCAGATGCTAACTACTAAAAAAAAAGGCTGCAACCAAGTTTTCTACACCTGGAATGTGAACCACAGTGAGAGAGCTGGAATGTGAGCCTTGGCCTCCCGGAGGATCTTCCGAACCTCTTTCCAAGCCGACATGCTTCGGGTTCCTCCTTGATGATTGATGTAAGTAACCGCTATTGCACTGTCTGACTGAATTCTCACCAGAAGCCCTGACAGGGAATGAGACCAGTGGTATAACGCTAAGCATGTCACCCCCAGCTCAAGATTATTGATTCCTAGAAGGCTCTCTCTGAGGTTGTAATGTGTGTAGATTGATGGATAAAAATGGATCCAGGGTAGAAATCCAGTCTGGCCCAACCTGAAATGGATCATGTGTGATGGTGAACAGATATGGCTACATGTCAGATGTGGTTGGTGAAGAGACCAGCTAAGGTCTTCCTTCATCCTTGGAGACAGAGACATAGCATGAGTCATACAAGATTGGTGTCTGGACTAGTTCCTGAGAATGTCCAATCAGAATTCCCTTGTGTGGAATTGAGAAACGGAAACTGCCTCCAGGACAGAGACCAAGTAGCTCAGGACCTTCATGTATTTCTGCACCACTGCCAACTAGCCAGGTTATTGCTAAAAAAAACCTGAAGGGAGAAGCATTGGATCTGTCTTATGGGAGATATGGATACTCTTATGGGAGTATCAAACTTTATGCTTAAAAAAGCACCTTGGAAGGAACCAAAGTGGATTTCCTGAAACTGAGCACTCAGCTGTGCTGCTCCAGTACAGACACACTCCGGAATCTTTGAAACCCACTGATTACTCGCTGAAGTCTCCCACTCATCTAGAAAGAGATGGAGGGAACCCACCAATGGCCAGAGATGGACCAGGACCCCACAAGTCACGTGGAAGTGCGCTTGTCAGCCTTAGGCTTCTGAAAAGTCTTCTTGCCTGCCCAAGCCTTTTCGGGCTTTGGGGCAGGGCACGTTTAGAAAGCCTAAGGGGTTTGAACAGTAGATGCC
Organism: Rhinophrynus dorsalis; assembly: GCA_037306005.1. Lineage (NCBI taxonomy): Eukaryota > Metazoa > Chordata > Amphibia > Anura > Rhinophrynidae > Rhinophrynus > Rhinophrynus dorsalis. The sequence goes on from CM074724.1 coordinate 390,360,319, forward strand.
CTATACTGGCGGGGTAAGGAACGCCATGAGTGTTCTTATGGTAAAAGGTATGGTTTGGAGAGATCTGAGGCAACAAGGTACTCTTGTCTCCAGTAGTGTCTTGGTCAGGTCCAAACAATTGTTTCCCACAAAAGGAAAAAACATCAAGGAATTATTGGAAGATTGGTCAGCTGACCAAATCTAGGGCCACAGAGTGCAGCTACTGAAAAGTCTGAGGATTTTCCAGAAAACCTGGCAGGATCAAAGGCTTATTCCATAAAGTCTGCATTTGTCTCAAGAATTTTCATGAGCAGCACCAACAGTTCCTCTTTGGGAACATTGCCTTAAATGGTATCTAAAAGCTGTTCGACCCAGATAGCCATAGCTCTAGTGACCCAGGCGGTAACCAAAATAGATCCCAGGGCGGCATCAGTGGCTGTAAAATTCGCCTGCACTAAATAAGCCAAAATTTTCTCAGTTTGATCCTTAAAGGGATAGTAATACTTCGTTTTAACTTTATTTTATTTTGTAGGCATTGAAAAAACATGAAGAACAATGTAAGTCTTATCTCTCAAACCTTTATGGTTTATGAGATATTCACAAGCAAAGTTTCCCCTCCCACCCCTTTACCTAGTGTAAGCCATCTCTTCTCAGATGTGGAATCCAGTCCATAGACCAGACAGATAACAGAAGGGGACAATCTTCTTCCTATGAAAACAATGAAATCCCTGCCCCCCTTGATAAGTTTTTCAGGTTTTTCCCTTATGTTAATTGAAGATTGTCCCTCTCTGCAGTCTACCTGGGCACCTCCCTTCTGATCTGGTTGAACGGGGGGGGATACTTTGTTTGTGAATATCTCTTAAACCATAAAGGTTTGAGAGATAAGACTTATATCGTTCTTCATGTTTTTTTAATGCCTACAAAATAAAATAAAGTTAAAACGAAGTATTACTATCCCTTTAAGAGCCACAGAATGTGTCAGAGGCAGAGCAGTGTTCTTAGCAAGGAGAGAGATGGGGGGTCACCTACATGAGGAGTAGCTCACTGCAACAAAGCCTCAGCTGAAAAGTGATACAGATTATAGTTGCGCCTGTTAAGAAACAGTCTCCTGTCGGGCATCTTCCAGGTGGACCGGGTCCAAAGAGTGACGGGGAGGAAAAATGTAAATCTCCTTTTTATGTTTCTGGAGGATATCTGCAGAAGAGAGGCAGAATCAGAGACCTCGGTGACCTGAAGTGTCTTTAGGACCGCTCTGATAAGTCAACTGAGGGACAAGAATCCTCTCATAGAGATCCCCCAATGACAGGAAGGAATCTGATTCATCCCCCTAAGTCTCACTTTCCTCAACAGAGGATCCCCAACCAGTTGAGAATGACCCCCCAAAATAGGACTTAAATGCCTCATGGGGGCAAAGGGTAACCAGACCAAGAGTTTAGGACCCACTGAATAGATGAGGGGATAGAGACTGAAAAGAGCCTTAACCCAAAGTGATTCCTGCTCAGCAGATGAGGGCCCCATAGGTGAAGTGGGGGCCACAGTGCAAGAGGGACATAGGGTACCAGAATGCTCCCTAGGAAACCCAGTCTGGCATAAGGAGCAATGGGTTAAAAGGGGTTAAGGGGACCCTTGAATCCTTGGCTTTAGATTTGCATGTGTCCCTCGGGTTCTGATATATCCAGAGAAACACCCAAAAATAGGACAAAAATAGTCCAAATGTCAGAACTTAGAAATATATTAAAGTACTTACCTGACTACAAAGGTTTCAAATGGCAGGAAGGAGAGAGACACCAGCCCCTGCGTAGCATGTGTGATCACAAAGAAATATGGCTACTGAATGACAATGCCAGAAAAACTCAGGAAACGGAATTCTGGGGGTTGTAGCCTGGTAATACCTGTTAAGCAAAAGTTGGTGCGCCGGCTGTTCTTCTCTAATTGTGAGGCTGTCACAGATATCAATGAACGGACAGGAGACAGTACTGATTATGAAACACCACCTTTACCGAACAGTGTAAATATTCAACGACAAGGACACACTGATATTGATCACGTTGTAGACAAGCACAAAGCAAACGGTTCCTACCAGGAATAGGAGGCTACTTTGGAAGATACAACAAAGGCAACCATGAAATAGCACCACTGGGGCTGGGACCCAGGAAAGTATAGCGAGTACTGGGGCTAGGACCCAGAAGAGGGTACGAACAGGTTGCCACAAGGAGAATACTGACTCAGGCCTGCCAATGGTCAATACCAAGCGGATAGTCAGACAAGCCAGAGGTCAATACCAGAGTGGGTAGTCAGCCAGAGCCAATGGTCAATAATAAGCGGGTAGTCAGACAAGCCACAACACTGGACACCGGGGAGGACAGATAGCCAGACCAAAGGTCATGCACAAGCACTCTCCAAACAAAACTACACTGGAACACCACAAAAGGGCAACTGGTGAGGTGTCCACGCAGTTTATATACATTTCCTCCCCCCCATGGTAGGTGGAGCACTAAATGGTCTGTCCCTTTAAGAGCCGGACGCAACGTCACTAGAGGGAATCCCAGTGAGACAAGCCTGACTCTGCCGGCCAGTAGAGGGAGCCCAACAGACGTGGCAGGAGCCACAAGAGATAGAAGGGAAAGACCAGCACCAGAGAGAGACCATGGTGTCTGGCTCTCCCTACACAGGACTCGGCACCGCCGTGAAGACCACACAGAAGGGACCGGCCGCCTGTCTGCGCACCGGAGCGTCTGGCTCCCTAAGCAGGTAAGAGAGAGCCCTTACGGTGGAAGAAAGAAGCAGAGTACACACATCCCACAGGGGAATTTATCACAATAGGGAGGGGGGACTTTTAATGAACTTTATGTGGTGGGGGCAGAACTAGAGGTAGGGCAGGTTTGTCCACTTGATAACCTACTGCCGCCTCTGTGTGTTACTAAATAAATGATTTAGAAAAAGACCAAAGTATTTTATTTCCACAAACTAATGTATAAACACATATACTGAAGTTTACACAAACATTAATATGAGTTTTATTGCTGTGGAGCAATGTGATACACTTCTATACACACCACACAGTCTGATCTCCTAAACACAGGGACACCAGGGTGATACACTTATATACACACCACGCAGTCCGATCTCCTAAACACAGGGACACCAGGGTGATACACTTATATACACACCACACAGTCTGATCTCCTAAACACAGGGACACCAGGGTGATACACTTATATACACACCACGCAGTCTGATCTCCTAAACACAGGGACACCAGGGTGATACACTTCTATACACACCACACAGTCTGATCTCCTAAACACAGGGACACCAGGGTGATACACTTATATACACACCACACAGTCTGATCTCCTAAACACAGGGACACCAGGGTGATACACTTCTATACACACCACACAGTCTGATCTCCTAAACACGGGGACACCAGGGTGATACACTTCTATACACACCGCACAGTCTGATCTCCTAAACACGTGGACACCAGGGTGATGCACTTCTATACGCACCGCACAGTCTGATCTCCTACACACAGGGACACCAGGGTGATGCACTTATATACACACCACACAGTCTGATCTCCTAAACACAGGGACACCAGGGTGATACACTTCTATACACACCACACAGTCTGATCTCCTAAACACAGGGACACCAGGGTGATACACTTATATACACATCACACAGTCTGATCTCCTAAACACAGGGACACCAGGGTGATACACTTCTATATACACACCACACAGTCTGATCTCCTAAACACAGGGACACCAGGGTGATACACTTATATATACACCACACAGTCTGATCTCCTAAACACAGGGACACCAGGGTGATACACTTATATACACACCACACAGTCTGATCTCCTAAACACAAGGACACCAGGGTGATACACTTATATACATACCGCACAGTCTGATCTCCTAAACACAGGGACACCAGGGTGATACACTTATATACACACCACACAGTCTGATCTCCTAAACACAGGGACACCAGGGTGATACACTTATATACACACCACACAGTCTGCTCTCCTAAACACAGGGACACCAGGGTGATACACTTCTATATACACACCACACAGTCTGATCTCCTAAACACAGGGACACCAGGGTGATACACTTATATACACACCACACAGTGTGATCTCCTAAACACAGGGACACCAGGGACTGTATACACAGGGACTGTATACACACCACACAGTCTGATCTCCTAAACACAGGGACACCGGGGTGATACACTTATATACACACCACCCAGTGTGATCTCCTAAACACAGGAACACCAGGGTGATACACTTATATACACACCACACAGTCTGATCTCCTAAACACAGGGACACCAGGGTGATACACTTATATACACACCACACAGTCTGATCTCCTAAACACAGGGACACCAGAGTGATACACTTCTATACACACCACACAGTCTGATCTCCTAAACACAGGGACACCAGGGTGATACACTTATATACACACCACACAGTCTGATCTCCTAAACACAGGGACACTAGGGTGATACACTTATATACACACCACACAGTCTGCTCTCCTAAACACAGGGACACCAGGGTGATACACTTCTATACACACCACACAGTCTGATCTCCTAAACACAGGGATACCAGGGTGATACACTACTATACACACCACACAGTCTGATCTCCTAAACACAGGGACACCAGGGTGATACACTTCTATACACATAACACAGTCTGATCTCCTAAACACAGGGACACCAGGGTGATACACTTCTATACACACCACACAGTCTGATCTCCTAAACACAGGGACACCAGGGTGATACACTTCTATACACACCACACAGTCTGATCTCCTAAACACAGGGACACCAGGGTGATACACTTATATACACACCACAGTCTGATCTCCTAAACACAGGGACACCAGGGTGATACACTTCTATACACACCACACAGTCTGATCTCCTAAACACAGGGACACCAGGGTGATATACTTCTATACACACCACACAGTCTGATCTCCTAAACACAGGGACACCAGGGTGATACACTTATATACACACCACACAGTCTGATCTCCTAAACACAGGGAGAACAGGGTAATACACTTATATACACACATCACACAGTCTGATCTCCTAAACACAGGGACACCAGGGTGATACACTTCTATACACACCAAACAGTCTGATCTCCTAAACACAGGGACACAGGGTGATACACTTATATACACCACACAGTCCGATCTCCTAAACACAGGGACACCAGGGTGATACAGTTCTATACACACCACACAGTCTGATCTCCTAAACACAGGGATACCACAGTGATACACTTATATACACACCACACAGTCTGATCTCCTTAGCACAGGGACACCAGGGTGATACACTTCTATACACACCACACAGTCTGATCTCCTAAACACAGGGACACCAGGGTAATACACTTATATACACACCACACAGTCTGATCTCCTAAACACAGAGACACCAGGGTGATACACTTCTATACGCACCACACAGTCTGATCTCCTAAACACAGGGACACCAGGGTGATACACTTATATACACACCACACAGTCTGATCTCCTAAACACAGGGACACCAGGATGATACACTTATATACACACCACACAGTCTGATCTCCTACACACAGGGACACCAGGGTGATACACTTCTATACACACACCACACAGTCTGATCTCCTAAACACAGGAACACCAGGGTGATACATTTATATACACACCACACAGTCTGATCTCCTAAACACAGGGACACCAGGGTGATACATTTATATACACACCACACAGTCTGATCTCCTAAAGACAGGGACACCAGGGTGATACACTTCTATACACACTACACAATCTGATTTCCTAAACACAGGGACACCAGGGTGATACACTTATATACACACCACACAGTCTGATCTCCTAAACACAGGGACACCAGGGTGATACACTTATATACACACCACACAGTCTGATCTCCTAAACACAGGGACACCAGGGTGATACACTTCTACACACACCACACAGTCTGATCTCCTAAACACAGGGACACCAGGGTGATACACTTATATACACACACCACACAGTCTGATCTCCTAAACACAGGGACACCAGGGTGATACACTTCTACACACACCACACAGTCTGATCTCCTAAACACAGGGACACCAGGGTGATACACTTCTACACACACCACACAGTCTGATCTCCTAAACACAGGGACACCAGGGTGATACACTTATATACACACACCACACAGTCTGATTTCCTAAACACAGGGACACCAGGGTGATACACTTATATACACACCACACAGTCTGATCTCCTAAACACAGGGACACCAGGGTGATACACTTCTACACACACCACACAGTCTGATCTCCTAAACACAGGGACACCAGGGTGATACACTTATATACACACACCACACAGTGTGATCTCCTAAACACAGGGACACCGGGGTGATACACTTCTATACACACCACACAGTCTGATCTCCTAAACACAGGGACACCAGGGTGATACACTTCTATACACAACACACAGTCTGATCTCCTAAACACAGGGACACCAGGGTGATACACTTATATACACACCACACAGTCTGATCTCCTAAACACAGGACACCGGGGTGATACACTTATATACACACCACACAGTCTGATCTCCTAAACACAGGGACACCAGGGTGGGAAAGAGGGACAGAGGGATTTAGGTCTCAGAGGGACAGTACCTCCTAAAAAGCAACATTTGGGAGGTATGAACGACCATTCAGAACTTTTATCCAGTCCCTACTAAAAATGAACAAACTGAGCACAAATTATAACAGGAAAACTTAAAATAATGTAGAAAAATAAATTATTTTTATATCATCATAAATGATGTGTTATACATATAAATGTGGTATCAACAGAAAACTCTACTTATGCTTAAAAAATAGTATATAGTTTATGTGGGTGAAGTAAATGAATTAGAGGAAAAATATGGTTGAACAAAGGAATACTTTAACCCCTTAACGGTCATAGTACATCATGGGTTGATCAGACTGAACGACCCATGATGTACTATGACCGTCATGGAGTTCCCGGCTCCCCCCGTGGCTGCACACTGTTTGGGGATTCCGGAACTGGAAGAACAAAAAAAAAAAAAAAAAAAAAAAAAAAAAAAAAATCCTCCTTGGTCCTTAACTCACCGTGCTGATCGGCCGGTCGTTAAGGGGTTAATAAAATAAAATAAATAAATGTATCAGGTTCCCTAATGTTAAAAAAGGCTGGTTCGTAAAAGGTTAAACCTTGTTTAACCCTTATGGATCCATGACGTGCCAGGACCACCATGGGTAAACTTCCCTTCAGGGCCAGCGATGGTCCTGGCACGCGTGCGATGTGCAAAAAAACAAAAACACTTCGCAGTCCTTAACTGCCGCCCACGTGGCCAGTCATTAAGAAATCCTCACATTTTCTACAGCAACCAGAAGAGCCGTTGCTGTCAATTTTCCAGATGTTGTTGGTATCAGATGTGGAAATCCTACCCTCTGCTCGGGATGCTTATAGATATTTAATTCACTGGGGCAGGATTTGGATCATCAGTGGGAAGGTTTAAAGGGATAGTAATGTTTCAAAATAAACGCAGCTCCGATTATTCTTTATAGTATTTGGGCCGTGTAGAGCTTTATTATCACTCTCTACAATGTGTAGTTCCACAGTAATTGACAGTGGCATAACAATAGGGGTCGCAGAGGTCGCACCTGCGACCGGGCCCGTCACTCTCAGGGGCCCAGCCGCCCCCTGCGACCCCCTCGCCACCCGCCCGCAGCACAGCTGATGTCCCGGCGGCCAGCGCTCGAGTAATGCAGAGCGCTGGGAGATGACATAATCTCCCAGCGCTCTGCATTACTAAGGACCGCGCGGGAGCATGTCACACACACCGCTAGACCACCAGGAGGTAGAAGGACGGGGGTCAGTAAGGGCAATGTGGCGATGGGGGCATTGTGGAGATTGGGGGGAAATGTGGAGAATGAGGGGCATTGTGATGGGGGCAATGTGGAAGGGGCAATGTGGAGGTGGCCAATGTGGTTGAGGGGGGCCAATGTGGTCGGAGGGGGGCCCGCCCGTGGCTTCTAGTTACGCCTCTGGTAATTGAATGATAAAGTATCCCCCTCCCGCCCCTTTTACCTAGTGTAAGCCGTCTCCCCTCAGATGTGGAATCTGGTCTATTGACCAGACAGCTCACAGCAAGGGACAATCTTCTTACTGTGATCATAAAGAAAGCACTGTTCCTCTTTGAAGGAGGAGGACTTCTTTTTTCCTTATTCTAACAGAAGCTTGTCCCTCACTGTGATCCATCCGGACGGTCTTGCTGTGCAGCTTTACATAGGTAAAAGGGGCGAGAGGGGGACACGTTATGATTCAATTACTCTGGAACTACACATTGTACAGAATGATAATAACACTGCTCTCTACATGGTCCAAAAACTATAACAAATAATAGGAGCTGCATTTATATTGAAAATATTACTATCCCTTTAACCCCTTAAGGACCCATGACGGTCCTGGACCGTCATGAGTTGTTATACCCTTAAGGACCCATGGCGGTCCTGGACCGTCATGTAATCCCGGGCTCCCTGCGCAGCTGCACGCCATTCGGGGAGTCTGGAATCCGATTCTGAAAAGAAAGAAAAAAAAAAAAAAGGTCCCTGGTCCTTAAGTGACCAGACCATGCGTGCGTGGCCGGTCCTTAAGGGGTTAAAAGGGGAGAAAAAGGGCAAGAGAAGAACCACATGAATTTGCAAGACCCCAAAAACTATTCATTTATAAGGTTTCGGAGGCCAAACAGAAGTGTCAGGGTTAATCTCCCTGATGCTGAAACATTTCACCTAGGAGTTACCGTGCAACCATTTGAATGCCAGAGGGGTATGCAACGCATTGCAAAGCACCCCTCTGGCACTCAAAAGGTTAACCCTCTTGGGTGCTAGCTAGACATCCATGCAAAAAAAAAAAAATCCTAAACATTGGTTTAAATGAGGCTTATAATTCTAGATGTCTCCAGTGACTTGTCAAGCACGTTAATGAGCAGAGGATTCAGTAGCAGGAAGGAAGATCCGCACAGTATCTCTGGCTGCTGCGAGTCGCTAAATCCCATCTCTTCCCGGCAGCGCCAAGACATTGCCTCCGGGTGATACAACTCATCATCAGGATCCGAGCAAGGGGAACTACTTTACACCTCTGCACACCCCCTCTCTCCCCTCCTCTTCAAGAGCTCAGCGAGGATGGTATACTAAGGACTGGAGTCGTTCTGGGGTAATCCAACTGCACCCCCTAGGGGCTAGTGAAGAATTATCAATGGTTTTATTCAGCTTTTAACTCCTAGAATGCTCAAGTCTTTCAATGTGTTTGAGCCCTTTTAACATTCAAGGGGTTAAAAGTGCCATTTTAATCAACTGGAACGTTTGTGTGTCCCCTATGATTTGAACTAGATTTGCTTCTGTCAGAATTAACCCTTTGAGTGCCAGAGGGGTACGCAACGCATTGCTTTGCACTCAAAGGGTTAAAGCACCTTGCAATATTCTAAAAGACAAGCAATTCTGACACCTTATAGATTCCCTAAAGAGGTGAGAAAACACATGTACACACAGATTTTATACACACACACACACACACACACACACACACACACACACACACACACACACACACACACACACACACACACACACACACACACACACACACACACACACACACACACACACACACACACACACACACCACTTCCGTTCAAAAGTTTGGGGTCACTTCAGAAATTCCCTTGTTTTCCATGAAAACATACATCAAATAAGTTGTAAAATAAATAGGAAATACAGTGAAGATGTTGACAAGGTTAGAAATAATTATTTTTAATTTAAATAATAACTGTGTCCTTCAAACTTTGCTTTTGTCGAAGAATCCTCCATTTGCAGCAAATGTAGTTTTTCCATTAAAAATCAGCCGTTTCCAGCTACAATAGTTATATACACCATTAACAATGTCTACACTGTATTTCTGATCCATGCTATGTTAATTTAATGGACAAAATTTGCTTTTCTTTCAAAACCCAAGGAAATTTCTGTGACCATATGAATACAAATAAAAAAATATATAAAATATAAAAAAATACTAAATAGCGCTCTATGCCTAACACACACACACACACACACACACACACACACACACACACACACACACACACACACACACACACACACACACACACACACACACACACACACACACACACACACACACACACACACACACACACACACACACACAGTACATACATCTAGTCCAGTGGTTCTCAACCTTTGGGGGTCGAATGACGATTTGCCAGGGGTCACCTAAAACCATCAGATATTTATATTTCGATTCATAACAGTAGCAAAATTACAGCGATGAAGGAGTAACGAAAATAATTTTACTGTTAGGGGTCGCCACGACTTGGGAAATTTTATCAAAGGGTCGCGGCACAAGAAAGGTTGAGAACCGCTGATCTAGAGATTGTCAGATCCCATGCGCAGGCAGATGAATAAACATATATGTGATGCACTCTCATGACTGGCTGAAAGCAAACCTGTTTTTGGGGTACACTTTCCTTTTAAATGTCCAGATCATTATTGGTGAACTGGAGGCCTCATGATCATCATATTCCACTAACGGATCACACACACTTTATTCACCCAAACAGTATTCACATTCTATTCCTGTCCAGTTTATTTATGATTCATTAGTGTTGCACTAGTTCTCTTCCCTGTGTCTGTAAAGCAAGCGCGTGGCTGCTGTCCCCTTTCCTTTACACGAAGACGGACCGGTGAGTTCCAGATCACTATTCCCAAGAGCGATCTGCAGCCCATCTCCCCCAGCCAGCAGTGTGCATGGGGAGTGCTGCCCTTATAACCCCCATTAGTCACACCCACTTACACACACACCACACTTGGCCCGATGGAAACGTTCAGGTCTCTGCCCACCTTGGAAGGTTCAGGGTTTAGGCGATTAATCAGCAATTTCAGAAAAATCCAGCACACGCAGTGTAAAAATCAGACACAATATTTTATAAAATAATAGATGTTATGTTTCATAATCTTACAGGAATATTATTGCAAATGGTCCAAACAGCAAACAAAGATTACGAACAAAAAAAATTTACAAATCTGACAGTTTAACCCCTTAAGGACCGGCGTGCAAACGTGAGGCCGGCACTTGGTGACCATGGGGCTTTTTTTTTTTCCGGTTCAGGGCTTCCAGAGCGGCGTGCAGCGGCGCCGGGAACCCTGAACTCCATGACATGCCAGGACCGCTTTGACGGTCCTGGCACATCAGTAGTCACAAAGGGGTTAAAGCAGGAGGGAGCAACATGTGGCTGCCCAGTTGTTGTTAGCCTACGACTCTCATTGGCCGGCTGACAACAATGATAGGAGTTGGATTCCGACAACAGTTGGACCGTCGCGGTTGCACATCCCTGCTTTAATCCTTTGAGTGCCGGAGGGTTACGCAACGCATTGCGGAGCAATGTGTTGTGTACCCCTCTGGCACTCCAAGGGTTAAAGGTATAGTCACAACCTTTAGTATGAAAAAAAATACATAATGCCGGGTTAATCAAGGGTACGCCCGCAGCTGAGAGGTGCAACGTTTCAAAGTTATTCACATTTAAACAGTTTTTGCTCCATTAAAGGGACAGTAATGTTTCACAATAAATGCAGCTCCAATTAATATTCATAGTATTTGGGCCTTTGAGAGTGTTATTTCATTATTGTCAGAGTTGTAGTACAAGAGTAATTGAATAAAGTATCCCCCTCCCGTCCCTTTTCCTGATGTAACACTGTTCACCTCAGAGCAGCAAGACTGTCCGGATGGATCACAGAGAGGGACAATCTTCAGTGATCATAAGGAAAAACCTGTCAAGGGGGGCAGGGTTTTCCTTATGGTCACAGTAAGAAGACTGTCCCTTGCTGTGATCTGTCTGGTCAAGAGACCAGATTCCACATCTGAGGGGAGGTGACTTACAGTAGGGTACAGGGGCGGGTGGGGGATGACACATTGAGACAAGTGTACCCTTGCTGTAATAACCCTGCCTACTATATTATTATATATATATATATATATATATATATATATATATATATATATATATATATATTTATATATTTTTTCTTTTATTATTATTTTTTTTTTACCCCCCCACCCCCACCCCAAAAAAAAAAAAAAAAAAATATGCTCAGTTGACCATAAATCTCCATAGGATGGTATACCAACAGAAGGCAGGGTCCAGTTTCAGGCCACTGAGATACTGCACTTCAAGTTTGAGCTGCACTAACTATTAAATAAATAACCTCTCAGCAGCTGGAGTGCCCTGAGTTTACCCAGGAGGATAAGTCCTACAATATATGTATATTTTTACGTATTAAGTGTTACTATCCCTTTAAGTGCCAGAGGGGTACGCAACCCATTGGAAAGAGTGGTGTACCCCTCTGGCACTCAAAGGGTTAAGAGGCCCAGAACACCCAGTAACACAGTCCTATTTGTAATAGTAGCAGATTAACGGTGGGCCACGTGTACAAAGACAAAACATGGCACTCGTGGGGGTAAAGCAACTGCACCATGTGGGGCTTTTAACCCACTGAAATATAGAGAAGTCTCCAACACATTGCAAAGCCGTTCTGGAGCAAACCAATTGCACGACAGGGGAGACAAGTAGAAATTCTTACTGACTGAAATGCGCTTTACACCCCCCCCCCCCCCCCGAGTTCTACCGAAACGCTCTGGATACCTCTCTAGCACTCAAGGGGTTAAAAGACGCCATTTTAAATGAAAGGGAATTTGCGTTTGTTCCCTATAGCGCAGGTGGTTTGCCCAGACATTCAACACTACGGTTAACCCTTTGGTGACCAGGGAGATGGACTAGTAGTCGTGCTGCACGACCCTCTGAGTCCTTGACCCATTGATTGCCAGAGAATGCATTGCATACCTCTCTGGCACTCAAAGTGTTAACTTTCAGGGCTAATAATGTCAATGCAATGGGATTTGAGACCTCTCTCAAGCTCATGGCGTTAAAAGCTCCATTTAAAATAAACTATGATTCTATTATATATATATATACACTAGCTGAAACGCCTGTACTCGGGCCAGAGTGCTACCTAGCAACCTCGGCTGGTGGGCGGATCCTGTCTTGTCACTGGCTGCTATGCAGTCATGCGCAGTACTGACTGGACGAACGAGCCACGCTGATACGGAGCGGGGCGATCCAAATTCAGACCCCCACTCTGTATCAGCCGTGGTGCGTTCTGGCATTCACTACTGTGCATGACTGCAGAGCGGGTAGTCTCTACTGCGCGTGACGGCTTCTGACAAACATCCTACCAAATTATTATATAGGATATCCCCTTAAAGGGATAGTAATACCTCAATTAATGTTTAGCTCTGAGTATGCGTTACAATTTTTATTTTAACATTTGGCGCTATATATATTTACATTTCTGTAGTTCAAACGCTATTCAAGACAAAAAGATCCCCCTCCCTCCCCTTCTGATCGCCTCCCATTAGATCTGGAATCTGGTCGTGGGACCGGACGGATGCAGCGAGGGACAATCTTCATTCAGTAAGTAAAAGGAAAACTGCACCACTTGACAAAGGAGGGCAGTATTTTCCTTGTGCTTTCTGAAGATTGTCCCTTACCACGCTCCATCCATACCAGACAGAGAGGATCAGTGATGCAGGGAAAGGGGCGGGAGGGGGATCTTTTCGTCTTGAAAAGCGTTTGAACTACAGAACTGTACGTAACAATATATAGCGAAACATTTTAATAAAAATTGCAACTAATACTTGGACCTAAACTCTAAAGGGATAGTAATACTTACGATGTAAAAAAATATATGTTGTAGTGTTTATGTCCCCGAATAAAACAAGGGCACTCCCACTGCTGAGATATTTTATTAAAAAATTATAACAACTCAAGTTTGATTTTTTAGGTGCAATATCACAGTGGCCTGAAATTGTACAGTGGCGCTGTTGCTACATCATCCTATGGAGATTTATGGTCTACAGACCAGAGCTGTCCATAGGATGGTGTAGCAACAGCGCCACTGTACAGTTTCAGGCCACTGTGATATTGCGCCTAAAAAAAATCAAGTTTGAGCTGTTATAATTTTTTGATAAAATATCTCAGCAGTGGGAGTAGCCTTGTTTTACTGGGGATAAATCCTACAACATATATTTTTTTTACATTTCAAGTATCACTATGCCTTTAATTGAGGTATTACTATCCCTTTAACTTGCAGCGATCCTGGGGTAGGATTACCCTTAAGGACAGCATAGACGTCAGTCGGCACATGTAAGCGATTACTGGCAGAAAGAGCCTGACACTGACCGCTCCCATCTTGGTGCAGTCACTTTTGTACTCCCTTAGTGATCACAAAGCACCCACAATAGCACTGTGATCACAAAACCCATTATGTGCCAGGTCCTTCACCGGTCTTTATGGGATTAAAGAATCACAGTTTATCTTAAATGGGGCTTTTAATCCTTTGAATGCAAGAAAGGTCTAAAATCCATTGCATTGATGTTATTAACCCTTTAAGTTAAGGACCAGAGGCTTGTGCAGCACAACTTGTGCATCTCTCTGGGTTTTGATGGGTTAACTGTAGTGTTGCATGCCCCATCCAGTGATTGAATCCACCAGATAAGGGGTTACTGATGCCTACTCCCCATCTTTACTCGTCGTCTGAGAATTCCAGATCCTGTACAACATCTTCATCCCCCCGGGCCAGTTCCTTCAGGTCAGCCTGCGAGAGGCGCTGCGTCCCCTTCTTCTTCTTGCGTGCTGCGGCGGCGCCCCCCTCCTCGTCGTCTTCCTCCTCTTCATCTTGCGATTCCCCTGTGGGCAGGAGAACAAATATAAATTCTGCTTTATCAGGAAGGAACAAGCCGGCCGCGGGTGGCTCATCACTAATTAATCTCGGCACTCATTAATTTATCGCTGCTCTCTGCAGCATCCAGATAGAGAGGGCACTCGCCCAAGCCGAGCCCTGTAGGCCTACAAAAGAGCCTCTTTAAAGTAGAACACACACTTCCTAATAATATCCCTCCACTTACTTTACCGTGGCCAGAAAATCCTAATTGATCAAGACAATGGTTCCCCACCCTATTCTCGGGGTAACAAGTCCTGTCTTTAGGACGTAAGGACATATGTTCAAAAGAAAAATGGAGGCATTGTGGGGCAGGAACTAAATATTCCCAACATTTCCATTGAATTAAATGGGGGTTTTAACCCTTTGAATGCTAGAGACCACTTTAGCATTCAAATTGTTAAAATCCCCATTTAAATCAAAGAAAATGTCGGGAATATTTAGTTCTTGCCCCCACAACATCTCCATTTTTCTTTTAAACATATGGCCCTTGGGTGTAGATGAGTTAGAGACTCGGACAATGTGTTGGCTACCTCTCTGGCACTTAAGGGGTTAATTCACCTGGTACAAGCAGAGAAATGCTAAACACAAGGCCTGTTAGGGGTCCCAGAGAAGAGGGATGGGAACGGCCAGTTCAGGAGAGAACATCTTATATCAGTCCTGGACAGTGGCGTAACTATAGGGGTCGCACTAGCGACCGGGTCAGTGCACTCCAGGGGTCAGGCCACACCCTGCAACCCCTCCGCCCGCAATCCCCTCCGCTCTAGTAATGCAGAGTGCTGGGAAATGACATCATCTAGTAATGCAGATCGCTGGGAGATGACATCATCTAGTAATGCAGATCACTGGGAGATGACATCATCTAGTAATGCAGATCGCTGGGAGATGACATCATCTAGTAATGCAGAGCGCTGGGAGATGACATCATCTAGTAATGCAGAGCGCTGGGAGATGACATCATCTAGTAATGCAGAGCGCTGGGAGATGACATCATCTAGTAATGCAGATCGCTGGGAGATGACATCATCTAGTAATGCAGATCGCTGGGAGATGACATCATCTAGTAATGCAGAGCGCTGGGAGATGACATCATCTAGTAATGCAGATCGTTGGGAGATGACATCATCTAGTAATGCAGAGCACTGGGAGATGACATCATCTAGTAATGCAGAGCGCTGGGAGATGACATCATCTAGTAATGCAGAGCGCTGGGAGATGACATCATCTAGTAATGCAGAGCGCTGGGAGATGACATCATCTAGTAATGCAGAGCGCTGGGAAATGACATCATCTAGTAATGCAGAGCGCTGGGAGATGACATCATCTAGTAATGCAGAGCGCTGGGAGATGACATCATCTAGTAATGCAGAGCACTGGGAAATGACATCATCTAGTAATACAGAGCGCTGGGAGATGACATCATCTAGTAATGCAGATCGCTGGGAGATGACATCATCTAGTAATGCAGAGCGCTGGGAGATGACATCATCTAGTAATACACAGCACTGGGAGATGACGTCATCTAGTAATGCAGAGCGCTGGGAGATGACGTCATCTAGTAATGCAGAGCGCTGGGAGATGACGTCATCTAGTAATGCAGAGCGCTGGGAGATGACGTCATCTAGTAATGCAGAGCGCTGGGAGATGACGTCATCTAGTAATGCAGAGCGCTGGGAGATGACATCATCTAGTAATACAGAGCGCTGGGAGATGACGTCATCTAGTAATGCAGAGCGCTGGGAGATGACATCATCTAGTAATACAGAGCGCTGGGAGATGACGTCATCTAGTAATGCAGAGCGCTGGGAGATGACGTCATCTCCCAGCGCTCTGCATTACAGAAGAGAGGGCTGCGTGGGAGCTCCAGGTAGGAGACAGGAGATGGAGACATAGTGGAGATTGAGGGGTATTGTGGAGGGGGTCAATGTGGTTGAGGGGGGCCTGTGGCACTTCTTCTAGTTACTCCTCTGGTCCTGGAATTAAGGATCATGGAGGTGGACATTTCAGTTGCTGGAAGGACCACAAGACCTCAGTCCCTGCTTACTACTGCACATGCAACTGACATTTGCTCCAGGACGGACTGACTGATTGAGAGAGAGAGAGAGAGAGAGAGAGAGAGAGAGAGAGAGAGAGAGAGAGAGAGAGAGAGAGAGAGGTGTGTGTGTGTGTGTGTGTGAGTGCGTGTATTGCAGGAGTGGCTCTAGGATACAGAATTTCAAGACAACTCGGTCTCTTCTTCAGGTATAAAGAAAGAAGACTGAATCCACAATACATGACTTTAAAAATCATGCACATGCCCCTCTGGCAATCAAGGGGTTACAGATCAGAATAATGTGTAGGAGTTTTAAAGTCATGTATTGTGCATTAGCTTCATTTTTATTGAGCGTGAAGAAGAGAGAGAGTTGACTTGAAATCTTGCATCCAACGCCTCTCAGCCAACTAAGGAGGCAATTCACCGTTTATTGGTAAACTATGTAGATTTATGATGCAACCTTTCAAGACCTCTTAGGTCTCTTCCTCAAAAATGTTAACAAGAGTCCTGAGTGGTCTTGAAGTCTTGCATCCTAAATCTGCTTAGTTAGCCAGGTATCGACTAGATTTGCCTCCTGTATTTCTAATTTCTACTGCTCACACAGTACCAACTTATTTATTTATTTAGAAGAATACATTGAGATTTCTCTCGTTTTCAAGTGTGTCCTGGATTGTTTACAGAAAGAGTTGCGTATTTGCACTAATACAAAGACATAATACATATAACTACATATGTATACACACATATAATAAAAATGTTACATACTGTTGCATATTGTTTTTAGATATAAAGAAGCAGTTATTTTTAAGGATTTTAGACTGGCAGAAGATCTGATTTTTTTTCAGGCAGGTTATTCCAGAGTTCTGAAGGAAAAGGCAGATTGACCGGCTTCTTACTCGTTATGTGGTATACGCAGTGAGTTGTTAGAAGTGGAGTGAAGGTTATAGTTAGTATGGAGATCTGGAGTGATCATACTGCTCAGGTAGTGTGGAATAGTCAGTGAGTTGTTAGTAGTGTAGGTTATACTTAGTATGGAGATCTGGAGTGATCATACTGCTCAGGTAGTGTGGAATAATCAGTGAGTTGTTAGCAGTGGAGGTTATAGTTAGTATAGAGATCTGGAGTGATCATACTGATCAGGTAGTGTGGAATAATCAGTGAGTTGTTATCAGTGGAGGTTATAGTTAGTATGGAGACCTGGAGTGATCATACTGCTCAGGTAGTGTGGAATAGTCAGTGAGTTGTTAGCAGTGGAGGTTACAGTTAGTATGGAGATCTGGAGTGATCATACTGATCAGGTAGTGTGGAATAGCCAGTGAGCTGTTAGCAGTGGAGGTTACAGTTAGTATGGAGATCTGGAGTGATCATACTGCTCAGGTAGTGTGGAATAGCCAGTGAGCTGTTAGCAGTGGAGGTTATAGTTAGTATGGAGATCTGGAGTGATCATACTGCTCAGGTAGTGTGGAATAGTCAGTGTGTTGTTAGTAGTGGAGGTTATAGTTAGTATGGAGATCTGGAGTGATCATACTGCTCAGGTAGTGTGGAATAGTCAGTGAGTTGTTAGTAGTGGAGGGTATAGTTAGAATGGAGATCTGGAGTGATCATGCTGCTCAGGTAGTGTGGAATAGTCATTGAGTTGTTAGTAGCGGAGGTTATAGTTAGTATGGAGATCTGGAGTGATCATACTGCTCAGGTAGTGTGGAATAGTCAGTGAGTGGTTAGTAGTGGAGGTTATAGTTAGTATGGAGATCTGGAGTGATCATACTGCTCAGGTAGTGTGGAATAGTCAGTGAGTTGTTAGTAGTGGAGCGGAGGTTATAGTTAGTATGGAGATCTGGAGTGATCATACTGCTCAGGTAGTGTGGAATAGTCAGTGAGTGGTTAGTAGTGGAGGTTATAGTTAGTATGGATATCTGAAGTGATCATACTGCTCAGGTAGTGTGGAATAGTCAGTGAGTTGTTAGTAGTGAAGCGGAGGTTATAGTTAGTATGGAGATCTGGAGTGATCATACTGCTCAGGTAGTGTGTAATAGTCAGTGAGTTGTTAGTAGTGGAGGTTATAGTTAATATGGAGAGCTGGAGTAATTATACTGCTCAGGTAGTGTGGAATAGTCAGTGAGTTGTTAGTAGTGGAGGTTATAGTTAGTATGGAGATCTGGAGTGATCATACTGCTCAGGTAGTGTGGAATAGTCAGTGAGTTGTTAGTAGTAGAGGTTATAGTTAGTATGGAGATCTGGAGTGATCATACTGCTCAGGTAGTGTGGAATAGTCAGTGAGTTGTTAGTAGTGGATGTTATAGTTAGTATGGAGATCTGGAGTGATCATACTGATCAGGTAGTGTGGAATAGTCAGTGAGTTGTTAGTAGTGGAGGTTATAGTTAGTATGGAGATCTGGAGTGATCATACTGCTCAGGTAGTGTGGAATAGTCAGTGAGTTGTTAGTAGCAGAGGTTATAGTTAGTATGGAGATCTGGAGTGATCATACTGCTCAGGTAGTGTGGAATAGTCAGTGAGTTGTTAGCAGTGGAGGTTATAGTTAGTATGGAGATCTGGAGTGATCATACTGCTCAGGTAGTGTGGAATAGTCAGTGAGTTGTTAGTAGTGAAGGTTATAGTTAGTATGGAGATCTGGAGTGATCATACTGCTCAGGTAGTGTGGAATAGTCAGTGAGTTGTTAGTAGTGGAGGTTATAGTTAGTATGGAGATCTGGAGTGATCATACTGCTCAGGTAGTGTGGAATAGTCAGTGAGTTGTTAGTAGTGGAGGTTATAGTTAGTATGGAGATCTGTAGTGATCATACTGCTCAGGTAGTGTGGAATAGTCAGTGAGTGGTTAGTAGTGGAGGTTATAGTTAGTATGGAGATCTGGAGTGATCATACTGCTCAGGTAGTGTGGAATAGTCAGTGAGTTGTTAGTAGTGGAGCGGAGGTTATAGTTAGTATGGAGATCTGGAGTGATCATACTGCTCAGGTAGTGTGGAATAGTCAGTGAGTGGTTAGTAGTGGAGGTTATAGTTAGTATGGAGATCTGGAGTGATCATACTGCTCAGGTAGTGTGGAATAGTCAGTGAGTTGTTAGCAGTGGAGGTTATAGTTAGTATGGATATCTGAAGTGATCATACTGCTCAGGTAGTGTGGAATAGTCAGTGAGTTGTTAGTAGTGAAGCGGAGGTTATAGTTAGTATGGAGATCTGGAGTGATCATACTGCTCAGGTAGTGTGTAATAGTCAGTGAGTTGTTAGTAGTGGAGGTTATAGTTAATATGGAGAGCTGGAGTAATTATACTGCTCAGGTAGTGTGGAATAGTCAGTGAGTTGTTAGTAGTGGAGGTTATAGTTAGTATGGAGATCTGGAGTGATCATACTGCTCAGGTAGTGTGGAATAGTCAGTGAGTTGTTAGTAGTGGAGGTTATAGTTAGTATGGAGATCTGGAGTGATCATACTGCTCAGGTAGTGTGGAATAGTCAGTGAGTTGTTAGTAGTGGAGGTTATAGTTAGTATGGAGAGCTGGAGTGATCATACTGCTCAGGTAGTGTGGAATAGTCAGTGAGTTGTTAGCAGTGGAGGTTATAGTTAGTATGGAGATCTGGAGTGATCATACTGCTCAGGTAGTGTGGAATAGTCAGTGAGTTGTTAGTAGTGGAGGTTATAGTTAGTATGGAGAGCTGGAGAGATCATACTGCTCAGGGAGTGTGGAATAGTCAGTGAGTTGTTAGTAGTGGAGGTTATAGTTAGTATGGAGATCTGGAGTGATCATAATGCTCAGGTAATGTGGAATAGTCAGTGAGTTGTTAGCAGTGGAGCGGAGGTTATAGTTAGTATGGAGATCTGGAGTGGTCATACTGCTCAGGTAATGTGGAATAGTCAGTGAGTGGTTAGTAGTGGAGGTTATAGTTAGTATGGAGATCTGGAGTGATCATACTTCTCAGGTAATCTGTTAGCCAATAAAAGTATCACTTTCTCTCTGCTAGCTTCCTGCTGCAGTGTAGCTGTACCCCATGAACTGGGATGTTTTGGGGGCAGTAGACTATAGCGGTGTGTGCGTTCCAGTGGATGAATAGGCGCAGGCATCTGTAAAATGTGCACACGGAGGGAGAGAAGAGTGCAGCAGTCCCTCCAGCCTGCCAGATCGCTCTCCCTGTACCTGGTGATTAATGACACACGTCCAGCCATAAAACTCTCTGTCCAACACTGCCTCCACAGCTCATTACCGGCCAGCTGTACTACATTAACCCCTCAACTCCTAGTGCTTCCTACCAATTCCCCACTCTCTTACTGTCTTTTTGGTGGGAAAAAAAATTAAACCAGGATGTGCCACTATACAGCAACACTGGGCAAAGCACAAATTAAATGGGGAATTCTGGAAGATACTAACTGCACATTGGGGGGTTGAACATTTCTATCGATTTAAATGGATCTTAACTCTTTTTAAGCAGGCAAATCAAGTCGTTGATACCTTTATTGGCTAACTAAACATATTTAGGATGCAAGCTTTCAAGACATCTCAGGTCTCTTCCTCAGGCGTGTTATATCAGGCCTTAGGAAGAGACCTGAGATGTCTTGAAAGCTTGCATCCTAAATCTGTTTAGTTAGCCAATAAAGGTATCAACAACTATATTCACCTCCTGTATTTCTACAGCTAACACTGTATCAACTCTCATCTGTTAACAGCCTTTAAAGGGATAGTAATGTTTCATAATAAAAGCAGCTCTAATTAATCATCATAATATTTGGACTTTGGAGAGTGTTATTTCAATTCTGTCAGAGTTGTAGTTCAAGAGTAATTGAATGATAAAGTATCCCCCTCCTGCCCCTTTTACTGATGTAACACTGCTCAGCCAGAGCAGAAGGGAGGTGCCCAGGTAGACTGCAGAGAGGGACAATCTTCAATTAAGATAAGGGAAAAACCTGAAAAACTTGTCAAGGGGGGCAGGGCTTTCATTGTTCTCATAGGAAGAAGATTGTCCCCTTCTGTTATGTGTCTGGTCTATGGACTGGATTCCACATCTGAGAAGAGATGGCTTACACTAGGTAAAAGGGGCGGGAGGGGAAACTTTGCTTGTGAATATCTCTCAAACCATAAAGGTTTGAGAGATAAGACATATCGTTCTTCATGATTTTTTAATGCCTACAAAATAAAATAAAGATAAAACGAAGTATTACTATCCCTCTGATTACCAGAGGGGTAGCCAACGCATTGCGAACAGTCCTGGCACGTCATTGGTTCTTAAAGGGATAGTAATACTTAAAATGTAAAAAAAATATGTTGTAAGGTTTATCCTCCTGTGTAAATGAAGAGTACTCCCACTGCTGAAAGGTGTTTCATTCAAAAGTTATTAATTTTCAAAGTTGAATTTTTTAGGTGCAGTATCACAGTGGCCTGAAATTGTACAGTGGCGCTGTTACTACACCATCCTATGGAGATTTATGGTCCCGGGACCAGAGCTGTACAATTTCAGGCCACTGTGATATTGCACCTAAAAAATTCAACTTTGAAAATTAATAACTTTTGAATGAAACACCTTTCAGCAGTGGGAGTACTCTTGATTTACTCAGGGGGATAAACCCTACAACATATTCTTTTTTACATTTTATGTATTACTATCCCTTTAAGGGGTTAAGTGCTAAAGATGACTCCAAGGCACTCAGTGGGGTTAAGGTTCCATTTAAAACATCCTATCTGCTTCAAAGTAGATAGGATGTTGATCCATTGATTTATTTTACCCACTTGGGGCTTAATTGGAAATGACTTCAATGTTTTGTTTTTTGCCTTCCTCTGGATCAACAGGGGTGATTTGACATGGGCTGGACTTGATGGACGCATGTCTTTTTTCAGCCTCATCAACTATGTTACAATGAAATGGGAATTTTGGGATTTTTTTTTTTTTTTATTTGTTCGCTATGATACAGTTGGTTTGCTGTAGACCTACTCAACTTTTCCTCTGTGCGTATTGACCTGTGTCCCTAAACGTACCGTCTAAGCCGCTGCTGTCATCGTCCTGAACCTCGTATTCGCCCTCCTCTCCTTCGCTGCTCAGCTCAGAGCTCTCATCCGAGGACTCGCCCCCCTTCTTTTTAGACTTGGATTTTCCTGAAAGGGAAGTGGAGATGCTCAGCGAGTGGACGATTGAACACTTCCGAAATATGGTAACCCTTCGAGTGCCAGAGAGGTATCCAATGCACTGCAGCTCGAGTTGCAAATCCCTCTGGCACTCAAAGGTTAAACACTAATAAGTTCTAACAACAAACCCACCCACTTACCTTAAAGGGCTAGTAATGCTTCATTTTGGTAGCAAATAATATTTTATGTATTAAATAAATAAAAAAAAAAAGAATCTATGATTTTTTTTTTTTTTCTGTAACATTCGTAGTTTAGGAGTAATTGCGTTCTAAAGTTTACCCCTCCCTCCCCTTTTATCTAGGTCACTGCTCTAGTTGACAGACTTGGATACTGGTCTGCGGACCGGACGGAGAATCTGGAGTGCCTAAATAGGAGTGGATACCAAGGAAATCTTCATGACGACGGTCTACTAAGTGGTCATGATTTGAGGCAGTAGAAGGACGCAGGAGGAGGTGCTACATGGTTTCCACCAGACGCATCAGGCCACAGCCAATATGGTGATTAAAACCATCCATTTATTGAAGACTTCTTAAAAGCATTTAATGGATCTTTTGGATCTCCTACAGGTACAACAAACTGACAAACACCTAACGCGTTTCATAAACATGTTCTTTACTTAATCACAACACAGTAGACGTGAAGATTTCCTTAGTATCCACTCCTATTTCGTCTCTCCATCCGCTCGGTCCGGTCTGCAGACCTGGTTTGCAAGCACACTTTGTTGAACGTTCCAATGAAGTATTTATGTTTAGATCTCGCGTTTTCCGCTCCGCTGAAGAGCCTCCGTCTGGTCAAATGACCGGATACTGCAGCGGTCAGCTAGATCGCTGAATTCTCTCATGAGGTAACATTAGCAAGGTACATTTCTCAAACCAGAAAGGGTTGAGAGAGAAGACTGACATCGCTGTTTATATTTTTTTAATGGCTACAATATTAAATAAACTTAATTTTAAAGAATTAAAAAAAAAAAAACAAAACGACAGTAGTATACCAGCTAGTCGCTATATAAACATACTTTTTAGACAAACTTGTACAGGGGAGACAGATCGCCTTTAAAGGGTAAATGGATTACAGAAAGTAAGTGTCGTATTCGTAGGGTAGAGATGCACTTTAAATCATGTGTCACCAAAGTTGCAGATAGTTCGCTCCAAACAAAAAAAGCTGTGGCTCAGTGGTCCCTTAACCCTTTGAGTGCCAGAGTGGTACGCAACACATTTCTTTGTAATGCGTTGCGTAACACTCTGGCACTCAATGGGTTAAAGTGGATATAGAAAAGTAATACTCATGAGTTAGAGCATTTAGCAAAAAAGTTAAACATGTTAGTCATTTTTTGAAAAGAAAAAAAAAACAAAAAAAAAAATGTTATCTACGCAAAAATTCAAGTTTAAAACGTGCCCAGCAGCCTACTTCCGTCTTGCGGCACTGCCTCTGCTCCCGTCCAACTACCCAGCATCCTCCAATGACGGAGGCTTTCTTTTTCTAAGCTGGAGCGATCTCATTGGCAGAGATCGATATGAAGCCAATGAGATCGCTCCAGCTTAGAGACAGACATCCTCCATCACCGGAGGATGCTGGGTAGTGGGACGGGAGCAGCCTCTGTGCGGCAAGCAGCTTGCCACAGCGACAAGAGGAAGTAGGCTGCTGTGCACCATTTAAACTTGAATTTTTGCATAGATAATGTTTTTTTTTTTTTTTTTTAAATGACTAACATATTAATGCTCTATCTAATGAACATTAGATATCTATATGTGATAGATCCACTTTAACTGTCGCCGAACCGTGCTGGGCAGGGCTCTCAAGTCTATCTTATGGGAACGTAGGCTGCAGGTCACTCGCCTTTCACGTCTATAACACACTGCGTAGATGTGTGTGTGTGTGTGTGTGTGTGTGTGTGTGTGTGTGTGTGTGTGTGTGTGTGTGTGTGTGTGTGTGTGTGTGTGTGTGTGTGTGTGTGTGTGTGTGTGTGTGTGTGTGTGTGTGTGTGTGTGTGTGTGTGTGTGTCGAGAAATATCCCAGACCCAGGCATGAAAGACTAAATCAGAGACACAGAAAAATAATATTAACCCTTTGAGTCTCAGCGGGTTGAGCAATGCATTGCATACCCCACTGGCTCTCAAGAGATTAAAGTGTAACTTTCACCTTTATTCAAGTCTGCATAGTTGAAAAGTTCACTAAAGACCAGCAAACGTACAGTTATGGAGATATTTATGCCTTATACCATATGGTAATGTATAATAATTGTGAACCCCGTGACGTTTCTTATACTAATTAAGCTTTTCAGTGTAGCTTTGTGCAGTACCAAGAGACTCTCACTTTCCTCAGAAATAAAAATGTGAATATCTATTGTACTAAACATTTGATGGAATTTCGGTTAACATGACAAATATGCAGTTTTGACTGACATTTTTGAATATGTGAAGAAAATTCAAGGTGATATGTCCACTTTAACCCTTTGAGTTCAAGATGGGTATGCAATGATTGTGTTGTAAGCAGTGTCAGTGAGTGGGGAAGTAATGTAGGGATAAGACAGGAAGTCAGTGCTAGGGGAGGTGGGTAATGCATTGCTGAGCAGTGTCAGTGAATGGGGAGGTAATGTAGGGATAAGACAGGAAGTCAGTGCTAGGGGAGGTGGGTAATGCATTGCTGAGCAGTGTCAGTGAGTGGGGGAGGTAATGTAGGGATAAGATAGGAAGTCAGTGCTAGGGGAGGTGGGTAATACATTGCTGAGCAGTGTCAGTGAGTGGGGCAGTGATGTAGGGATAAGATAGGAAGTCAGTGGTAGGGGAGGTGGGTAATGCATTACTGAGCAGTGTCAGTGAGTGGGGGAGGTAATGTAGGGATAAGACAGGAAGTCAGTGCTAGGGGAGGTGGGTAATGCATTGCTGAGCAGTGTCAGTGAGTGGGGGAGGTAATGTAGGGATAAGACAGGAAGTCAGTGCTAGGGGAGGTGGGTAATGCATTGCTGAGCAGTGTCAGTGAGTGGAGGAGGTAATGTAGGTGTAACAGGAAGTCAGTACTAGGGAAGGTAGGCAATGCATTGCTGAGCAGTGTCAGTGCGTGGGGAGGTAATGTAGGTGTAACAGGAAGTCAGTACTACGGAAGGTAGGCAATGCATTGCTGAGCAGTGTCAGTGAGTGGGGAGGTAATGTAGGGATAAGACAGGAAGTCAGTGCTAGGGGAGGTGGGTAATGCGTTGCTGAGCAATGTCAGTGAGTGGGGAGGTAATGTAGGGAGAAGACAGGAAGTCAGTGCTAGGGGAGGTGGGCAATGAATTGCTGAGCAGTTTCAGTGAGTGGGGTTATGTAGGGATAAGACAGGAAGTGCCTGCACGGCATGCCTTAATTAGCATTCTCTATAAATCTAAATAACCAAACTAATTTCCCGCATAAGACTAATACAACATATAAGTCATACTGAAAGCTCTTTCAAAATCACCCAAGTTGTTTTTAGACGACATGGTCCCTTTAAAGGGTTAAATTAAGTGCCAGTTATCTATAGGGATGGGGGGGTTAGAGAGGACAGTATAATCTCAGAAAAAGTGGTCGAAGATGGAGAGGACTGTTTAAATCGGCACAACACAGAGAAAAAGAAACCGAAAGCTCTCTCTCTCTCTGCACTTCTGGAGTCGATTGTGTGCAGAGTAACGAGCCAGGTCCCTAGTGTCCATTAGATAGCCGTTGGTAAGCGCTCACGCGGTCCTCATTAGAAAGACTCTTACGGATGCTCCAGCTGCCCACTCCTCTGTGCTAATTACTTGACGAGCAGCACATCCGGACCTGCTGGAAGACCCATTAATAAGCTCCAGCTACACTGCGCGTTGGCACAGAGATCTGTCGCAGCCTTCCAATCCCTCCCCACCCTTACCTACAGATGCAGGAAAAAACCCGGCTGTCTGAACACATCATGCATCAGCCCCTATAAATTCCCCTATGCGCTATTGTAGGGGGACATGAGCGGATGATTGTGCTGCCATATAAAATAACGGCATGTTCATTGACAGGTTGTCACTTATTATGGGTGCCGCACCTGTCAACTCTCCTAGATTTCCAAGGCTAGTGGCTGTCTTTTGTTTTTCGTCCTGTCCCTCTTTCGTCAGACATGACAGTTGGTAGCAAAACCACAAGACTTCAGCATCTGCTCACGGCACATGGTAATCTTAAAGGGATAGTAATGTTTCACAATAAAAGCAGCTCTGATTAATCCTTATAGTATTTGGGCCATGGAGGGAGTTATTTCAATACTGCCAGAGTTGTTGTCCAATAGTAATTGAATGATAAAGTATCCCCCTCCCGCCCCTTTTACTGATGTAACACTGCTCACCTCAGAGCAGCAAGACTGTCCGGATGGATTGCAGAGAGGGACAATCTTCAGTGATCATAAGGAAAAACCTGTCAAGGGGGCAGGGTTTTCCTTATGATCACAGTAAGAAGATTGTCCCTTGCTGTGACCTGTCCGGTCAGGAGACCAGATTCCACATCTGACGCGTGGTGTCTTACACTAGGTAAAAGGGGAGGGAGGGGGATACTTTATCATTCAATTACTCTTGTACTACAACTCTGACAGTATTGAAATAACACTCTCCAAAGTCCAAATACTATGAAGATTAATTAGAGCTGCAGTTTTTCTGAAACATAAGTATCAGTTTAACCCATTAAGGATCACAGAGGTCCACAACTTGCCTTGTAAAGAGTAGTTACAGGCATCACAATAAAGTGTGAATTTTTTAAACACGCAAATGAAGATGCCAAGTGTTGCTCACACTAAACCCTTTAGGCCATGAGTGAGCGTGCAGCGCATTGCAATGCAATATGTTGGACACAGTTCTGGTCTGTAAAAAGTTAAAAAAAAAAAAAAAAAAAAGTTACAAAAACAAAACAAAAAAATACAAAACAAAACCCCAACAAAACTGTTATTCTAGTCCAGAATATCTTAAAGGGATAGTAATGTTTCATAATAAAAGCGTCTAATTAATCTTCATAGTATTTGGGCCATGGAGAGTGTTATTTCAATACTGTCAGAGTTGTAGTACAAGAGTAATTGAATGATAAAGTATCCCCCTCCCGCCCCTTTTACTGATGTAACACTGCTCACCTCAGAGCAGCAAGACTGTCCAGATGGATCACAGAGAGGGACAATCTTCAGTGATCATAAGGGAAAACCTGTTAAAGGGGGGCAGGGATTTCCTTATGATCACAGTAAGAAGATTGTCCCTTGCTGTGATTTGTCTGATCTATGGACTGAATTCCACATCTGAGGGGAGGTGGCTTACACTAGGTAAAAGAGGAGGGAGGGGGATACTTTATCATTCAATTACTCTTGTACTACAACTCTGACAGTATTGAAATAACACTCTCCATGGCCCAAATACTATGAAGATTAATTGGAGCTGCTGTTTTTGTGAAACATTACTATCCCTTTAAAAAAAGCAAACTGCTGAAGAAGTCTTAGCCTCTTTCTGTTATATTTATCAAAAAAAAAAACAAAAAAAACAAAGCTATTTGTGTTGAAATGTTTTTGTAAATAGAAATAAAATACTAGCACAGACTGATGTAAACTCTAGGGGAAAAAAAAACAGAAAAAAAACTATTAACCCTTTGCATGTCAGAGGGGTACGCAACGTCTGGCACGCAAAAGGTTAAACAAATGTATTAGGTTTCGCTATTTGTTCTGATTTACAAAGCATAACAGTGTTAGCATAATCTCAGCAAATGCAAATTAGCTTTTTTAAATACAAACTGCAGCTTTTTCTTAGCTGTGTGGTAAAAAAAAAATGTGAGCGCCGCCGTGGTCCTTTAGGGGTTAACAGACGTAATCAAGCCCATTTCCACAGCCGCCTGCTCTGGATA
The DNA here is from genome assembly GCA_037306005.1 of Rhinophrynus dorsalis. Classification (NCBI taxonomy): domain Eukaryota; kingdom Metazoa; phylum Chordata; class Amphibia; order Anura; family Rhinophrynidae; genus Rhinophrynus; species Rhinophrynus dorsalis. The sequence goes on from CM074724.1 coordinate 390,389,241, forward strand.
CAGAACCTGGTCAGCTGTTTCCAATTACGTCTTTTTATCCCGGAGGGTTTGTAAGCTACAAAGGCAAGGTCCACCTGCGGTCATGGGGGCTGCGCAAACCCCACGGACAGAATTAACAACAGATTTTTGGCACTAAGTGCGGGCTGCTGTGTGGGGGGCTGCTGTGCAGTAGTCACGGAGGTCCCAAACTTAGATCTGTGTCACCAGATGGAAGAGCAAAACCCCCCCCCCCTTTACCTCCCCAACCGAGCGCCGAGGTGTGTGTGTGTGCGGGGTGGGGGGGTGCTGACATGTGTCCCTCCAAAAGGAGATAAGACACAGGATAAAGTCATCATCAACAGGATGGAAAACTTACATGGTAGGAAGGGGGAGAGCGATACTAGTGGGAGAATGGAGAAGGGGGTACCCTCTGCTTCTAACACGTGAGGATGGATAGAAGGGAGAGGGGGTAAGGAATGAGAAGAACTGTGTACAAATGGAAAAATAGAGTGAATTTAACAAGGAAAACATGAGCAGATTGACTGAACACATGCACGTGCCAGGACACCGCCAGAACAACGCACACGAAGAACACACTTTGGGACACTGCCAGCACACATCGGGATACAGCACGCCACCAGAGCATGCCGGGACACAGCCCAGTGCCAGCACACACCAGGATACAGCAAACGACCAGGACAGGCAGAGACACAGCACAGTGCCCGCACACACCAGGACATGATGGGACACAGCACAGTGCCCACACACACCGGGACATGATGGGACACAGCACAGTGCCCACACACACCAGGACATGATGGGACACAGCACAGTGCCCACACACACCAGGACATGATGGGACACAGCACAGTGCCCACACACACCAGGACATGATGGGACACAGCACAGTGCCCACACACCGGGACATGATGGGACACAGCACAGTGCCCACACACACCAGGACATGATGGGACACAGCACAGTGCCCACACACACCGGGACATGATGGGACACAGCACAGTGCCCACACACCGGGACATGATGGGACACAGCACAGTGCCCACACACACCAGGACATGATGGGACACAGCACAGTGCCCACACACACCGGGACATGATGGGACACAGCACAGTGCCCGCACACACCGGGACATGATGGGACACAGCACAGTGCCCGCACACACCGGGACATGATGGGACACAGCACAGTGCCCACACACACCAGGACATGATGGGACACAGCACAGTGCCCACACACCGGGACATGATGGGACACAGCACAGTGCCCACACACCGGGACATGATGGGACACAGCACAGTGCCCACACACCGGGACATGATGGGACACAGCACAGTGCCCACACACACCGGGACATGATGGGACACAGCACAGTGCCCACACACACCGGGACATGATGGGACACAGCACAGTGCCCACACACACCAGGACATGATGGGACACAGCACAGTGCCCACACACACCAGGACATGATGGGACACAGCACAGTGCCCACACACACCAGGACATGATGGGACACAGCACAATGCCCACACACACACCGGGACATGATGGGACACAGCACAGTGCCCACACACACCGGGACATGATGGGACACAGCACAGTGCCCACACACACCAGGACATGATGGGACACAGCACAGTGCCCACACACACCGGGACATGATGGGACACAGCACAGTGCCCACACACACACCGGGACATGATGGGACACAGCACAGTGCCCACACACACCAGGACATGATGGGACACAGCACAGTGCCCACACACACCGGGACATGATGGGACACAGCACAGTGCCCACACACACCAGGACATGATGGGACACAGCACAGTGCCCACACACACCGGGACATGATGGGACACAGCACAGTGCCCACACACACCGGGACATGATGGGACACAGCACAGTGCCCACACACCGGGACATGATGGGACACAGCACAGTGCCCACACACACCGGGACATGATGGGACACAGCACAGTGCCCACACACACCGGGACATGATGGGACACAGCACAGTGCCCACACACACCAGGAAATGATGGGACACAGCACAATGCCCACACACACCGGGACATGATGGGACACAGCACAGTGCCCACACACACCGGGACATGATGGGACACAGCACAGTGCCCACACACACCAGGAAATGATGGGACACAGCACAATGCCCACACACACCGGGACGTGATGGGACACAGCACAGTGCCCACACACACCGGGACATGATGGGACACAGCACAGTGCCCACACACACCAGGACATGATGGGACACAGCACAGTGCCCACACACACCAGGACATGATGGGACACAGCACAGTGCCCACACACACCAGGACATGATGGGACACAGCACAGTGCCCACACACACCGGGACATGATGGGACACAGCACAGTGCCCACACACCGGGACATGATGGGACACAGCACAGTGCCCACACACACCGGGACATGATGGGACACAGCACAGTGCCCACACACACCGGGACATGATGGGACACAGCACAGTGCCCACACACACCAGGAAATGATGGGACACAGCACAATGCCCACACACACCGGGACATGATGGGACACAGCACAGTGCCCACACACACCGGGACATGATAGGACACAGCACAGTGCCCACACACACCAGGACATGATGGGACACAGCACAGTGCCCACACACCAGGACATGATGGGACACAGCACAGTGCCCACACACCAGGACATGATGGGACACAGCACAATGCCCACACACACCAGGACATGATGGGACACAGAACAATGCCCACACACACCGGGACATGATGGGACACAGCACAGTGCCCACACACACCAGGACATGATGGGACACAGCACAATGCCCACACACACCGGGACATGATGGGACACAGCACAGTGCCCACACACACCAGGACATGATGGGACACAGCACAATGCCCACACACACCGGGACATGATGGGACACAGCACAGTGCCCACACACACCGGGACATGATGGGACACAGCACAGTGCCCACACACCGGGACATGATGGGACACAGCACAGTGCCCACACACACCGGGACATGATGGGACACAGCACAGTGCCCACACACACCAGGACATGATGGGACACAGCACAGTGCCCACACACACCAGGACATGATGGGACACAGCACAGTGCCCACACACCGGGACATGATGGGACACAGCACAGTGCCCACACACACCAGGACATGATGGGACACAGCACAGTGCCCACACACACCAGGACATGATGGGACACAGCACAGTGCCCACACACCGGGACATGATGGGACACAGCACAGTGCCCACACACACCAGGACATGATGGGACACAGCACAGTGCCCACACACACCGGGACATGATGGGACACAGCACAGTGCCCACACACACCAGGACATGATGGGACACAGCACAGTGCCCACACACACCAGGACATGATGGGACACAGCACAATGCCCACACACACCGGGACATGATGGGACACAGCACAGTGCCCACACACACCAGGACATGATGGGACACAGCACAGTGCCCACACACACCAGGACATGATGGGACACAGCACAGTGCCCACACACACCAGGACATGATGGGACACAGCACAGTGCCCACACACACCGGGACATGATGGGACACAGCACAGTGCCCACACACACCAGGACATGATGGGACACAGCACAATGCCCACACACACCAGGACATGATGGGACACAGCACAATGCCCACACACACCAGGACATGATGGGACACAGCACAGTGCCCACACACACCGGGACATGATGGGACACAGCACAGTGCCCACACACACCAGGACATGATGGGACACAGCACAGTGCCCACACACACCGGGACATGATGGGACACAGCACAGTGCCCACACACACCAGGACATGATGGGACACAGCACAGTGCCCACACACACCAGGACATGATGGGACACAGCACAGTGCCCACACACCGGGACATGATGGGACACAGCACAGTGCCCACACACCAGGACATGATGGGACACAGCACAGTGCCCACACACCGGGACATGATGGGACACAGCACAGTGCCCACACACCGGGACATGATGGGACACAGCACAGTGCCCACACACACCGGGACATGATGGGACACAGCACAGTGCCCACACACACCAGGACATGATGGGACACAGCACAGTGCCCACACACACCAGGACATGATGGGACACAGCACAGTGCCCGCACACACCGGGACATGATGGGACACAGCACAGTGCCCACACACCAGGACATGATGGGACACAGCACAGTGCCCACACACACCGGGACATGATGGGACACAGCACAGTGCCCACACACACCAGGACATGATGGGACACAGCACAGTGCCCACACACACCGGGACATGATGGGACACAGCACAGTGCCCACACACACCAGGACATGATGGGACACAGCACAGTGCCCACACACCGGGACATGATGGGACACAGCACAGTGCCCACACACCGGGACATGATGGGACACAGCACAGTGCCCACACACACCGGGACATGATGGGACACAGCACAGTGCCCACACACACCAGGACATGATGGGACACAGCACAGTGCCCGCACACACCGGGACATGATGGGACACAGCACAGTGCCCACACACCAGGACATGATGGGACACAGCACAGTGCCCACACACACCGGGACATGATGGGACACAGCACAGTGCCCACACACACCAGGACATGATGGGACACAGCACAGTGCCCACACACCAGGACATGATGGGACACAGCACAGTGCCCACACACACCGGGACATGATGGGACACAGCACAGTGCCCACACACCAGGACATGATGGGACACAGCACAGTGCCCACACACACCAGGACATGATGGGACACAGCACAGTGCCCACACACCGGGACATGATGGGACACAGCACAGTGCCCACACACACCGGGACATGATGGGACACAGCACAGTGCCCACACACACCGGGACATGATGGGACACAGCACAGTGCCCACACACACCAGGACATGATGGGACACAGCACAGTGCCCACACACACCGGGACATGATGGGACACAGCACAGTGCCCACACACACCGGGACATGATGGGACACAGCACAGTGCCCACACACCGGGACATGATGGGACACAGCACAGTGCCCACACACACCAGGACATGATGGGACACAGCACAGTGCCCACACACACCAGGACATGATGGGACACAGCACAGTGCCCACACACACCGGGACATGATGGGACACAGCACAGTGCCCACACACCGGGACATGATGGGACACAGCACAGTGCCCACACACCGGGACATGATGGGACACAGCACAGTGCCCGCACACACCAGGACATGATGGGACACAGCACAGTGCCCACACACACCAGGACATGATGGGACACAGCACAGTGCCCACACACACCAGGACATGATGGGACACAGCACAGTGCCCACACACACCGGGACATGATGGGACACAGCACAGTGCCCACACACACCGGGACATGATGGGACACAGCACAGTGCCCACACACACCAGGACATGATGGGACACAGCACAGTGCCCACACACACCAGGACATGATGGGACACAGCACAGTGCCCACACACCAGGACATGATGGGACACAGCACAGTACCCACACACACCAGGACATGATGGGACACAGCACAGTGCCCACACACACCGGGACATGATGGGACACAGCACAGTGCCCACACACACACCAGGACATGATGGGACACAGCACAGTGCCCACACACACCAGGACATGATGGGACACAGCACAGTGCCCACACACACCAGGACATGATGGGACACAGCACAGCGCCCACACACACCGGGACATGATGGGACACAGCACAGTGCCCACACACACCAGGACATGATGGGACACAGCACAGTGCCCACACACCAGGACATGATGGGACACAGCACAGTGCCCACACACACCGGGACATGATGGGACACAGCACAATGCCCACACACACACCGGGACATGATGGGACACAGCACAGTGCCCACACACACCGGGACATGATGGGACACAGCACAGTGCCCACACACACCGGGACATGATGGGACACAGCACAGTGCCCACACACACCAGGACATGATGGGACACAGCACAGTGCCCACACACACCAGGACATGATGGGACACAGCACAGTGCCCACACACACCAGGACATGATGGGACACAGCACAGTGCCCACACACACCAGGACATGATGGGACACAGCACAGTGCCCACACACACCGGGACATGATGGGACACAGCACAGTGCCCACACACACCAGGACATGATGGGACACAGCACAGTGCCCACACACACCGGGACATGATGGGACACAGCACAGTGCCCACACACACCAGGACATGATGGGACACAGCACAGTGCCCACACACACCAGGACATGATGGGACACAGCACAGTGCCCACACACACCAGGACATGATGGGACACAGCACAGTGCCCACACACACCAGGACATGATAGGACACAGCACAGTGCCCACACACACCAGGACATGATGGGACACAGCACAGTGCCCACACACACCAGGACATGATGGGACACAGCACAGTGCCCACACACACCAGGACATGATGGGACACAGCACAGTGCCCACACACACCGGGACATGATGGGACACAGCACAGTGCCCACACACACCGGGACATGATGGGACACAGCACAGTGCCCACACACACCGGGACATGATGGGACACAGCACAGTGCCCACACACACCGGGACATGATGGGACACAGCACAGTGCCCACACACCAGGACATGATGGGACACAGCACAGTGCCCACACACACCAGGACATGATGGGACACAGCACAGTGCCCACACACACCAGGACATGATGGGACACAGCACAATGCCCACACACCAGGACATGATGGGACACAGCACAGTGCCCACACACACCAGGACATGATGGGACACAGCACAGTGCCCACACACACCGGGACATGATGGGACACAGCACAGTGCCCGCACACCGGGACATGATGGGACACAGCACAGTGCCCACACACACCAGGACATGATGGGACACAGCACAGTGCCCGCACACCGGGACATGATGGGACACAGTACAGTGCCCACACACACCAGGACATGATGGGACACAGCACAGTGCCCGCACACACCAGGACATGATGGGACACAGCACAGTGCCCACACACACCAGGACATGATGGGACACAGCACACTGCCCACACACACCAGGACATGATGGGACACAGCACAGTGCCCACACACCAGGACATGATGGGACACAGCACAGTGCCCACACACACCAGGACATGATGGGACACAGCACAGTGCCCACACACACCGGGACATGATGGGACACAGCACAGTGCCCACACACACCAGGACATGATGGGACACAGCACAGTGCCACACACACCGGGACATGATGGGACACAGCACAGTGCCCACACACACCGGGACATGATGGGACACAGCACAGTGCCCACACACACCGGGACATGATGGGACACAGCACAGTGCCCACACACACCGGGACATGATGGGACACAGCACAGTGCCCACACACACCGGGACATGATGGGACACAGCACAGTGCCCACACACACCAGGACATGATGGGACACAGCACAGTGCCCACACACACCAGGACATGATGGGACACAGCACAGTGCCCACACACACCGGGACATGATGGGACACAGCACAGTGCCCACACACACCGGGACATGATGGGACACAGCACAGTGCCCACACACACCGGGACATGATGGGACACAGCACAGTGCCCACACACACCGGGACATGATGGGACACAGCACAATGCCCACACACACCGGGACATGATGGGACACAGCACAGTGCCCACACACACCGGGACATGATGGGACACAGCACAGTGCCCACACACACCGGGACATGATGGGACACAGCACAGTGCCCACACACACCAGGACATGATGGGACACAGCACAGTGCCCACACACACCGGGACATGATGGGACACAGCACAGTGCCCACACACCGGGACATGATGGGACACAGCACAGTGCCCACACACACCGGGACATGATGGGACACAGAACAATGCCCACACACACCGGGACATGATGGGACACAGCACAGTGCCCACACACCAGGACATGATGGGACACAGCACAGTGCCCACACACCGGGACATGATGGGACACAGAACAATGCCCACACACACCGGGACATGATGGGACACAGCACAGTGCCCACACACACCGGGACATGATGGGACACAGCACAGTGCCCACACACACCGGGACATGATGGGACACAGAACAGTGCCCACACACACCAGGACATGATGGGACACAGCACAGTGCCCACACACACCAGGACATGATGGGACACAGCACAGTGCCCACACACACCGGGACATGATGGGACACAGCACAGTGCCACACACACCGGGACATGATGGGACACAGCACAGTGCCCACACACACCAGGACATGATGGGACACAGCACAGTGCCCACACACACCAGGACATGATGGGACACAGCACAGTGCCCACACACACCAGGACATGATGGGACACAGCACAGTGCCCACACACACCGGGACATGATGGGACACAGCACAGTGCCCACACACACCAGGACATGATGGGACACAGCACAATGCCCACACACCGGGACATGATGGGACACAGCACAGTGCCCACACACACCAGGACATGATGGGACACAGCACAGTGCCCACACACCGGGACATGATGGGACACAGAACAATGCCCACACACACTAGGACATGATGGGACACAGCACAGTGCCCACACACACCGGGACATGATGGGACACAGAACAATGCCCACACACACCGGGACATGATGGGACACAGCACAGTGCCCACACACCGGGACATGATGGGACACAGCACAGTGCCCACACACACCAGGACATGATGGGACACAGCACAGTGCCAACACACACCAGGACATGATGGGACACAGCACAGTGCCCACACACCGGGACATGATGGGACACAGCACAGTGCCCACACACACCAGGACATGATGGGACACAGCACAGTGCCCACACACACTGAGACATGATGGGACACAGCACAATGCCCACACACCAGGACATGATGGGACACAGCACAGTGCCCACACACCAGGACATGATGGGACACAGCACAGTGCCCACACACACTGAGACATGATGGGACACAGCACAGTGCCCACACACACCAGGACATGATGGGACACAGCACAGTGCCCACACACCAGGACATGATGGGACACAGCACAGTGCCCGCACACACTGAGACATGATGGGACACAGCACAATGCCCACACACCAGGACATGATGGGACACAGCACAGTGCCCACACACCGGGACATGATGGGACACAGAACAATGCCCACACACCGGGACATGATGGGACACAGCACAATGCCCACACACACACCGGGACATGATGGGACACAGCACAGTGCCCACACACACCGGGACATGATGGGACACAGCACAGTGCCCACACACCGGGACATGATGGGACACAGCACAGTGCCCACACACCAGGACATGATGGGACACAGCACAGTGCCCACACACACCAGGACATGATGGGACACAGCACAGTGCCCGCACACACCAGGACATGATGGGACACAGCACGGTGCCCACACACCAGGACATGATGGGACACAGCACGGTGCCCACACACCAGGACATGCCAGGACACAGCCCAGTGCCAGCACACACCAGGATACAGCAAACGACCAGGACAGGCAGAGACGCAGCACAGTGCCCGCACACACCAGGATACAGCAAACGACCAGGACAGGCAGAGACACAGCACAGTGCCAGCACACACCAGGATACAGCAAACAACCAGGACAGGCAGAGACACAGCACAGTGCCCACACACACCGGGACATGATGGGACACAGCACAATGCCCACACACCGGGACATGATGGGACACAGGCACAGTGCCCACACACCAGGACATGATGGGACACAGCACAGTGCCCACACACACCAGGACATGATGGGACACAGCACAGTGCCCACACACACCAGGACATGATGGGACACAGCACAGTGCCCACACACACACCGGGACATGATGGGACACAGCACAGTGCCCACACACCGGGACATGATGGGACACAGCACAGTGCCCACACACACCAGGACATGATGGGACACAGCACAGTGCCCACACACACCAGGACATGATGGGACACAGCACAGTGCCCACACACACCAGGACATGATGGGACACAGCACAGTGCCCACACACACCGGGACATGATGGGACACAGCACAGTGCCCACACACACCGGGACATGATGGGACACAGCACAGTGCCCACACACCGGGACATGATGGGACACAGCACAGTGCCCACACACACCGGGACATGATGGGACACAGCACAGTGCCCACACACACCAGGACATGATGGGACACAGCACAGTTCCCACACACACCGGGACATGATGGGACACAGCACAGTGCCCACACACACCGGGACATGATGGGACACAGCACAGTGCCCACACACACACCAGGACATGATGGGACACAGCACAGTGCCCACACACACCAGGACATGATAGGACACAGCACAATGCCCACACACACCAGGACATGATGGGACACAGCACAGTGCCCACACACACCGGGACATGATGGGACACAGCACAGTGCCCACACACCGGGACATGATGGGACACAGCACAGTGCCCACACACACCGGGACATGATGGGACACAGCACAGTGCCCACACACACCGGGACATGATGGGACACAGCACAGTGCCCACACACACCAGGACATGATGGGACACAGCACAGTGCCCACACACACCAGGACATGATGGGACACAGCACAGTGCCCACACACACCGGGACATGATGGGACACAGCACAGTGCCCACACACCGGGACATGATAGGACACAGCACAGTGCCCACACACACCAGGACATGATGGGACACAGCACAGTGCCCACACACACACCGGGACATGATGGGACACAGCACAGTGCCCACACACACCGGGACATGATGGGACACAGCACAGTGCCCACACACACCGGGACATGATGGGACACAGCACAGTGCCCACACACACCAGGACATGATGGGACACAGCACAGTGCCCACACACACCAGGACATGATGGGACACAGCACAGTTCCCACACACACCGGGACATGATAGGACACAGCACAGTGCCCACACACACCGGGACATGATGGGACACAGCACAGTGCCCACACACACCAGGACATGATGGGACACAGCACAGTGCCCACACACACCAGGACATGATGGGACACAGCACAGTGCCCACACACACCGGGACATGATGGGACACAGCACAGTTCCCACACACACCGGGACATGATGGGACACAGCACAGTGCCCACACACACCAGGACATGATGGGACACAGCACAATGCCCACACACACCAGGACATGATGGGACACAGCACAGTGCCCACACACACCAGGACATGATGGGACACAGCACAGTGCCCACACACACCAGGACATGATGGGACACAGCACAGTGCCCACACACACCAGGACATGATGGGACACAGCACAGTGCCCACACACACCGGGACATGATGGGACACAGCACAGTGCCCACACACACCGGGACATGATGGGACACAGCACAGTGCCCACACACACCAGGACATGATGGGACACAGCACAGTGCCCACACACACCGGGACATGATGGGACACAGCACAGTGCCCACACACCGGGACATGATGGGACACAGCACAGTGCCCACACACACCAGGACATGATGGGACACAGCACAGTGCCCACACACACCAGGACATGATGGGACACAGCACAGTGCCCACACACACACCGGGACATGATGGGACACAGCACAGTGCCCACACACCGGGACATGATGGGACACAGCACAGTGCCCACACACACCAGGACATGATGGGACACAGCACAGTGCCCACACACACCAGGACATGATGGGACACAGCACAGTGCCCACACACACCAGGACATGATGGGACACAGCACAGTGATGATGGGGACCACAGCACAGTGCCCACACACACCGGGACATGATGGGACACAGCACAGTGCCCACACACCGGGACATGATGGGACACAGCACAGTGCCCCACACACACCGGGACATGATGGGACACAGCACAGTGCCCACACACACCAGGACATGATGGGACACAGCACAGTTCCCACACACACCGGGACATGATGGGACACAGCACAGTGCCCACACACACCGGGACATGATGGGACACAGCACAGTGCCCACACACCGGGACATGATGGGACACAGCACGGTGCCCACACACACCAGGACATTGATGGGACACAGCACAGTGCCCACACACACCAGGACATGATGGGACACAGCACAGTGCCCACACACACCAGGGACATGATAGGGACACAGCACAAGTGCCCACACACACCAGGACATGATGGGACACAGCACAGTGCCCACACACACCGGGACATGATGGGACACAGCACAGTGCCCACACACCAGGGACATGATGGGACACAGCACAGTGCCCACACACACCAGGACATGATAGGGACACAGCACAGTGCCCACACACACCAGGGACATGATGGGACACAGCACAGTGCCCACACACACCGGGACATGATGGGACACAGCACAGTGCCCACACACCGGGACATGATGGGACACAGCACTGTGCCCACACACACCGGGACATGATGGGACACAGCACAGTGCCCACACACACCGGGACATGATGGGACACAGCACAGTGCCCACACACACCAGGGACATGATGGGACACAGCACAGTGCCCACACACACCAGGACATGATGGGACACAGCACAGTGCCCACACACACCGGGACATGATGGGACACAGCACAGTGCCCACACACACCGGACATGATGGGACACAGCACAGTGCCCACACACACCAGGACATGATGGGACACAGCACAGTGCCCACACACACCCGGGACATGATGGGACACAGCACAGTGCCCACACACACCGGGACATGATGGGACACAGCACAGTGCCCACACACACCAGGACATGATGGGACACAGCACAGTGCCCACACACACCAGGACATGATGGGACACAGCACAGTGCCCACACACACCAGGGACATGATGGGACACAGCACAGTGCCCACACACACCGGGACATGATGGGACACAGCACAGTGCCCACACACACCAGGACATGATGGGACACAGCACAGTGCCCACACACACCAGGACATGATGGGACACAGCACAGTGCCCACACACACCAGGACATGATGGGACACAGCACAGTGCCCACACACACCAGGACATGATGGGACACAGCACAGTGCCCACACACACCAGGACATGATGGGACACAGCACAGTGCCCACACACACCGGGACATGATGGGACACAGCACAGTGCCCACACACACCAGGACATGATGGGACACAGCACAGTGCCCACACACACACCGGGACATGATGGGACACAGCACAGTGCCCACACACACCGGGACATGATGGGACACAGCACAGTGCCCACACACACCGGGACATGATGGGACACAGCACAGTGCCCACACACACCAGGACATGATGGGACACAGCACAGTGCCCACACACCGGGACATGATGGGACACAGCACAGTGCCCACACACCAGGACATGATGGGACACAGCACAGTGCCCACACACACCGGGACATGATGGGACACAGCACAGTGCCCACACACACCAGGACATGATGGGACACAGCACAGTGCCCACACACACCGGGACATGATGGGACACAGCACAGTGCCCACACACACCGGGACATGATGGGACACAGCACAGTGCCCACACACACCGGGACATGATGGGACACAGCACAGTGCCCACACACACCAGGACATGATGGGACACAGCACAGTGCCCACACACACCAGGACATGATGGGACACAGCACAGTGCCCACACACACCGGGACATGATGGGACACAGCACAGTGCCCACACACACCAGGACATGATGGGACACAGCACAGTGCCCACACACACACCGGGACATGATGGGACACAGCACAGTGCCCACACACACACCGGGACATGATGGGACACAGCACAATGCCCGCACACACCGGGACATGATGGGACACAGCACAGTGCCCACACACCAGGACATGATGGGACACAGCACAATGCCCCACACACACCGGGACATGATGGGACACAGCACAGTGCCCACACACACCGGGACATGATGGGACACAGCACAGTGCCCACACACACCAGGACATGATGGGACACAGCACAGTGCCCACACACACACCGGGACATGATGGGACACAGCACAGTGCCCACACACACCAGGACATGATGGGACACAGCACAGTGCCCACACACACCGGGACATGATGGGACACAGCACAGTGCCCACACACCGGGACATGATGGGACACAGCACAGTGCACACACACACCGGGACATGATGGGACACAGCACAGTGCCCACACACCGCGACATGATGGGACACAGAACAATGCCCACACACACCAGGACATGATGGGACACAGCACAGTGCCCACACACACCGGGACATGATGGGACACAGCACAGTGCCCACACACACCGGGACATGATGGGACACAGCACAGTGCCCACACACACTAGGACATGATGGGACACAGAACAATGCCCACACACACCGGGACATGATGGGACACAGCACAGTGCCCACACACACCGGGACATGATGGGACACAGAACAATGCCCACACACACCGGGACATGATGGGACACAGCACAATGCCCACACACACACCGGGACATGATGGGACACAGCACAGTGCCCACACACCGGGACATGATGGGACACAGCACAATGCCCACACACACACCGGGACATGATGGGACACAGCACAATGCCCACACACACCGGGACATGATGGGACACAGCACAGTGCCCACACACACCAGGACATGATGGGACACAGCACAGTGCCCACACACACCAGGACATGATGGGACACAGCACAGTGCCCACACACCGGGACATGATGGGGACACAGCACAGTGCCCACACACACACCGGGACATGATGGGACACAGCACAGTGCCCACACACCAGGACATGATGGGACACAGCACAATGCCCACACACACACCAGGACATGATGGGACACAGCACAGTGCCCACACACACCGGGACATGATGGGACACAGCACAGTGCCCACACACACCAGGACATGATGGGACACAGCACAGTGCCCACACACACCAGGACATGATGGGACACAGCACAGTGCCCACACACACCAGGACATGATGGGACACAGCACAGTGCCCACACACACCAGGACATGATGGGACACAGCACAGTGCCCACACACACCAGGACATGATGGGACACAGCACAGTGCCCACACACACCGGGACATGATGGGACACAGCACAGTGCCCACACACACCAGGACATGATGGGACACAGCACAGTGCCACACACACCAGGACATGATGGGACACAGCACAGTGCCCACACACCAGGACATGATGGGACACAGCACAGTGCCCACACACACCGGGACATGATGGGACACAGCACAGTGCCCACACACACCAGGACATGATGGGACACAGCACAGTGCCCACACACACCAGGACATGATGGGACACAGCACAGTGCCCACACACACCAGGACATGATGGGACACAGCACAGTGCCCACACACACCGGGACATGATGGGACACAGCACAGTGCCCACACACACCGGGACATGATGGGACACAGCACAGTGCCCACACACACCGGGACATGATGGGACACAGCACAGTGCCCACACACACCGGGACATGATGGGACACAGCACAGTGCCCACACACACCGGGACATGATGGGACACAGCACAGTGCCCACACACACCGGGACATGATGGGACACAGCACAGTGCCCACACACACCAGGACATGATGGGACACAGCACAGTGCCCACACACACCAGGACATGATGGGACACAGCACAGTGCCCACACACACCAGGACATGATGGGACACAGCACAGTGCCCACACACCGGGACATGATGGGACACAGCACAGTGCCCACACACACCAGGACATGATGGGACACAGCACAGTGCCCACACACCGGGACATGATGGGACACAGCACAATGCCCACACACACCGGGACATGATGGGACACAGCACAGTGCCCACACACACCAGGACATGATGGGACACAGCACAGTGCCCACACACACCGGGACATGATGGGACACAGAACAATGCCCACACACACCGGGACATGATGGGACACAGCACAGTGCCCACACACACCAGGACATGATGGGACACAGCACAGTGCCCACACACACCAGGACATGATGGGACACAGCACAGTGCCCACACACACCAGGACATGATGGGACACAGCACAGTGCCCACACACCGGGACATGATGGGACACAGAACAATGCCCACACACACCGGGACATGATGGGACACAGCACAGTGCCCACACACACCAGGACATGATAGGACACAGCACAGTGCCCGCACACACCGGGACATGATGGGACACAGCACAGTGCCCACACACACCAGGACATGATGGGACACAGCACAGTGCCCACACACACCTGGACATGATGGGACACAGCACAGTGCCCACACACACCAGGACATGATGGGACACAGCACAGTGCCCACACACACCAGGACATGATGGGACACAGCACAGTGCCCACACACCAGGACATGATGGGACACAGCACAGTGCCCACACACACCGGGACATGATAGGACACAGCACAATGCCCACACACACCGGGACATGATAGGACACAGCACAGTGCCCACACACACCGGGACATGATGGGACACAGCACAGTGCCCACACACACCAGGACATGATGGGACACAGCACAGTGCCCACACACACCAGGACATGATGGGACACAGCACAATGCCCACACACACCAGGACATGATGGGACACAGCACAGTGCCCACACACACTGAGACATGATGGGACACAGCACAGTGCCCACACACACCGGGACATGATGGGACACAGCACAGTGCACACACACACCAGGACATGATGGGACACAGCACAGTGCCCACACACACCAGGACATGATGGGACACAGCACAGTGCCCACACACACCAGGACATGATGGGACACAGCACAGTGCCCACACACCGGGACATGATGGGACACAGCACAGTGCCCACACACACTGAGACATGATGGGACACAGCACAGTGCCCACACACACCGGGACATGATGGGACACAGCACAGTGCCACACACACCGGGACATGATGGGACACAGCACAGTGCCCACACACACCGGGACATGATGGGACACAGCACAGTGCCCACACACACACCGGGACATGATGGGACACAGCACAGTGCCCACACACACCGGGACATGATGGGACACAGCACAGTGCCCACACACACCAGGACATGATAGGACACAGCACAGTGCCCACACACACCAGGACATGATGGGACACAGCACAGTGCCCACACACACCAGGACATGATGGGACACAGCACAGTGCCCACACACACCGGGACATGATGGGACACAGCACAGTGCCCACACACCGGGACATGATGGGACACAGCACAGTGCCCACACACACCAGGACATGATGGGACACAGCACAGTGCCCACACACACCGGGACATGATGGGACACAGCACAGTGCCCACACACCGGGACATGATGGGACACAGCACAGTGCCCACACACACCAGGACATGATGGGACACAGCACAGTGCCCACACACACCAGGACATGATGGGACACAGCACAGTGCCCACACACACCGGGACATGATGGGACACAGCACAGTGCCCACACACACCGGGACATGATGGGACACAGCACAGTGCCCACACACACCGGGACATGATGGGACACAGCACAGTGCCCACACACACCAGGACATGATGGGACACAGCACAATGCCCACACACACCAGGACATGATGGGACACAGCACAGTGCCCACACACACCAGGACATGATGGGACACAGCACAGTGCCCACACACCGGGACATGATGGGACACAGCACAGTGCCCACACACACCAGGACATGATGGGACACAGCACAGTGCCCACACACACCGGGACATGATGGGACACAGCACAGTGCCCACACACACCAGGGACATGATGGGACACAGCACAGTGCCCACACACCGGGACATGATGGGACACAGCACAGTGCCCACACACACCAGGACATGATGGGACACAGCACAGTGCCCACACACACCAGGACATGATGGGACACAGCACAGTGCCCACACACCGGGACATGATGGGACACAGCACAGTGCCCACACACACCAGGACATGATGGGACACAGCACAGTGCCCACACACACCAGGACATGATGGGACACAGCACAGTGCCCACACACACCAGGACATGATGGGACACAGCACAATGCCCACACACACCAGGACATGATGGGACACAGCACAGTGCCCACACACACCGGGACATGATGGGACACAGCACAGTGCCCACACACCGGGACATGATGGGACACAGCACAGTGCCCACACACACCAGGACATGATGGGACACAGCACAGTGCCCACACACACCAGGACATGATGGGACACAGCACAGTGCCCACACACACCGGGACATGATGGGACACAGCACAGTGCCCACACACACCAGGACATGATGGGACACAGCACAGTGCCCACACACACCGGGACATGATGGGACACAGCACAGTGCCCACACACACCAGGACATGATGGGACACAGCACAGTGCCCACACACACCAGGACATGATGGGACACAGCACAATGCCCACACACACCAGGACATGATGGGACACAGCACAGTGCCCACACACACCGGGACATGATGGGACACAGCACAGTGCCCACACACACCGGGACATGATGGGACACAGCACAGTGCCCACACACACCAGGACATGATGGGACACAGCACAGTGCCCACACACACCAGGACATGATGGGACACAGCACAGTGCCCACACACACCGGGACATGATGGGACACAGCACAGTGCCCACACACACCGGGACATGATGGGACACAGCACAGTGCCCACACACACCGGGACATGATGGGACACAGCACAGTGCCCACACACACCAGGACATGATAGGACACAGCACAGTGCCCACACACACCGGGACATGATGGGACACAGCACAGTGCCCACACACACCAGGACATGATGGGACACAGCACAGTGCCCACACACACTGGGACATGATGGGACACAGCACAGTGCCCACACACACCGGGACATGATGGGACACAGCACAATGCCCACACACACCAGGACATGATGGGACACAGCACAGTTCCCACACACACCAGGACATGATGGGACACAGCACAGTGCCCACACACCGGGACATGATGGGACACAGCACAGTGCCCACACACACCAGGACATGATGGGACACAGCACAGTGCCCACACACACCAGGACATGATGGGACACAGCACAGTGCCCACACACACCAGGACATGATGGGACACAGCACAGTGCCCACACACACTGGGACATGATGGGACACAGCACAGTGCCCACACACACCGGGACATGATGGGACACAGCACAATGCCCACACACACCAGGACATGATGGGACACAGCACAGTTCCCACACACACCAGGGACATGATGGGACACAGCACAGTGCCCACACACCGGGACATGATGGGACACAGCACAGTGCCCACACACCGGGACATGATGGGACACAGCACAGTGCCCACACACACCGGGACATGATGGGACACAGCACAGTGCCCACACACACCAGGACATGATGGGACACAGCACAGTGCCCACACACACCAGGACATGATGGGACACAGCACAGTGCCCACACACACCGGGACATGATGGGACACAGCACAGTGCCCACACACACCAGGACATGATAGGACACAGCACAGTGCCCACACACACCGGGACATGATGGGACACAGCACAATGCCCACACACACCAGGACATGATGGGACACAGCACAGTTCCCACACACACCAGGACATGATGGGACACAGCACAGCGCCCACACACACCGGGACATGATGGGACACAGCACAGTGCCCACACACCGGGACATGATGGGACACAGCACAATGCCCACACACACCCGGGACATGATGGGACACAGCACAGTGCCCACACACACCAGGACATGATGGGACACAGCACAGTGCCCACACACACCAGGACATGATGGGACACAGCACAGTGCCCACACACACCAGGACATGATGGGACACAGCACAGTGCCCCACACACCGGGACATGATGGGACACAGCACAGTGCCCACACACACCAGGACATGATGGGACACAGCACAGTGCCCACACACACCGGGACATGATGGGACACAGCACAGTGCCCACACACACCAGGACATGATGGGACACAGCACAGTGCCCACACACACCGGGACATGATGGGACACAGCACAGTGCCCACACACACCAGGACATGATGGGACACAGCACAGTGCCCACACACACCGGGACATGATGGGACACAGCACAGTGCCCACACACACCAGGACATGATGGGACACAGCACAGTGCCCACACACCGGGACATGATGGGACACAGCACAGTGCCCACACACACCAGGACATGATGGGACACAGCACAGTGCCCACACACACCGGGACATGATGGGACACAGCACAGTGCCCACACACACCAGGACATGATGGGACACAGCACAGTGCCCACACACACCAGGACATGATGGGACACAGCACAGTGCCCACACACACCGGGACATGATGGGACACAGCACAGTGCCCACACACCAGGACATGATGGGACACAGCACAGTGCCCACACACACCGGGACATGATGGGACACAGCACAGTGCCCACACACACCAGGACATGATGGGACACAGCACAGTGCCCACACACACCGGGACATGATGGGACACAGCACAGTGCCCACACACACCAGGACATGATGGGACACAGCACAGTGCCCACACACACCGGGACATGATGGGACACAGCACAGTGCCCACACACACCGGGACATGATGGGACACAGCACAGTGCCCACACACACCAGGACATGATGGGACACAGCACAGTGCCCACACACCGGGACATGATGGGACACAGCACAGTGCCCACACACACCGGGACATGATGGGACACAGCACAGTGCCCACACACACCGGGACATGATGGGACACAGCACAGTGCCCACACACACCAGGACATGATGGGACACAGCACAGTGCCCACACACACCAGGACATGATGGGACACAGCACAGTGCCCACACACACCAGGACATGATGGGACACAGCACAGTGCCCACACACACCAGGACATGATGGGACACAGCACAGTGCCCACACACACCGGGACATGATGGGACACAGCACAGTGCCCACACACACCAGGACATGATGGGACACAGCACAGTGCCCACACACACCGGGACATGATGGGACACAGCACAGTGCCCACACACCAGGACATGATGGGACACAGCACAGTGCCCACACACACCGGGACATGATGGGACACAGAACAATGCCCACACACACCGGGACATGATGGGACACAGCACAATGCCCACACACACCAGGACATGATGGGACACAGCACAGTGCCCACACACCGGGACATGATGGGACACAGCACAATGCCCACACACACCGGGACATGATGGGACACAGCACAGTGCCCACACACACCGGGACATGATGGGACACAGCACGGTGCCCACACACACCGGGACATGATGGGACACAGAACAATGCCCACACACACCGGGACATGATGGGACACAGCACAGTGCCCACACACACCAGGACATGATGGGACACAGCACAGTGCCCACACACCGGGACATGATGGGACACAGCACAGTGCCCACACACACCGGGACATGATGGGACACAGCACAGTGCCCACACACACCGGGACATGATGGGACACAGCACAGTGCCCACACACACCGGAACATGATGGGACACAGCACAGTGCCCACACACACCGGGACATGATGGGACACAGCACAGTGCCCACACACACCGGGACATGATGGGACACAGCACAGTGCCCACACACACCGGGACATGATGGGACACAGCACAGTGCCCACACACACCGGACATGATGGGACACAGCACAGTGCCCACACACACCAGGACATGATGGGACACAGCACAGTGCCCACACACCAGGACATGATGGGACACAGCACAGTGCCCACACACCGGGACATGATGGGACACAGCACAGTGCCCACACACACCAGGACATGATGGGACACAGCACAGTGCCCACACACACCAGGACATGATGGGACACAGCACAGTGCCCACACACCGGGACATGATGGGACACAGCACAGTGCCCACACACACCGGGACATGATGGGACACAGCACAGTGCCCACACACCGGGACATGATGGGACACAGCACAGTGCCCACACACACCAGGACATGATGGGACACAGCACAGTGCCCACACACACCGGGACATGATGGGACACAGCACAGTGCCCACACACACCAGGACATGATGGGACACAGCACAGTGCCCACACACCAGGACATGATGGGACACAGCACAGTGCCCACACACACCGGGACATGATGGGACACAGCACAGTGCCCACACACACCGGGACATGATGGGACACAGCACAGTGCCCACACACACCAGGACATGATGGGACACAGCACAGTGCCCACACACACCAGGACATGATGGGACACAGCACAGTGCCCACACACACCAGGACATGATGGGACACAGCACAGTGCCCACACACCGGGACATGATGGGACACAGCACAGTGCCCACACACCAGGACATGATGGGACACAGCACAGTGCCCACACACACCAGGACATGATGGGACACAGCACAGTGCCCACACACACCGGGACATGATGGGACACATCACAATGCCCACACACCAGGACATGATGGGACACAGCACAGTGCCCACACACACCGGGACATGATGGGACACAGCACAGTGCCCACACACACCGGGACATGATGGGACACAGCACAGTGCCCACACACACCAGGACATGATGGGACACAGCACAGTGCCCACACACACCGGGACATGATGGGACACAGCACAGTGCCCACACACACCGGGACATGATGGGACACAGCACAGTGCCCACACACACCGGGACATGATGGGACACAGAACAATGCCCACACACACCGGGACATGATGGGACACAGCACAGTGCCCACACACCGGGACATGATGGGACACAGCACAGTGCCCACACACACCGGGACATGATGGGACACAGCACAGTGCCCACACACACCGGGACATGATGGGACACAGCACAGTGCCCACACACACCGGGACATGATGGGACACAGCACAGTGCCCACACACACCGGGACATGATGGGACACAGCACAGTGCCCACACACACCGGGACATGATGGGACACAGCACAGTGCCCACACACACCAGGACATGATGGGACACAGCACAGTGCCCACACACCAGGACATGATGGGACACAGCACAGTGCCCACACACACCAGGACATGATGGGACACAGCACAGTGCCCACACACCGGGACATGATGGGACACAGCACAGTGCCCACACACACCGGGACATGATGGGACACAGCACAGTGCCCACACACACCAGGACATGATGGGACACAGCACAGTGCCCACACACACCAGGACATGATGGGACACAGCACAGTGCCCACACACACCGGGACATGATGGGACACAGCACAGTGCCCACACACACCAGGACATGATGGGACACAGCACAGTGCCCACACACCAGGACATGATGGGACACAGCACAGTGCCCACACACCAGGACATGATGGGACACAGCACAGTGCCCACACACACCGGGACATGATGGGACACAGCACAGTGCCCACACACACCGCGACATGATGGGACACAGCACAGTGCCCGCACACACCAGGACATGATGGGACACAGAACAATGCCCACACACCGGGACATGATGGGACACAGCACAGTGCCCACACACACCAGGAAATGATGGGACACAGCACAGTGCCCACACACACCAGGATATGATGGGACACAGCACAGTGCCCACACACCGGGACATGATGGGACACAGCACAATGCCCACACACACCAGGAAACAGCACAATGCCCACACACACCGGGACATGATGGGACACAGCACAGTGCCCACACACACCAGGACATGATGGGACACAGCACAGTGCCCACACACACCGGGACATGATGGGACACAGCACAGTGCCCACACACCGGGACATGATGGGACACAGCACAATGCCCACACACACCGGGACATGATGGGACACAGCACAATGCCCGCACACACCGGGACATGATGGGACACAGCACAGTGCCCACACACACACCAGGACATGATGGGACACAGAACAATGCCCACACACCGGGACATGATGGGACACAGCACAATGCCCACACACCGGGACATGATGGGACACAGCACAATGCCCACACACACCAGGACATGATGGGACACAGCACAGTGCCCACACACCGGGACATGATGGGACACAGCACAGTGCCCACACACCAGGACATGATGGGACACAGAACAATGCCCACACACCGGGACATGATGGGACACAGCACAATGCCCACACACCGGGACATGATGGGACACAGCACAGTGCCCACACACACCGGGACATGATGGGACACAGCACAGTGCCCACACACACCGCGACATGATGGGACACAGCACAGTGCCCGCACACACCAGGACATGATGGGACACAGAACAATGCCCACACACCGGGACATGATGGGACACAGCACAGTGCCCACACACACCAGGAAATGATGGGACACAGCACAGTGCCCACACACACCAGGACATGATAGGACACAGCACAGTGCCCACACACCAGGACATGATGGGACACAGCACAGTGCCCACACACACCAGGAAATGATGGGACACAGCACAGTGCCCACACACACCAGGACATGATAGGACACAGCACAGTGCCCACACACCAGGACATGATGGGACACAGCACAGTGCCCACACACCGGGACATGATGGGACACAGCACAATGCCCACACACACCAGGAAACAGCACAATGCCCACACACACCGGGACATGATGGGACACAGCACAGTGCCCACACACACCAGGACATGATGGGACACAGCACAGTGCCCACACACACCGGGACATGATGGGACACAGCACAGTGCCCACACACCGGGACATGATGGGACACAGCACAATGCCCACACACACCGGGACATGATGGGACACAGCACAATGCCCGCACACACCGGGACATGATGGGACACAGCACAGTGCCCACACACACACCAGGACATGATGGGACACAGAACAATGCCCACACACCGGGACATGATGGGACACAGCACAATGCCCACACACCGGGACATGATGGGACACAGCACAATGCCCACACACACCAGGACATGATGGGACACAGCACAGTGCCCACACACCGGGACATGATGGGACACAGCACAGTGCCCACACACCAGGACATGATGGGACACAGAACAATGCCCACACACCGGGACATGATGGGACACAGCACAATGCCCACACACCGGGACATGATGGGACACAGCACAATGCCCACACACACCAGGACATGATGGGACACAGCACAGTGCCCACACACCAGGACATGATGGGACACAGCACAATGCCCACACACCGGGACATGATGGGACACAGCACAATGCCCACACACACCAGGACATGATGGGACACAGCACAGTGCCCACACACCGGGACATGATGGGACACAGCACAATGCCCACACACACCAGGACATGATGGGACACAGAACAATGCCCACACACCGGGACATGATGGGACACAGCACAATGCCCACACACACCGGGACATGATGGGACACAGAACAATGCCCACACACCGGGACATGATGGGACACAGCACAATGCCCACACACACCGGGACATGATGGGACACAGCACAATGCCCGCACACACCAGGACATGATGGGACACAGAACAATGCCCACACACCGGGACATGATGGGACACAGCACAATGCCCACACACCGGGACATGATGGGACACAGCACAATGCCCACACACACCAGGACATGATGGGACACAGCACAGTGCCCACACACACGAGGACATGATGGGACACAGAACAATGCCCACACACCGGGACATGATGGGACACAGCACAATGCCCACACACCGGGACATGATGGGACACAGCACAATGCCCACACACACCAGGACATGATGGGACACAGCACAGTGCCCACACACACGAGGACATGATGGGACACAGAACAATGCCCACACACCGGGACATGATGGGACACAGCACAATGCCCACACACACCGGGACATGATGGGACACAGCACAATGCCCACACACCGGGACATGATGGGACACAGCACAATGCCCACACACACCGGGACATGATGGGACACAGCACAATGCCCACACACCGGGACATGATGGGACACAGCACAATGCCCACACACACCGGGACATGATGGGACACAGCACAATGCCCACACACACCAGGAAACAGCACAATGCCCACACACACCGGGACATGATGGGACACAGCACAATGCCCACACACCGGGACATGATGGGACACAGCACAGTGCCCACACACACCAGGACATGATGGGACACAGCACAGTGCCCACACACACCGGGACATGATGGGACACAGCACAGTGCCCACACACACCAGGACATGATGGGACACAGCACAGTGCCCACACACACCGGGACATGATGGGACACAGAACAATGCCCACACACACCGGGACATGATGGGACACAGAACAATGCCCGCACACACCGGGACATGATGGGACATAGAACAATGCCCACACACCGGGACATGATGGGACACAGCACAGTGCCCACACACACCGGGACATGATGGGACACAGCACAGTGCCCACACACACCGGGACATGATGGGACACAGCACAGTGCCCACACACTGAGACATGATGGGACACAGCACAGTGCCCACACACTGAGACATGATGGGACACAGCACAGTGCCCACACACACCGGGACATGATGGGACACAGCACAGTGCCCACACACACCGGGACATGATGGGACACAGCACAGTGCCCACACACACCGGGACATGATGGGACACAGCACAGTGCCCACACACTGAGACATGATGGGACACAGCACAGTGCCCACACACTGAGACATGATGGGACACAGCAAGGTGCCCACACACACCGGGACATGATGGGACACAGCAAGGTGCCCACACACACACCAGGACACCCTCAGCACACACGGGACAGCCAGCAAATGCCTGGGCATAGCACATTGCCAGCCCACACTGGGACACTGCCCTCTCAAGCTGTACACAGCATACTGCCAGCAGATACGTGATGGGACACAGCCAGCACACTGTCAGCACATGCTCCGGACACAGCCGGCACACAGCACACCGTCAGCACATGCTGGGACACAGCCAGCACACAGCACACTGTCAGCACATGCTGGGACACAGCCGGCACACTCCAGGACACAGCACACCGTCAGCACATGCTCCGGACACAGCCAGCACACAGCACACTGTCAGCACATGCTGGGACACAGCCGGCACACTCCAGGACACAGCACACTGTCAGCACATGCTCCGGACACAGCCAGCACACAGCACACTGTCAGCACATGCTGGGACACAGCCAGCACACAGCACACTGTCAGCACATGCTGGGACACAGCCGGCACACTCCAGGACACAGCACACCGTCAGCACATGCTGGGACACAGCACACCGAGGGACACAGCCAGCACATACTGCCAGCACACACTGGGACACAAAAAGCGCACACCACAACACAGCAAGCACATGTGAGGTCACCTAAAGCACACAACAAGGACATTGAAGGACACAACAAGCACACGCAGGGACACAAGAAGGACACGGCAAGTACATGCAGGGATCACGGAAAGCATTCACAAAGCCACTTCAAGGAGAGACGCGCAGCAAGCAGATACACGCGTGTGTCTGTGCGTGTGTATGGGAGCACTCAGACTTATACACAAAGAGAACGGGGCAATTCAAGGACACAACATAGGAAACAAATCAAAATTCCCCAAACCACCACTGATTTCATGGGGATTTTAACACAATTGCAGAGGGCGGAGAAGGGATAAAACCACACTGAAATCAGTGGTTATTTCTATTTGGCCCCTTTAGCTCAGTTTGTTTATCCAACGGATTATCTGTGCACATTCCTGTATATGGGAATAAACGTTACATTTCCTAATGCACCGCGTGATCGTTCCTTAAAGACGTAAGATTACCATGTGCAGTAGGCGGAGTTTGAGTCCTGTGGTCCTGCTAGTAACTGTCATGTCCGCCTCCACGGACCCGACATCCATGGTGGATTGACAAGATTCTCTCTTGAACTGAGTGGCAAGGGGAAAAATTCATAGGGGCTATTAGGATTTTCTAGTCATAGTAAGATGGGGGGGTTCTTGTTAGGAAGTATTAGTTTAAGCCTTTAAGTGCTTCCATATCACCACCATCACCATATTTGTAAATGGGGTCTTTAAAAGGATAGTAACACTTAATATGTAAACATTATATAATGTAGGGTTTATCCCGCCTGAGTAAAACAAGGGCGCTCCCACTACTGAGGGGTATTTTATTCAAAAGTTATTGCAGCTCAAACTTGAATTTTTTTAGGTGCAGTATCACAGTGGCCTGATATTGCACAGCGGCGCTGTTGCTACACCATCCTATGGACAGCTCTTTTCAGTTAACCGCAAACCTTGATAGGATGGTGTAGGAACAGCGCCACTGTAACATTTCAGGCCATTGAGATACTGCACTTAAAAATAAAATTTGAGTTGTAAAAATGATTGAATAAAACACCTCTCAGAAGTGTGAGTATCCCTGCTTTACTCATGAGGATAAAGCTTACACTTTATATTTTACCTATTAAAGTGTTAGTAATGTCTAAAAAAAACTTTTTTACATTTAGAAGAGTTTAAAAAGCTGATCTAAATGCAAAAAAACGTATCTCTCAAACCGCTATGGTTTAAGAGATACGGGCGTTTAAAGTTTGCTGTTTCCTACTGACAGCTGTAAAGCTGTCAGCAGGAGATCTGTGTCGGTCGACACGCTGGCGCTTGAGAAGTGCCGCGATCTCGTTACTTACACGGAATCCCTTCATTGGAATGGTCTAAAACGTGTGCCTGAACACTAGGTCTGAACACTAGGCACATGTTTTAGACCATTGCAATGAAGGGATTCCATGTAAGTAACGAGGTCCCGGCACTTCTCAAGCGCCAGCGTGTCGACCGACACAGATCTCCTACTGACAGCTTTACAGCTGTCAGTAGGAAACAGCAAACTTTAAACGCCCGTATCTCTTATACCATAGCGGTTTGAGAGATACGTTTTTTTGCATTTAGATCAGCTTTTTAAGCTCTTCTAAATGCAAAAATGTTTTTTTCAGACATTACTAACACTTCAAGTGTTACTAACCCTTTAACTCTAGCGAGGACACCAACACCTCCCATTGCAAACCTCTCTAGCATTCAAATAAAGTGTAATGTTCAGCTTTATAATATTGCCCCCCGATACATCCTATATAATACTTCGCTAAAACGTGTGTAACGCCACAATCATGAGCAGTTGAGACTGCCCGTGACGAGGCCGATACAGAGCATGGAGCTCCAAAGGACCGTCCAGCTCTGTATCAGCCGCGGCGTGGGCAGTCTCTACTGAGCATGACTGCACGGCGACCGGCTGGCACTGTATCAGCTGCGGCATGGGCAGTCTCTACTGTGCATGACTGCCCCGTGACCGTCTGCCAGTGGCACTGTGGCCTGTGTAATGGGCTTTTCAACTAGTTAGTAATATAGTGATAGGCAAAGAAATAGTTGTATTATGGTGAATAAATCTACTTAAAGGGATAGTAATGTTTCATAATAAAAGCAGCTCTAATTAATCATCATAGTATTTGGACTTTGGAGAGTGTTATATCAGTACTGTCAGAGTTGTAGTTCAAAAGTAATTCAATGACAAAGTATCCCCCTCCCGCCCCTTTTACTGATGTAACTGCTCAGCCAGATCAGAAGGGAGGTGCACAGGTAGATTGCAAAAAGGGACAATCTTCAATTAAGATAAGGGACAAACCTGAAAAACTTGTCAAGGGGGGCAGGGTTTTCATTGTTCTCATAGGAAGAAGATTGTTCCCTTCTGTTATCTGTCTGTTCTATGGACTGCATTCCACATCTGAGAAGAGATGGCTTACACTAGGTAAAAGAGGCGGGAGGGGAAACTTTGCTTGTGAATATCTCTCAAACCATAAAGGTCTGAGAGATAAGACTTATATCGTTCTTCATGTTTTTTTAATGCCTACAAAATAAAATAAAGATAAAACGAAGTATTACTATCCCTTTAACTGAAGTAATCCACCTTCTACTGTAGGCATTCAGGGCACAGAGCTTACAAGAGAAGCTAGGTGCACCTGCGCAGATAGCAACTTCCGTTACCTTAAGGTAACCAATGGATGTCACCACCAATCAGGGCAGTGCACGGGACAGACAGCGCAGACTCAGAGGCAACTTCCCTGTAAGATGTCTGCGCTGCTGTCCGCTGGATTCCTGCAGGAGAAAGTGGATTACGTCAATAACGTAGATATATTCACCATAATACAACTATTACTTTTCTTATTGTTATATTACTATTTTAAAAGCCCGTGCAAACGGGCCACTGTGCAACCCACACTGGCCGCGCTGCAGTCATGCGCAGTACAGACTGCCCAAACTCTCTGTGGCTGATACGGAGCGGGGTACGCTGAATTCGGACCGTAGTCCTCTCTGCGCACCTGTAGAGAGAGGACCACGGTCGGAATTCGGAGCCCCCCGCTCCGTATCAGCCGTGGCATGTTTGGGCAGTCTGTACTGTGCATGACTGCGGCGCGGCCAGTCTCTACTGAGCATGACGGCTTCTGACAAACATCCTAGTGAATTATTATATAGGATATATTGGGGGGCAATATTATAAAGCTTAGAGTTCCTCTTTAAAGTCCCATGTAGTTGGTTTGCTCAAAAATTGATCCTCTTTTCTGCATTGGCCCTACCAGCCTAATTCAAGAGTAATCACTTTTTGGAATGCCAGCTTTTGGGGACTACATTTTGTTTAGATGCCTGAACGTGACACCTTTCAACTACATCTGCTTGTACTGATGCACTGGACACCCTGACCCTCGTTAACACGTCCGCGCCGTGTTCATCACTGGACTTAATTGCTTTTCAAATTAGGATCCAAGAGCCCAGAACAGTAAAATAATAAGCATTAAAGAACACGCAGCCCAAACTGCTCTCCTTTAGGGCTAATTAACGGCTCGTCAGCCCCGGATAGTTAGAACAGTCTGTATCAGCAATTACATGATGGGTTTAGAAAACTGGAAAAATGTTTTTTTTCCAAAGCCCCTGACATAAAAACAAGTGTTTTTACATCAATGTTATAACTGATGGGGAAAAAAAAATGATGCCGTTATGACCTGACTTAATCTCGTTCCAATCACAGGGGCTTAAAAGGGGTTAACTCTTTTGGTGCCAGAGGTGGACAATGTATTGTGCTGCACTGAAATGGGCACTAACAGGTTACAGATTAGATCAGTGGTGGGGGCAGAACCCATTTGTTTCCAATAAAATACAAATGGAACCCTAACGATATCACCCTTCAACCCTCTGAGTGCCAGTGGGGTGCGCAACGCATCGCAAACCTGTTTGTAATCTGTTTGGTGGTGCCCATTTCAATGCAGCACAATATACTTGCCACCTCTGACACCAAAGGAGTTAACCCCTTTTAAGCCCCACTGATTGGAACAAGATTAAAGTGTTAGTAATGTCCAAAAAAACGTTTTTTTTGCATTTAGAAGAGCTTAAAAAGCTGAGCTAAATGCAAAAAAAGTATCTCTCAAACCGCTATAGTTTAAGAGATACAGGTGTTTAAAGTTCGCTGTTTCCTACTGACAGCTGTAAAGCTGTCAGCAGGTGATTCGTGTCGGTCGACACAGAGGCGCTTGAGAAGTGCCGCGATCTCGTTACTTACAAGGAATCCCTTCAGGCACACGATTTAGACCATTCCAATGAAGGGAATGCAAAAAACGTTTTTTTTGGACATTACTAAGACTTTAAGATTACAGTGTTAAGACCTTAGATGCTAGGGATGGTCTACAATAACATGGCGGACCTTTAAGGGATCAACATTCTATCAACACAAAAGGTACCGGAATGCAGATTTGTACCAGTAAATTATAGGACAACTAACAACTCCTAATAACACTCCATCCTAATGGATCATCTGAATTCTTCTCTTGCTCCTTGGCTAAAGAGATAACACCTACAGTCTTGGATGTCACGTTAGAGACGGACATGACAGGGGTAGAAGAAAGAGAGGACCTTGCAACCTATCCACTGCCCATGGTAAATGTGTCCCTTTAAGGACCAGAGGGCTGTGCAATGCATTGCTTAACAATTAATTGCATATCGCTCTGGTTTTTAATTGATTAAGCAAACGTATGCACTTTGCCTGCTTCATTCTGAATAAACTTCCAGCAAATGTCACGTTCCACTCTATGGATTCCACCTAAGACTGATTAATCGTTTGTGTGTGTCTGTGTGTTTGTGTTTAAATGTGTGTATGTGTCTGCACGCCTGTGTTTAAGTGTGTGTGCGTTTAAATGTATGTTCCAGCTGGAGTTCAAAAAACACACACACACCTACTGTGTGTGTGTGCCCACGGGCAATGGCAAGCAGCATTGTTAGTATACATACATACACAGACACTAGTGAATTGTGCATGGCGTTCAACTGGCTGCTCCGTGCTCCCGCTGGACTGTTGTAGAGGCGAGTCTTGGTGCAGATTTTATCAGGACTTCACTCCCACCCCCCGCCCACTCCTGTGAAAATCCCCTACCCATATTCACAGCATAGGTCAGTGTTCGTCCCCTGCCTTCCTGGGGCAGACAGCAAAGCAGAAATATCACACACACACACACACACACACACACACACACACACACACACACACACACACACACACACACACACACACACACACCTCATCAGAAAACTGAAAAAACAAAGGTCACTCTTTAACCTCTCGAGTGCTAGGAGTCCAAATCATTGTGTACAAAATGTTACTGATCCTTTATCCCTTTAACGCCTTAAGTTCCAGCGATCCCGGGGTGTCTGGTCCTTTAAGGACCAGATAGACGAGTTCGACGTGCCGTCCCATGTGACTGATCACGTGGGGCGGCACGTCGAAAGAAGGACTGAAAGAGATCGCTCCGGTCTTGGAGAGATCAACTTCAGTCCCCAGTATTACTCACCGCGCTCCTGCAGGAACGCGGTGAGTAATATTACGTGACGTACCAGGACCGTCACTGGTCCTTAAGTGCCAGACCAATGTGACGGTCCGGGTACGTCACAGGACGTGAAGGGGTTAAGGACTAGAGGGCTGTGCAATGCCCACAAGGGGTTAACCGATTCCATGCTAGGAAAGCACTGGAGACATCCCTATCATGCAGTATGTTAACCCTTTCAGTGCCAGATGGGTACGCAAAGAATTGCTCTGCAATGCATTGTGTAGTCATTTGGCACTGAAAGGGTTAAAGTGAGCCTATCGTGATAAGACAAGTTTATTTCGTTTTACAGATAAGTCAAATCTGCTTATACATTGTACTAGTCATTTGTTTGTAAAATAAATAGTTTTGGGCAAATTAACCTTTATGTGTCAGTGGCACAGTCTGGCAGTGTATGCTAATTCACTGCACAGTATGCTAATTAGTTATGTTTTCTGCCAAACTTGCTGTTGTAATACAAATCATCCCAGTGTATGGGCTTTGCCTAGATTCAGTCACAGTTCAGTTTGTCGTAATACTGGTCCAGCACAGAAACTAATTAACATAATGTGCCTGACTGTGCCATGAAAGAAAAAGAAAAAAAAAAAAAGAAGAGGTCATTTCTCAAAAATAACTTAAATTACAAACAAATAACTAGACAACATATTCTGCTGGTAGGCTATTCCACTTAACTACCACTTCTGCTGGTAGGCTATTCTACTTAACTACCACTTCCGCTGGTAGGCTATTCCACTTATCTACCACTTCTGCTGGTAGGCTATTCCACTTAACTACCATTTCCGCTGGTAGGCTATTCCACTTAACTACCATTTCCGCTGGTAGGCTATTCCACTTAACTACCACTTCCGCTGGTAGGCTATTCCACTTATCTACCACTTCTGTTGGTAGGCTATTCTACTTATCTACCACTTCTGCTGGTAGGCTATTCCACTTATCTACCACTTCTGCTGGTAGGATATTCCCCCTTATCTACTACCATCTCAGAGAAGTAGTTAAAATTGTTTTGTGGGACACGTTGCACATCTTCAGGGAACCTTGGGTGAAACCCACTTAGAAACCCACTGTCATGAGTCAATCAGCATTTTTGTGTCCAGTGCCATTTCATTCCTCAACACTTGAGGGTGCTAGAGAGAGAAAAGGCCCTAGAGCCGATCTTTACCTTTCAGCGATAGGCCTCCACTGCCGCTTTCAGACTCGCTGTCAGAGTCAAATAGGTCTTTGAATTCTCTCTTGTCTTCTTCCTTCTTCTCCAGCTTCTTCCTCTTTATCTCTGGGAGGTTCAAGTCCTCCATCTATATGGGGAAAGGAACGGGTATATACAGTCATGGGGATGTGGGGTGAGAGAGACAGAGTCAGAGTGTCTATATGTGTGTGAGGTGGTTAGGATAGAGATATATCAACAGACAAAAAGTGCAATAAGAGATGCAGACAAGACAGACAGATTTGATAGGACAGACAGTTATATAGAAAGATAGACGGACAAGCAGACATGATACTGAGCAATAAATATAGGAAGATAGACGAGACAGACAGACAGAGAGACAACAAGACAGACACAGATTTAGGGCTAGATTCTATTACAGGTGTTAATGTTATCACTGTTTTATCTCCAGTTTTCCACATATTATTATTATTATATAAATATGTTCAGGGCCCATACAAAGGGCTCTCCAAAGACCTGTTCATTAACAGAACAGTACACAGGACAAGGGGCCACCCGCTTAGACTTGAGGAAAGGAGATTTAATCTACAACAGTGGAAGGGATTCTTTACGGTAAGGACAGTAAAGGTATGGAATTCACTGCCTGAGGAGGTGGTGCTATCGAATACATTAGATGCCTTTAAAAAGGGCCTAGATACTTATTTAAAAGAGCATAACATAGAGGACTATGTATGTTAGTATTGGGATTAATATTTAGTTAGTGCTTGTTGATCCAAGGAGAAATCGGATTGCTATTTGGAATCAAGAAGGAATTTTTTCCCCCCATTCAAGGCAGAATTTGAAATTGCTGTATTGAGGGGTTTTTTTGCCTTCTTTTGGATCAACAGTGGTAAACAGGAATAGGAAAAGGGTTGAACTAGATGGACGCAAGTCTTTTTTTCAACCTAAATTACTATGTTACTATGTATTATTATTATTATTAGACTTCAATAGGAAAATGTATGATAAAATGGGTGTTAATATTTAGCACCTGTAATATAATCTGGCCCTTAGTCAGTTATGATAATTTTAGGTGCATCTGCACAAAACAAACGCAGAGCAACTCTGGGGGCAAACCAACTGCACCATGGGGAACAAATAACCATTTCCATCGATTTAAAGGAGCAGTACATTTTTGTTATGAAAAAAAAAAAAAAAAAAAAATATATATATATATATATATATACACACATACATATACAGAGAGAGAGAGAGAGAGAGAGATAGATGGATATTCATATACATTTATTGCAGGGCATTTCTTGTTGCGTAAAATAAGGGCTGCTGGGAGATGCATATTTTCATAGTTATTACAGTTTAAACTCTTGTTTTGTTTTTCATTAACAGTGCCCTCTAATGCTAAGATTCCAGTTCATCATTCTGTTCCAGTCTATGGAGAGAAAAGTCACCGACAAAACAGTTCTCCATAGAATGTTACAGCAACTGCTGAGCCACTTCCTGTCACTTAGAACTATCAAGAAGTAATCGCACTGTAATTCACTTCCTGACAAAGTGAACTGTTATAACATTTCAATAAAACAACAGCGGTGAGAGTCCCCTTATTTTACTAAGCAGGAAAATCTCTATGTAACATATAGGTTTTCATTAAGAGAGTTTACTTCTCCTTTAAAGTTTAACCCCTTGTATGCTAAAAAGGGCTCCAATGCACAGTGAAACAAAACGATGGAGGCCTCGCTAGCCTCACTCATCTGGCACTCAAAGGGTTAACTAACCCTATCAGCGATGCGTTGAGTACCCCTCTAGCAATGAGAGGGTTAAACAAAGGAAAACACACACACACAATTTCTGCTAATGCAGTAAGTTTAAATAGCTGGATTAGGTAATCTCCTAAATATAAGGGAGGGGGGTCTCATCAATTACTGCCTCCTGACTGCTGTCAGCCTCTTTCTACCCCTCGTTAATAAGGAGACGATAATGAGATAACAGGAAGTTACTGAGAGACTCCCAGGCCGGCGGTTTTTATTTCCTCGATTTTATTTTATTTATTTATTTTTTTTTTCTGTTATTGAAGTAGCTGAGCCCTCTGCTCGTTAATCTGCTGCTCCTAATGAAGGAGCTAACGACTCCTGCCACCCTTCCACAGCGGCATCATTAGAGGCTGTTAGAGGCTCCAGGAAAAATGCTTAGCGCTGTAATTATTAGCAGTAACGAGAGGCGAGAAGCTCTCACACACTCACCTACACAGGCGCCGAACACACATTTACCTGCATGTGCAAAAACCGCGGCTACGGCCAATGGAGGGGGGGGGGGGGAGAAGAATTACCCTACAAGAGTCTCTCAGAGTTAACCCTTTGTGTGCCAAAGAAGTGCCTGACGTCCTGCTGGTGCCGAAAGGGATAACGCTTTGAGATCCACCATGGTGTGCATTATGTTACAGAGTATTGCGTTGAACATCCCTATAGCACGCAAAGGGTTAACCCTTTGAGTGCCAGAGGGGTATGCAATGCGTTGCGTACCCCTCTGGCACTCAAAGGGTTAAGCCAAAGGTTGTAAATTGTTCTCCATGTATGCTTGTACAGGCCACACGCACAAAGAAAGTGCTGTAATTCCAAGGTAAACCCGCTGCACCGTAAGTAACTGTAAAACCACCTACTGATTTAAATGGGCCTTTGTTACGACATCTTGAATGCTCTTGATTGGACACTATTGCTTAATCCCTTAAAGGGCTAGTAACGTCTTTATATAACAAAATGTAATATTGCAGCTGCTATAAAAATAAACTAAATTATCCCAGTCCCATCTAGATATATGATGCTAAAATCCTCCCCTCACTCTCCTTTTACTGACGTCAGCAGGAGACCGTCAGGCAGCTCTTCAGCAAAGCTGAAATACCGCAATGTAAAAAGAAATCCTTCATTGGCACGGTCTACAAATCATGCTTGCAAACCAGGCACACTTTGTAGACTGTTCCAATGAAGTATTTCGGCTCTGCTGAAGAGCCGGCTCAAGTCGTCCGACACAAATCTCCTCTGTCGGGAGGGGGGGGGGGGGGGGGGACACACAACAACATTAAAACATTGTCTCTCTCAAACCATAAAGGGATAAATATGGGATCATTTAGTTTATTTTTGTAATAGCTAGAATATTTCATCCTATCCCTTTAAGGACCGTTGACGGTCCTGGAACGTAACTTACTTTTAACTTTACCTGGATGACTGATCATTAAGGGGTTAATACCAACTTTGGTGGTTTTGAAAGAGCATTCACAATCTAGTTATTTTTAATTTAGATAGTTTAGTTTTTGCATTATTGAAATGTATAGATGACCCGTAATCCTTAATACCCTTTGAGTACCAGGGAGCTATCTAATTCATTGCAACAATGCTTTAGACACCACTCTGGCACTCAAAACAGCTATTGGGCCCACGTCCCCTAGCACTGAAAGTGTTAACTGCCAATGAGTGTGAAAAATAATGTATCGCTAAGACAGGAAGTTCTGGAATTAATCACCACTCGGTGCAAAACGCATATGACCGAGAGGTCAGTGTGCATCAATGTTTTAACCCTTTGAGGATAATGTCTCTGCCCAAAAATTACCCATCTAGCGATATGCTTAAGAATATTGGTATAATCCAGCATAATTACTGCGTTAGTGAGAAATCCTACTTCTGCCGAGACTGACGGCCAGGCAACAGCGCTTTAGAGGCAACTGTGCGCCTGCACCGTCAGTCCCTTCTGGTACCTAAAGGTTCCATGCAGCGCCTCCTAGAGGAGACTGGGGCTGTCAGCACAGGTGCGCAGATGTCTTGAACCAAAGATGTCTGAACTGTTGCCTGGCCATCAGTCTCAGCACAAGTGGGATTTCTCACGCGGTAATTATCCTGGCTAATATTACTATTGTTAAGCTTATCGCTATATGACTAATTATTACGGGGGACTTTATTTGGGGTGATAGTTCCCCTTTAAATAGAAAAACATGATTACTACACAGGAGTTTTTGGAAGCTCTTTTACCAAACTAGTTTTTTTTAAACCTTTTACTTTCCAGGAGAGTATGCAATGCAGACCCCGTGACGGTCAAAGAGTTAAAGTGAAGTAATAATGAACATTTTTCTAATATTCAAGGGGTATAAGCCAGAATTCTATCAAAAGAAATTTGGGGAAATTGTAATCTTTTTTTTATGGTGCACTTGGTATAACCCAGAATATCTCGTCATTTTCGCTAAAGAAGGGATAGTCGATGGTTTGATCTTCAGCTGTTGTGGATTACAAACGCCACTATTCAAAAGTAGTCAGTGGCTATTTGGGGCTGGTGGATGTCTCAACATATGGAGGTCTAAGAATAGACTCCCCCTGCCCTAAGGTTTCTCAGGAAGCCAAGTTAGTAAGGAGAGCCACACTGCCACCTACAGGTCATAGCTGTGCCACAGAAATCTATCCATGTACCTTTAATCCCTTGAGCTGTCAGCTCCTGCACTGAATTACCATCATGTAAATAAGCATTTAAATCCCCTGGCACAGACATGTCAGAGCGACAGCCAAGAACTCCTCTCCTAAGGGAAACATTCACGATCGCTAACCTACACAGACTGCTGCCTGACGGAACAGCGCAGCATCTCTCTGCGCTTCTTGGACACCATCGGTGCCAACATACTGTTATATTAACCCTTCTCAGTACAAGGCAAAAAACAATCCATTGCAAGCACGAACCAAATGGCAAAAATGTATCACGATGAACAGAAAAAATACTGAATATTACTCTGCATATTCTAGTACCAACTGCCACATCTAACCGCACCCTGCAGACACACACACAATGCCAAAAATGGACCAATTCCGGAGCAAACCAACTGCACCGTATTGTACAAATAAAAATCTCCGCAGGAATTAAATAGGGCTTTTACTACCATTAATGCTATATAGGTCTCCAATGGGAATATATCCTTAGAGTGTGTAAAGAATAAAAAAACATAACATATAAACAAAACCATGTAGTGTTGGGCTTTTCCTACTGTTAGGAGACATCTCAGTCAAAAGTCATTACAGTTCAAACTGACACAAAGCAGCACAGTGTTTACAACCAAATCCTATGGAGAAATGTAGCCAGTGGCGCACACCTTTCACGTAGGGCACTACAACAAAGGCATGGACACAAGGTTACACTATTATCTTAACCCTTTGAGTGCCATAGTGATAACTATTGCTTTAAGTCTTAACCCTTTGAGTGCCAGAATGGTACCAAGTGACAGGTGGGATTGGGAGCAGTACAGAAAAATAGTAAATGGTTGCCAGGAAGTTACAGTTCGGATGGGAAGCAACGTGGATTGTTAGTATCTGGTTGGCGCGAACTGACAGTTGGGACTGAGTGCAGTGTTGAATTTTATTAACGAGCTGGCAGGAAGTGACAGTTGGTGCAGGAAGCAGTGTAGAATGCTAGTATATAACCCAATAAAAATAAAGCTGAATCCCTTATGGACCATTTTTTTTTTTTTTTTTTTTTACAACCCAAGAGGTAAACATGGGCATTTGTATACGAACACCTCAGCAGTTAATGAACACTCAACAGAATCACTACGGGTCTATCCTAATCCCCTCAATCTTTCCAGGGAACAACTCTTACAATCCCAGGCCTCCATCCTCACCCTCTCCTTGCCGCTGATCTCTAGCTGAATCTCCTTCTCGCGTAGCTTCTTCCAGTTGCTGTAATATTTGATCAGTGGCGTCCCCTCTTCCTTTGTCTGCTTCTCCCACTTCTCCTGCAAAAGATAAGGGAAGAGTGATTACATGTGGTGTTACCTTTGTCATTTTAAAATTAAAGCAAAGC
The DNA here is from genome assembly GCA_037306005.1 of Rhinophrynus dorsalis. Classification (NCBI taxonomy): domain Eukaryota; kingdom Metazoa; phylum Chordata; class Amphibia; order Anura; family Rhinophrynidae; genus Rhinophrynus; species Rhinophrynus dorsalis. Next base: position 390,429,743 of record CM074724.1, read on the forward strand.
ACTTACTACTTCTTACTGGATGAAGTATCTCACCGTAAAGTTTCAGTAAACTGTTACTAAGACAAACAAAAACATATTTTCGGCTTTCTCCTTCTAAGTAAAACAAGGCAGTTGCTTCGTTAAAAAGTTGAAACATTTAATTAAACTGAAGAACAGTGCCACCTGGTGGCTCTGTCCCTCACAGTGTTTTTTTATTAAAGGCATAGTAATGTTTCAAAATAAAAGCTGCTCCAATTAATCTTCATAGTATCTGGGCCATGGAGAGTGTTATTTCAATACTGTCAGAGTTGTAGTTCAAGAGTAACTGAATGATAAAGTATCCCGCTCCCACCCGTTTTACCTAGTGTAAGCTGCAAGATCACAGCAAGGGACAATCTTCTTACTGTGAGAACAATGAAAGCCCTGCCCCCATTGATAGTTTTTTCAGGTTTTTCCCTTATCTTAATCGATGACTGGCCCTCTCTGCAATCCACTTGGATACCACCCTGCTGCTCTGAGCTGAGCAGTGTTACATCTGTAAAAGGGGCAGGGGGGGGATACTTTAGCATTCAATTACTCTTGAACCATGCTCAAAATGGAGACATGACAATCTTGCACAGCATGACAGAGCGAGATTGTCATGTCACCTACTTAATGGTCGCATACATGGCCTCCGTGAAGAGGTAAGGCCATGATAACTTGGAGGCGAGTAGGAGGTGAGGCTGCTGCAGGGGTGCCGGCTTAACCACTGGGAGGAAAGCCAAGTTGATGAAGGATGACATACTGTCAGTCTGAGAAGGTAGTGACCTTAAGTAAGTAAATATATAAAGAGATTGGTTGGGTGGAAGGCATTGAAGGCTAGCTTCTTAGATGGCTGGTGGATGAGAAGTTAAAGGGATAGTAATACTTCATTTTATCTTTATTTTATTTTGTAGGCATTAAAAAAAACACGAAGAACGATATAAGTCTTATCTCTCAAACCTTTATGGTTTAAGAGATATTCACAAGCAAAGTTTCCCCTCCCGCCCCTTTTACCTAGTGTAAGCCATCTCTTCTCAGATGTGGAATGCAGTCCATAGACCAGACAGATAACAGCAGGGGACAATCTTCTTCCTATGAGAACAATGAAAACCCTGCCCCCCTTGACAAGTTTTTCAGGTTTTTCCCTTATCTTAATTGAAGATTGTCCTTTTCTGCAGTCTACCTGGGCACCTCCCTTCTGATCTGGCTGAGCAGTGTTACATCAGTAAAAGGGGCGGGAGGGGGATACTTTGTCATTGAATTACTCTTGTACTACAACTCTGACAGAATTGAAATAACACTCTCCAAAGTCCAAATACTATGATGATTAATTAGAGCTGCTTTTATTATGATACATTACTATCCCTTTAAGAACATTCAAATAATAAGAATGGAGCAGGAGGAATCCTGAATAGATACCCTGTGGCATGATCCAGGGAGCTGGAAGCAGTAATAACACAGAGAGGGAAAAAGAAAAAGAATAACCTGAGTATGAACGCAATAGGCCTGGGTGCTATGTTGAGTTAGAACAATACTTGCTTTGCGCAGACTCGAAATTAAACATATACAGGGTACTATAACTTAAAGGAGCAGTAAACTTTTATTTATGAAAACACATTTTATAGAGCTTTTCCTGCTGAATAAAACTCCCACTGCTGTCAGATGTTTTATTCAAAATTTATAGCAGTTCAAATAATCAGGAAGTGAATTTACTGTGTTTACTTCCTGATAGTACTAACTGACAGGAAGTGAATTTACTGTGTTTACTTCCTGATAGTTCTAACTGACAGGAAGTGAATTTACTGTGCGTACTTCCTGATAGTTCTACCTGACAGGAAGTGAATTTACTGTGCTTACTTCCTGATAGTTCTAACTGACAGGAAGTGAATTTACTGTGTTTACTTCCTGATAGTCCTAACTGACAGGAAGTGACTCAGCAGTTTTAGGGTGACCACATTTCCATTCTTCCATTCAGGGACACTGTGGTCATGAGACTGTTCTCTCCAGCTCTAGGGCAGCTATGTGGGAGGGGTCAGTATAGATCACTGGAATTCAGTGCGCAAATTTACCTTTACCTGGGACAGAAAGTAATGTCTGAGGTGGGTTACAAGATAATATACAGCATGCCCAAAGCCTTAGACTAGTATTACACTACAATAAAATTGTACTGCAGCTCCTGTTTTATGTCAGGATCAAGGCACAGTTCTGTCTCAGAGCTCTGTCTGGAAGCCATTTTCTTGTAGCCCAGCAGAGGCATCACTTTTGCGTCACAGTAGACAATGATCTGCTCTCCTTCTAGCGTTTAGATTCTTTGTTCAGGGACTTTGTATTGTCCCTGAAGGGGGCTGCCCGGGACATGGGACACACATATAAATTCCGGGACTGTCCCCGGCAATCAGGGACATGTGGTCACCCTAAGCAGTTTCTATCACATTCTATGGTGAACTGTATGTCTCTGACTTTCCTCTCCATTAGAATCTAACAGGAAATCTAATTAGAATTCGACCACTAGAGGGCACTGGTAATGTAAAAAAACATGGGTTCAAACTGTAATAACTGGAAATAGGAAAATAACTGAATAGGAAAATCCCTATAATATATATTTTTTCATAAAAAAGTTTACTGCTCCTTTAAATATCAAAACTAATGAAACAATAAATGGCAAAGTCTAAAAATGCTCTGGGGATGCTGAAGAGAGGCAGCTGGAGCGCTTCCGTGTGCTGCATACATAATACTTTTCCTTATTATGTTAAAAAAAAAAATGCAACCAGAAACTGAGTGTATACCTACAGATGGGAAATAAGTCACAACGAGAATATCAAACCCCATCTACGGGGTTCCAAAGATTGTGCATCAATATGCTGGAGGCGATCAAAGGAAAAGTATTATGTATGCAGCACACGGAGGTGCTCCATCTGCTACTACATTTTAGCTGGAGCGCCTCCGTGTGTTGCAGATAATACTTTTCCTGTAAATAAGAATCCTCTGTGTATGCGACCATTAAGTAGGCGACATGACAATTTCGCTTTGTCATGCAGTGTGAGATTGTAGTGTCGCTATTTTGAGCATGACGACGTGATGTGGTAGAGATGCATTGGATCCCTAAAATAACATTGGAGAAGTGATATCACCGGAGAAGTCATGTCTACTTTATCACTCCTTAGTGCATCTCTACCTTGGTGCCCAAAATTGTACTACATATTCCAGATGAGGCCTCACCAAAGACTTCTACAGCCTCCCTTGCATCTACTCCTCTTTTCATTCAGGATAGTGCACTATTTGCTCTTGAAGCAGCTGAGTGATATTCCCCAAGTAGTTTTCCATCTTTATTTTATTCTGTAGGTATTAAAAAAAACATGAAGAACGATATAAGTCTTATCTCTCAAACCTTTATGGTTTGAGAAATATTCACAAGCAAAGTATCCCCCTTCCGCCCCTTTTACTGATGTAACACTGCTCAGCCAGATCAGAAGGGAGGTGCCCAGATAGACTGCAGAGAGGGACAATCTTCAATTAAGATAACGGAAAAACCTGAAAAACTTGTCAAGGGGGGGCAGGGCTTTCATTGTTCTCATAGGAAGAAGATTGTCCCCTGCTGTTATCTGTCTGGTCTATGGACTGGATTCCACATCTGAGAAGAGATGGCTTACACTAGGTAAAAGGGGCGGGAGGGGAAACTTTGCTTGTGAATATCTCTCAAACCATAAAGGTTTGAGAGATAAGACTTAATGACTACAAAATAAAATAAAGATAAAAACGAAAAATAAAATAAAGATAAAACGAAGTATTACTATCCCTTTAAACAGCTTAGTGTCATCAGTAAACATTGAGACACTACTTTCAATTCCCACTAAGAGATCATTAATAAACAAATCAAAAAGCAATGGGACCAGGACTGAACCCAGTGGCACCCCACTTACAACTTTCTGCCAAGGATCACACACACACTGGCAGTAATCAATGGCTCAGTCATTTTAACCAACTGATTATTTTCCTCAGTCAAGGCTTCTCCATTTATGGAGGTTACGAATTCATGATTTTCACACTCTAAAATTTTGCCTGTCGGCTGCCAAGCAGCTTGTCTGGCAACCCGATTTTGTTAATGCAAATTTGACATCTTTCTTCCAGTCAACCTTCCAAGTGTGCAGCATCGTACACGGACCGCGACTGGCTCACCTCAATTCCCACCTCTCACACAACCAATCACAGTGCATCTTCTTAAAAAGAGCCAAGTGGTGTTCTGCTCGTGTTCACTAAAGTGGACCTCACACTGTAAAACATGTTAGCTAGTTTTAACCCCTTAACAACCAGCTTGGCCGGCAGTTAAGGACCATGGAGAGTATTTTTTTTTTTTCCTTGAAATGGACTCCGTGGTCCCGAGCAACATGCAGCTCGCGGGACCCCTGAATTCCATGATTGCCAGGACCGTCATGGGTCCTTAATGCAAGTTTACCCATGACGGTCCTGAACATCAAGGGTCCTTAAGGGGTTAAAGAGAATAAAAAATGGCTACATGTTGTGCCAACCAGTCCCATCTGGCACTTTATGCTAATTAGATTATGTCCTGGGCCGGTATCATGACATACTGTGATACGAATGAATTTAGGCAGTGTCCACACACTGTGATATGAATGAATCTAGGCAGTGTCCACACACTGTGATATGAATGAATCTAGGCAGTGTCCACACACTGTGATATGAATGAATCTAGGCAGAGTCCACACACTGCTATGAATGAATCTAGGCAGAGGCCATATAGAATAACACAGGAACTGGAGAAGTGATATCACTGGAGAAGACATTTTTTTTATTACCTCCATTGTATCACTATACCTGCATGATAAAAAAAGTATAGGCGATTTGACTTTACATATTTTGATCTTGCAGAATATTTAATCCTTTGAGTACCAGAGAGCTATCAAAAGCAATGCGCTGGATAGACCTCTGGTACACCAAGGATTAAAGGAAAAAAGAAAGGTGACTGTCACTTTAAATTTACAAAGAATGTTCCTTGTATTGAGTGTGTGTGTATTGTGTGTGTGTTCTAGGTCTGTGTATTGTGTAGAGTGTGTGTGTGTAGTGTTTGTGTACAGTGTTTGTGTGCGTGTAGTGTGTGCATTTGTTTGTGTGCGTGTAGTGTGTGCATTTGTGTGTGTGTGTAGTGTGTGTATGTGTGTGTGTATAGTGTGTGTGTTGTGCATACAGTGTGTGTGTGTTTGCACATAGACCACGTCTGATGTTAAACACAAATTGGAACGTTCCCGCAGGTAGTGTAGTGTAATATATTGTGTAGTGTGTGTGTGTATAGCGTGTGTGTGTGTGTGTGTGTGTAGCGTGTATGTGTGTGTGTATGAGTGTGTAGTGTTATGTGTGTGTGTGTAGCGTTATATGTGTGTGTGTAGTGTTATGTGTGCATATGAGTGTGTAGCGTTATGTGTGTGTATGTGTGTGTGTATGTAGTGCATATGTGTGTGTAGTGTGTGTATGTGTGTGTGTGTGTGTGTAGTGCATATGTGTGTATGTGTATTGCGTATGTATGTGTGTGTAGTGTTGTGTGTAGTGTTATATGTGTGTGTATTGTTTTGTGTATGTATGTATGTAATGTGTGTAGTGTGTATGTGTAGTATATATGTGTGTGTGTAGTGGTATGTGTGTGTATATGTGTGTGTGTAGTGGTATGTGTGTGTGTGTGTGTGTGTGTATGTATGTATGTAAGTAATGTGTGTAGTGTGTGTGTAGTGTGTATGTAGTGTGTGTGTAGTATATATGTGTGTGTGTAGAGGTATGTGTGTGTATGTGTGTGTGGTTGCACACAGACTAGGTTTGGTGTAAGACACAAATTGGAACGCTCCGCAGGCCTCCCTCCGGCGCCTCTCCACGCACCTTTCACAGCTCTGTGCAATTACTGTACACTAATTAACTCCTTAGGGCACTTCCAGTCTCCATGGTCTGATTATACGAGAGAACCCGCAGGTGCATTTTACGTCATCTGGCAATTGGGGGGTCTCGGGATTTCCGTCAAGGCAAGTGCGTAAACACTGCAAGCGACATAGGCAGGCAGTGAGTCACACACACATCAATAATGAATCAGTGAGGATTCATGTGCAGTAAAACCTGGTGCTCAGAGCAGATAGACAGAGTGACACGGACTACAGTGCAGTTACACTAAAGGCTCTAATGAGTTAAACTGTTCTCAATGAGTTGCACACCCACTGCTCCTAATAGGGCTAAAAGGAAAATTTACACCCTGGAATAAGTGGCTATTCATTTCAACTTACCTGGTAAAGGTGTAATTCATTCAGCAACTATATCTAATTACTACCTTTATTTAATTTTTACCTTTGAACTCTGCTGTAACTGCATAAGGACATGGCTCGCCCGAGGGCAGGCCTCCGTCCCTGTGGCTCTCAGTAGTCCCAACTACGATTTTAAGGGAAAGGCTCTTTATGAACCAGGGCCCACCCAAGGGCAGGGCTCTTTCCCAGTGGCTTGAGCTAGGCCCAGGATCTTAAAGGGCAAGACTCTCTCTCTAAGGATCAAGCCACACCCACCCAAGTGCAGGGCTCTTTAACTGGGGTGCTCACTAGTCCTGCTTTTCATTTTAACCCTTTCGGTGCCAGAGGGGAATCCAACTCACTGCAAAGCAATATGTTGGATACACCACTGGCACTCGAAGGGTCAAGGCAATACTTACAGTAAAATGGTGGAGATTAAAGCAAGTGGCACTCGGTACAATGTTTTTAAAGTCAAGCTGCAGATATTTTGTGTACGATTGGGGCAAAAAAACATTCAAGGCAAACAAATACGAATTCTGGGATAAAATTGCCCAATATTTATATAAAATTTAACCCCTCTGGAAAAGTCTTTTGCCAAGTCTTCTATACATTAAAATTGACACAGTTCGCTATGTGTAAGCATTTACTGTTCTGTAGTTCAAAAGTTATGAAGAGATAACGATTATCTGCCCAACCCTTCTGTTCCTGACACCAGAAGCTGCAGGCTGGTCAGGACGGATACAGCGAGGGGCAATCTTCAGTAAGCAAAGGGAATTCCTGCCTTCCTCCGTCAAATGGGGCAGGATTTTCCTTATACTTACTTAGTGAAGTTTGCCCCTTGCTACAGCCATTGCGTCGCACAGCCCGATTTGAGATTCAGAGGGAGGCGGTCAGAAGGGGCGGGAGGGGGATCTTTATCCTTTCATAACTGTTGAACTACACAACATAAACATACAAAATGTGAGAGGCTTCTGAAGACAAACAGCAGCACAATGGCCTGTTCCATGGAGAAATCCACGTACATATCAGACTAATCCAGCCCAAAAGGGCAGCCCAGTTCCAAAATGACAGCAAGTCCACCCTGCACGGGAACACCAGCAAACCCCCGACGTACGTTTTGGCCTTGTTGGGCCTCGTCAGGGGGTGCAGCTGGATTCCCTAGGCACTGAGAGCAAGGGATCCACGTATGGATTTCCCTTCACTCGTAGGAAAACCCCCTAAGAGTATTCAGAATCAACATACAGAATGTGAGAGGCTTTTGGGAATGAACAACAGCACAATGGCCTGTTCTACGGCTAGTCACCACCCAGAAGCATCACGTCTTAGCTCTCTGGTGCCATTACAGAGGAGAAATCCATGTACATATAAGACTAATCCCGCCCAAAAGGGCGGTCCAGCTCCAAAATGACAGATACGTCCACCCTGCATGGGAACACCAGCTAACCCCCGACGTACGTTTCGGCCTAGTTGGACCTCATCAGGAGGGTGCAAATGGATTCCCTAGGTACTGGGAGCAAGGGGTCCGAGTCTGGATTACCTTTCACTCCTAGGGAGACCCCCTAAGAGTATTCAAAATAAGCATACTAAATGTGAGAGGCTTCTGAGGACAAACAGCAGTACAATGGCCTGTTCTACAGCTAATCACAGCCCAGAATCATCACGTCTTAGCTCTCTGGTGCCATTACAGAGGAGAAATCCACCTACATATCAGACTAATCCCACCCAAAAGGGCAGTCCAGTTCCAAAATGACAGACACATCCATCCTGCACGGGAACACCAGCTAACCCCCGACGTACGTTTTGGCATTGTTGGGCCTCGTCAAGAGGATGCAGCTAGTTTCCCTTTAATTTGTACCCCTTATTGACAAAGGACTTACCCAGGTACGTCCCGCAAAAACTGGCACTTAGTTCGGGGACTAATACATAATAATAATTCGGGGAATAATTAAAAAAAAAAAAAAAAAAAAAAAAAAAAAAAAAAAAAAAATGTTTGCTGTAACAGGCGTTAAGGTGACAGCCGCGTGTGCACGCGGCTGTCACTAAGGGGTTAATAAAATAACTGGTGGGTTATCCATGTAAGTGTGGGAAAAAACGGTATACAATTTGTGTGGCTGAAATAAAAGACTTAGAGGGAAAACACTGTTGAACAAAGACAAAGTCAAAAAGGTCAGAAGTGCTCTGGGTACAATCTACCCCAGATTTTCACAGTCCTTAAAGGGTTAATGCCCTGACCTTGTTGCCTGCCTGGGGCATGTAATAGTGCATCTGGATTTGGCGATGCACTGATCATGCATTAGTCTGTTCCAAGCACTGGGGATGTTAAGAACGAACCCCCCCCCCCCCCCCGGCTTATCACTTTTATCTTAGCACAGTGGTTCTCAACTCCTGTCCTCAGGACCCACTAACAGGCCAGGATGTGATGATCAATGTGAATGAGTCTCTGATCACATGATTTCCTTGTTAGAGCACAGGTGAGTTAATCAGTGTGAATGAGCCTCTGATCACATGATTTCGAACACAGGTGAGTTAATCAATGTTAATGAGCCTCTGATCACATGATTTCCTTGTTAGCTCACAGGTGAGTTAATCAATGTGAATGAGCCTCTGATCACATGATTTCATTGTTAGCGCACAGGTGAGTTAATCAATATGAATGAGCCTCTGATCACCACACCTGTGCTCTAGCAGAGAAATCCCTAAGTCCTGGCCTGTTAGTGGGTCCTGAGGGCAGGAGTTGAGAACCACTGTCTTAGCAGAACAGGAACAGGCAACCTCTGCCTCTCCAGCTGTTGGGGACTACAATTCCCATCATCCCCCACCAGCTGTTGGCTGGTGGGGGATGATGGGAATTGTAGTTCCCAACAGCTGGAGTGGCAGAGGTTGCCTGTTCCTGTGCTAAACCTGTACAGTCCAAGCACGTCTCGCCCTGACTTGGTGGCACCATCTGCACTCCCGCAGCCGCGTTTTATCCTGCTGCCCAGACCACAACACGCGGGAGTCTCTGATATGACACTTTTCCTATTGCTTCTGTCCCTCCGAGGTGGTGCCAGTGTGTCTGTAGACTACTCCTGGCACTCCCGGCCCTCTGATTTATATTACCAGCAGTCTGCCATTAAAATATTTATGAAGGCATTACATCCGTGCGTGCTGTTCTAGAGTTTCAGAGGAGATCAGGCTCCGTCAGCCAGTGAACAACACAATGCTAATTATCAAGATTTATCCTCTCTCTCCCTGGAGCCAGAGGTGCCTGCAGTGTGCTGGGCGGCAAAGCTTGGGGGGTCTTTCCGGCAAGCAGGGGGGTCAGATGACAGGTTTCTGCCTTTCATGGGACAAAAGGTCAGGCTCTGTTTTCACTCTGCATAGGGAAAGGAGGAGAAATAGAAGGACAAAAACAACTGCACTATATTGAATAAATAAAAATTCCTGCTGCTTTAAATGTTTTTTGTTTTTAAACCTTGAACGCTATACAGTTCTCCAACACATTGTTTCACAATGCATAGCAGACCTCTCCAGTACTCAAGCGGTTAAAGGCCCTGGGGATTTTTATTCATACCCTCTGGTGCATTTTGGGCTGCTCCAGAATTACTCTATTTTATTTGTACATATGAACCCAAATCTTGACAGTTTATGGAGATCTGGCATTAAAGGGATACTAATGTTTCAAAATAAAAGCTGCTCCATTTAATCCTTATAGTATTTGGGCCATGGAGAGTGTTATTTCAATACTGTCAGAGTTGTAGTACAAGAGTAATTGAATGATAACGTATCTCCCTCTCGCCCCTTTTACTGATGTAACACTGCTCACCTCAGAGAAGCAAGACTGTCCGGATGGATCACAGAGAGGGACAATCTTCTTACTGTGAACATAAGCAAAACCCTGTCCCCCTTGACAGGTTTTCCTTATGATCACTGAAGATTGTCCCTCTCTGTGATCCATCCGGACAGTCTTGCTGCTCTGAGGTGAGCAGTGTTACATCAGTAAAAGGGGACGGGAGGGGGATACTTTATCATTCAATTACTCTTGGACTACAACTCTAACAATGGCCCAAATTCTAGGAAGATTAATCGGAGCCCATTTTATTTTGAAACATCACTATCCCTTTAAACATGCAAGGGGTAAGTCCAGTGGTGGGTAACGGGTGGCCCTGGGGCCACAGAAGTCCAATTGAGGCTTCGTCTTCAGCCTTCCAGGGTGTAGTAGTAATAACAAACAGTTTTTAACTCATATCCACACCTGGAAACTTTTGAAATGGGCTGACCTGGAGATCTTTTAAACTTTAGAGTGCCAGATGTGTAGCCAACGATACCCATCTTGCATTCAAAGGGTTAACATTAACCACAAACGCAATAGCATAGCCAGATGGCACTGGTGTGTGTGTGTTGGTGCACATCTCTGTGATCTATGTATGTGGATATACAGAGGTCGGGTTGGTAAGGTGAAACAAGCCGGGATTACATCCAGCCCTCCACTCACTGGAGCTTCTCCCAGTCCTCATGCGGCTGCCCTGCGACGCCAACGTCATCACACTGTCGTTGCTCTTCCTCCCAGCAATGGCAACAACAACTGGCTGGCTCCTGTTGTCACTCAGTGAGGTGGTGAGGTGACAGGGAGTGGGGGTCATATGTTGCCAATAGCAGTGTATGGGAGATTTTTGGCCAATGCACTGCGCAGGCAAGCCGCAAGGACATCCAGTCACGCAGTACACTATTTATCAAGTATTATAAGCCGTGCAAAAGCAGTAAATGAACAAACTGATCTCAGCAAATGTTGGGTCTACCTGGAGGTTTGAAGATCTAAATTCAAGTTCCCAGCTATGCTGATTTCTTACCAATAAAGGGTTAAATGTCAGTGAATGTAGGGTTAAGGCAGGTAGGGCCTGCATGGCATACCTTAAAGGAGCAGTAAACTTTTTTTTATGAAAACACATTTTATAGAGCACTTCTTTCTGAATAAAACAAGGTCACTCCCATCTCTGTCAGATGTTTTATTCAAAATTTATAGCAGTTTAAATAATCAGGAAGTGAATTTACTGTGTTTACTTCCTGATAGTTCTAACTGACAGGAAGTGACTCAGCAGTTTCTATCACATTCTATGGAGAACTGTATGTCACTCACTTTTCTGACTTTCCTCTCCATTAGAATCTAACAGGAAATCTAATTAGAATTTGACCACTAGAGGGCATTGCTAATGTAAAAAAAACATGGGTTTAAACTGTAATAACTCTGTAAATATAAATCTCTTGGCAGTGGGAGTACCCTTATTTTACTCAATAGGAAAATCCCTACAATATATATTTTTTCATAAAAGAAGTTTACTGCTCCTTTAAAGCGGAACTTTAAGCTATTACTAAGTTGCCGTGCATTCTTTAAGCGCATGGCGACTAGCTTGGAAATCTATCTCTTACCTTAAAAAAAATCACAGATTATAAGAAATCCTTGCCGTCTGGGGACTGACGGGCAGGTTAGTGCGGTCTGTGCGCCTGTGCCGTCAGTCCCTTCCGGTAACCTTATGGTACACTGCAATGCGGAGACCGGGACTGACAGCGCAGACGTGACAAGATGTCTGCGCTGTAGACTGGGTTCCGGTCTCCAAACGGCAAGGATTTCTTTAGAATCTGAGATTTTTTAACCCTTTGAGTGCCAGAGGGGTACGCAACGTATTGCTTTGCAATGCGTTGCGTACCCCTCTGGCACCCAAAGGGTTAAAGGTAAGAGATGGATTTCCAAGCTAGTCGCCATGCGTTTAATGAATGCACGGCAACTTAGTAATATCTGAAAGTTCCGCTTTAATTATCATCATCTATAAATAAATACTGGTGACTTTGAAAGCTTCTTCAAAATAACCACAGTTGCTTTTAGATGAGAGCGTCCGTTTAACTCTAGCATCCAAGGGGTTAATGTGCCCTCCTTTAACCTCGAAAGGTTAAATAAAATAAAATCTCTCCCCCCCCCCAACAATTAGGTATATAGAGATATGCTTAACAATATTAGTATTAGACAGCATAATTACCGCGTTAGTAAGAAATCCTACTTCTGACCAGACTGACAAACAGGCAACAGCGCTTTAGAGGAATCTGCGCTCCTGCGCTGTCGGTCCCTTCTGGTACAATGCAGCGTCTCCTAGAGGAGACCGGGACTAACAGCGCAGGCATGCAGATGTCTATAAGCGAATATCTCTGCGCTGTTACCTGGCAGTCAGTCTCAGCAGAGGGAGGATTTCTAAAGCGGTAATTATGCTGGATAAGACTACTACTGTTCAGTGTATTGCTAGATGCCTGATTGTTGAAGGGGACTTTATTTGAGGTGATAGTTCCCCTTTAACATTTTGCAGGACACATTTGCGGCAATTGTAACACATCTGGCCTATCACTGGTATGATCATTAGCAATCATGAGGTTAATCACAGTAAATATAAACAGACGGCATCAGCAATATATGCATTTGTGTCAAGCGTCACCAATTTTTCATACATCATTTATTTGACTGCTTTAAAGCAGAACTTTCAGGTAATACCAAGTTGCCGTGCATTAATTAAAAGCATGGTGACTAGCTTGAAAATAGATGTCTTACCATTAAATAATAGCTGTGTCTAAAGGAACCCGTCCCGTTTGGGGACTGACGGGCAGGTTAGCGCAGTCTGTGCGCCTGCGCAGTCAGCCCCTTCCGGTGACCATATGGTGCACTGCAGTCTTCACAGTGGATACCGGGACTGACGGCGCATGTGCACAGACAAGATGTCTGCGCTCTAGCCTCCATTCCGGTCTCCAAACAGGACGGATTCCTTTAGACACATCTATTTTTTTACGGTAAGACATCTATTTTCAAGCTAGTCGCCATGCATTTAATGACTGCACGGCGACTGGCTATTATCTGAAAGTTTCGCTTTAAAGGCTCATAAAACTTTTACCGTGAAAAAATGAGTAAAACAGGGTTTTTCCTACTGAGAAATAGAAAGGAACACCCATCAATGGGGGCTTTTCAATTCAAAGGTTATTACACCTCGCATTCATTTAACCCCATAATGTCCAAAGCCGTGCCAAGACCGTCACGGCTGGCCGGCACTTAAGGACTAGTGACGGTCCTGGCACGTCATGGAATCAGGGCACATCGCTCGGGGAGCCCTGAACTGGAACGGGAAAAGAAAAAAGCCCCGTGGTCCTCAAGTGCCGGCCATGTGTGCCGGTCGTTAACGGGTTAAAAACCGAACTGCATGTTTCTGCTCACCGATCGGTGCTGTTCTTATCTCTCACTGCCTTTGAGACACTAGCTGTTGATGAAAGGAAAAGTTTGAGTTGTAATAACCTTTGAATGGAAGATCTCCCAGCAGTGGTTGCACGCTCGTTTTAGTCAGTAGGAAAATGAATCTAACATTTTTTCATAACAGAAACTTACTGCTCATTTAACCCCTCGGAAGCTGGACATGTCTCCAACCCACTGCTTCGCAATGTGTTGGAAAGGTTTCAAGAATAGAGGGGGTTAAGCCTGTTTGCGATTGTCCACGTCGATGTTTTACTGCATTTATTTTAAATGAATAAAAGAAAAATAGAGGTACAAGTGTTGTTTTATAAACCTCATGTTCAGAACAAAAATGGAGTAATTGGGGACAGAACAACTGAACAATGGGGCGCAAAAAATGTTTAAGTAAAATTTCCACTGAGTTAAAAGCCCACTTAACCCTTTGAGTGCATTGGATACCTCTCTGGCACTCAAAGAGTTATATCAACGACAATTTGGGAAGGTTTTATTTGACCTCTATGGCACTCAAAGAGTTATATCAACGACAATTTGGGAAGGTTTTATTTGACCTCTATGGCACACCACTTTGCTTTTGAACCTTATAATTAACCCCTTAAGGGTTGGCCATGGGGCTGGCACTAAAGGACCATAGGAATTTTTTTTTTTTTTTTTTTTTTTAATGGAATCAGAGGTCCCCGAACAGAGTGCAGCCACGCAGGGACGCCTGAATTCCATAAGGTACATATATCTCATGGGTTCTTCATGCACGTTTTCCCCATGATGTACATGTATGTCCTTGGTCCATGGTCCTTAAAGGGATAGTAAGGTCAGAAAAAAAAAAGTATTAACCATATGGTATATACAATTAAAAGAGATTACTTGCACGTATTCCTATCTCTCAAACTGCTATGGATTGAGAGATATAGGAAAATAAAGTTATCCGGTCCCTCCCCTTTCTGCTTGACGAGCTGTAAAGCTGTCAGAAGCAGATTCTGGTCACTTGACCAGATGTGGCTCTTCAGCAGCGCCGATATAACGATATCTAAAGATAAATATTTAATTTGGAAGGGAAAGTGTGCCTGGCTTGCAAGAACACTTTATAGACCGTTCCAATGAAGTATTTATTTCTAAATAGCGTGATTTCAGCTCTGCTGAAGAGCCTCTGTCTGGTCAAATGACCGGAATCTGCAGCTGTCAGCTAGATGGCAGTCTTGAGTAAAACAGACAGGAAAGGTAACTTTAGCAAGTTATATCTCTCAAACCATAAAGGTCTGAGAGATAAGACCTACATTGATGTAAACCTTTGTTTTTTTTAATGTCTACAATATTAAATCAACTTAAAATTAACCAATACTATCCCTTTAAAGGGAATAGTAATGTTTATTAGAAAATAATTCGCTGAGCCTTCTTTATATTAAAAGTAACACATTGCACTATGTGTAGGAGCTTAGTTGTATGAAGTTCAAAAGTTATTTAATGGAGAAAGATCCTCACCCCTTCTGGCCACATCACCCTGAATCTGCAGTCTGGTCCAGGCAGATGCAGCAAGGGACAATCTTCTGTAAGCAAAGGAGAATCCTGTCCTCCACCATCAAGAGGGACAGGGATTTCCTTATACTTAGTGAAGTTTGTCCCTCGCTGCATCCGTCCTGTCCCCCAACCGGATTTCACATTCACTGGGAGGCGGGGATCTTTCTCTACTTAACTTTTGAACTACATATAAGTAAGCTCCGACACATAGAGCAATGTGTTACTTTTAATATAAAGAAGACTCAGAAAACTACTTTATAATAAATATTACTATACCTTTAAGGGGTTAGGAATATTGTATATAGCAGGAGCAAAGAATTCTGGGTGCAGTGAAGGATTCTGGGAATTGATAGAATGGATCATTTTCAGACGATCCCCAGCTACGCAGGCATGGCACCCAGATTCCCGGGACCCTACTTGTACTCACCACAGCATCTGTATCGGACACCCCAAAGGCGCACTTCTGTCTCTTGTTCGTTATGTAGGCCGCGTTCTCCTGGACTTTCTCCAGCAGCTGGCGCATGGGCTTGCAGTAATTGGAAACTTTGCATTCCTTCAGGAAAGATTTCAGCTGCAAGGGCAAAAAAAAGAACAGGCTGGCACACACAAAATCTCAACCACGTGGGGGCTCGCCAAAAGAGGATACCCGCAGTCATTTATTGTATAATATCCCACCTGTCACCGTGTGACCTAGTTATGAAAATAGCACGTAAGAGAGATCTATGTTTTATTTTAAGTCACTGAGTGCCAGAGAGGTATCCAACGCATTGCAGCATAAAGCGTTGGCTACGTCTGTGACACTCAATTGGTTAAAGGGATAGTAACACTTTATTTTGGCAGGCGATAATATTGTATATATTAAATAAATAAACCAAAGCATCTGTGTATTTATGCTGTAATCCTTCCTTATAGTTCATACAGCAGATCAGTTAGGTTTGTAATGGGCAGACACATTATATCTCGAGAAATAATATTATGAATTATCCCCTCACTCCCCTTTGCATGAATACAGGTCACCTCCACATGAATCTGAAGTCCGTTTGCTTGACCGGAAAGAGAGCTACTAGGCACAAACTGCCTCCATTCGGTATACGGAAAACACTGCCCCCTTGTGAAGGAGGGCAGGGTTTTCCGTGTAGTGAAGGAAGATTGTCCCACGTCGGTATCAGCTTGCAGCTCTGAGGCTCGAACGATGACTTGAGTATAAGGGGCGCGGGGCTGATAACTTATATTACATCACAAGATGTATACCGACTGCAGCATTACAAACATAACCGATCGGTTGTCTGCTCTACGAGAAAGGATTACAGCGTTCTTGAATTTGAAACATTACTATCACTTTAAGGATCGGTGACGTGCCAGAACCATCACCGGTAAACTTGCCTAAAGGACCAACAATGGTCCTGCCACATCACGTATTTTATGCTTACATTAGCAGGGTCTGAAGCTGACCGCTCCAAGACCATTCTCTCTCTCAGACCCCCGTTTGGCGTGCCGGTACACATCTTTAATCACGTGTGCCCGCGAGCTGGACATGCTCTATGTGCTCCTTAACTGCTATCCACCCCTAGAATCTCTGATCCTTAAGGGGTTAAACCCCATGTATGCTAGAAGTCTCCATCGCATTGCTTTGCAGACAAAGGCCTGGATTCCACTTCAGTTTTCATCTGCAATGGAATCCAGGCAACGATTACCAAAATTCCCATTCGTTTAGACAACGCTTCCTCTTTAACCCTTCGGGTTCCAGAAGGGTATGCCACTCATTGCTCTGCAACGCGTGGCGTACCCGTCTGGCACTCAAAGGGTTAATTACCAAAATGATTCCCATTAATATAAATGATTATTTTAACCCAGTGAGTCTCAGAGCCGGTCCTCAGGAACACCACCGGGTCAGATTGTCAGGAAATCCCAAATCAAGCACCGGAAGCTCGGGTAAAATTTCTAATCAACAGATTACCCACCTGTAATTAAACAGGGACACCTTGTAACGCTGACCTATTGGCGTGCCCCAGGGCAAATACTGAGAAACACTGTTTTAACCCTCTAAGTGCAAAATGGTCTGCGGAGGCAGAAATCTGATCGGCAGGTGACCAAAATTTTCAAGGCGGGCTAGGCAAAATCTGTGATCCCGAATTGATTGATGTAGCACAAATACAGTGAGAATTGGCTACTGGAATCACACTGTGCATGGGCCCCTTAAGACGCCTTCATTGCTCTGGAGTCATGTCTCCCTCTGCGTTCTTGATATCTAGTAAGTTTGGGGGTATCATTCAATACAAAACTGAATCACAGCAGCGTTTAGTAGTTTCTGCCCAGATCAAACCCTTGTGGACCAGAGGGGCTGACACACACTCATCCGTGTGCATACACGCACACTCACACCAGCGAACGCACGCACACACACACACACCAGAGATAAAGCCCTGCAGTCGGGTGAAACGCGTTGATGGTGCTTGTGGTCTGAACGACTATATGCAACAGCACGTTTACTGTACATGGGCCACTGATCGAAAGCGAAGTGGATTCTGGTTTGGCATTCATTTCATAGGACTAAATATAACACCTGAGTGATTCAAATGGAAACACTGTGATTGGTATTATTGGACACAATGACCGAGTGACCACTAAAGCGACCGCACAAAGCAAAGAACTCGGAGGCTTTTTGAACATAGCCTTGAAGACTTAGTGATGTCACGAGGAAGCGGTGAGAGCGTTCCTTTTATTGATACTATGTATCAGATATGTGGACATGCATACTGATCTCCGGGTGCACACAGTGTTTCCCAAGTGTGTATACAGAATTCATATGGATTCAGGAACTGGATAATAAAAGAGAGATGGACTGTCCTCCTGATGATTCTATACCCTTTCTCGGCGACTGTTGCCCTGTGATTTGGGGAAAGTGATTTGTGTTTCTCCCAACCATTTTACTATTTTTCTACACTTTTCATGCTCATCAGCAGTTTTCTGCTTTAGAATAATGTAGATATCGGCATCTAGCGTTTGGGATGGGGGGGTGGGGTGGGGGTTTTTTTTGGGGGGGGGGATTGCGGGGGATATTTTGTCTGCATGTGATACTTTTACCCATTAAAGGGATAGTAATACTTTATTATTACTATCCCCCATATTGTAGATATTTGCAAAATAATGTAATAGCCCCCAGGTTCATGTCTCATACCTTTATGGTTTGAGAGATAACCGAAGGCAAAGTTCCCCCCTCCCTCCCCCTTCCCTGAAGTCAGACTTGTACTGACTGCAGGGATATCCGGTCTGACTTTCATCAGGTGGCTCTGCAGCAGAGCCGCGATCGCGTTAGTGACAAATAATTATTTCACTGAAACGGTCTTCTACGTGTGCTTGCAAACCAATCACAAACCAATCACACGTAGAAGACCGTTTCAGTGAAATAATTCTTTGTCAATAACGGGATCTCGGCTCAGCTGCAGAGCAGCAAGCCTGTCGTATGACAGACTTCCCCTGCGGTCAGTACGACGCTGACTTCAGGGAAGGGGGGGGGGACTTAGCCTTCTGTTATCTCTCAAACCATAAAGGTTTCAGAGATGAACCTGGGGGCTATTACATTATTTTACAAATACCTACAATATGGGGGAATATTAATAAAGTATTACTATCCCTTTAAGTGCGTTACAATAAATGAGATACTGTTGTATTGGAACTTGTTTATTTATTTATTTATTTTTCATTGTGGTTTAGTTATTTTTGAGGAGGTGAGTGCCTGTTTTAATATCCTCTCTTTTTCCTTTGTTATTTATTCTAAATAAATAATATAAAGAAAGATTCTGCAAATCCCTAAACTGTTGCACAATTCCTCCCCCTCCTCCCAATCTCACACACACACCCCGAGGCCACAGCCCCACAGAGCGACGCTCTGCACATCTGCGGCAATGCTGAGAGAAAGCCCCTTTGGCAGGAGATTGCGGATCTGTTCCCAAAGCTTTCCTCTCCGAGAGCCGCGTTCACACATCTGGGACAGGGAGGGGATCGGGGAGGGAAAAAGCAGAGCCCTGAGCCGCAGACAGCCTGGGGGTCTCGGACGTGTCAACGTGTGGTCTAAGGGATGACGCATGAGTGAAGGAGGGGAACTGGGAGTGGGGGGGGAGAAGGCTTCCAAATTTCCCTGCTAACGTCAGCTGTAAGTGTGCAGCGGCCCAGTCTGCCTCCGTGTGACCTACAGCTCCCTACATCTGGTTCCCCTTGGACCGTGTAATGCGTCTATCCCACTTCCAGCATCAGCATTCCTGCCTAGCAAGGTGAATTAACCCCTTGGGTGATAGGGAGGGGGAAGAGACAGAGAAGGCACAAGATTAACCCCGCCTTATCATGAAAACAAATGTGGAGACGTTCTGGGGAAAGACATTTGCACTATAGGGGAGAACTAAAAATTCCAACCGATTTAAATGGGTTATTAACTCCTTCAGTGCAAGAGAGGTCTCCAATACATGGCAAACATAGATTCTATAAAGAGAAAAAGAGAATATTAACCAATTTCATGCTAGAAGTAGCAAGAGAGAATAGTAACCGCTTATGTGCGGGGGGGGGGTGTCAGATTAATCCCGTTTGATGCTAAAGAGAGGGAAATGGAGAAATAACTCATGAGTGCTAAAGAAATTAACCCCTTAGATCACTGTTTCTCATCTGGCATGCTGTTTATCCAGGAAGACTTGACAAAAACGTGAGCGTTGCGTTTTAACTCTATGGAAATGATGTATGTTTATTCCACTCATTCTGATAGGGAGAGCTAAGAATAATTATGTATTTATGTATCTGTAACCTTCAGTAATCCCTTGACAAATGACAACATTTTAGGTGTTTGCAGAAAATTTCAGACCCTGGGTTAGGGGATGAGCAAAAGATTGAGAACCACTGATTTAAGTACTGGGAAGAGTTCCATTTGAGTAGTCAAGAGGAGAAAGAAGAGACGCTCAAGTTCCTGTATTTAAAGGGATAGCAATGTCAGAAGAAAGTAATAACTACATGGTAGATACAATTAAAAGAGAGCACTTGCATTTATTCGTATCTCTCAAACCGTTATGGTTTGAGAGATACATACAAAAGTTCTCTGGTCCCTCCCCTTTCTGCTTGACGAGTGGTAAAGCTGTCAGAAGCAGATTCTGGTTGCTTGACCAGACGTGGCTCTTCAGCAGCGCCAATATAACGATAAATACTGCATCAGAACGGTCTACAATGTGTGCTTTAGGTATCGCTATGTTCACGCTGCTGAAGAGCTGCCGCCTGGTCCAGGAACTAGGATCTCATGCTGTTAGCTATATATCTGACGTATGAGAAAGGGGAGGGAGCGGAGAACGTTATTTTCCTATATCTCTCAAACCATAACGGTCTGAGAGATACGAATAAGTGCAAGTACTCTCTTTTAATTGTATCTGCCATATAGTTAATACTTTTTTTCTAACATTACTATCCCTTTAAAGGAACATGTACATAATGGGTTACATACACCTAAAAAGAGATTATCATCAAAAAAGTGACCCATTTAAGACACACAGTCATAGTACATCACAGTCTACATCAGCTTTAGAGAGGAAAACACACAAAAAAAAAGGATTTTAAAGGGAAGGTAACACAATATGTAATATTATATACACACACATTATATATATATACGTGTGTGTGTGTGTGTGTGTGTGTGTGTGTGTGTGTGTGTGTGTGTGTATAATATAAATTGCTAGGCTGCGAAGATACCTGTGAGCATAACCGCCTATGCGCAGTAGAGACTGCCAGAACGATGCAGTCATGCGCAGTAGAGACTGCCTGAACACATTGATCCGGAGTGGGGCACTCAAGACGGCTCACCGCCTGTCTGTGCGCCCGGCTCCAGGGCAGCAGCTGAGCCCGCCAGGTGGCACTTTAGCCCGTGCATACGGGCTTTCATACTAGTTTATTATATATATATATATATATATATATATATATATATATATATATATATATATATATATCTATCTATCTATCTATCTATCTATATATATATATATATATCTATCTATCTATATATATATATCCTATCTATCCTATATATATATATATATATATATATATATATCCTATCTATCCTATATATATATATATATCTATCCTATATAATAATTCGCTAAATCGTGTGTAACGCCGGACATGCACAGTAGACACTGCTGCGCGTGCGGCAGTCATGCACAGTACAGACTGCCCGCGCCGTGGCTGATACAGAGCTGGGTGCTCCGAAGGAGCGTCCAGCTCTGTATCAGCCGCGGCACGAGCAGTCTCTACTGCTTGTGACTGCCCCGCGACCGACTGCCATAGGCACTGTGGCCCGTGTAACGGGCTGTTCAACCATAATATATATATCTCAAGACCAAGGGATGGAGGCACTCACTCTTCTCATATAAATTGCTCAGGTGCACAATCCTCAAAAATGATGATACAGATAGAAAATAGGAGGACCCTGGTGCGTAACGGATTAAATCACTTTAATGTACAAAACACAACGTTTCAGGGGACTTGACTCTTCATCAGTCTGTAGAGCTTGAAATCAATTTTCGTGTGTGGACACCACTTATTTTCTGATGTGATAGCTTTGAGTTGACCATTATATTTTTAGGGACTGGTGTTTTTTTAAAGGAACCTTTACTAACAACCCCCCCCCCACTTACCTTATTATGGACAGAAAATCCTAAGGGCCCCTATGAATTTTGCCCTCGGGCCTTTGTTAGAGAGATACGATCTTCAATCAGTCCCAGATGTGACGCTGGTGGAGGCGGACATGACAGTTGCTGGCAGTAAATGAAGCAGGCAGAGTGCATGAGCCTACGTAACCGTTTCAGTGCCAGAGGGATACACAACGCAATGCAATGCGTTGCATACCCCTCTAGCACCCAAAAGGTTAACTGTGTACCCTATGGCACTCAAAGGGTTAAGGACAGTTGGCTATGTAACACATTGCACAGCTACGGGGTGAGCAGAGGTCCTGTGCGTCTGATAGCAACTGTCATGTCCACCTCCGTCAACATGATATCCAGAACTGATTGAACATCTCTTGAATTAAGGAGTATACGTAAAATTCATAGGGGTCATTAGGATTTTTGTCAGTAATAAGTGAGGAGTTATTATTAGGACACATTACTTCTCCTTCAACACGGAGTGCCAGAGGTGTACGTAGAGTATTTCCATGTAGCGTTAAAGGGGTAGTAACACTTAATATGTAAAAATCTACACCACTCTGGCACTCAAAGTGTTAAAGGGAGGTAACACTTAACAGGGCTCAAAATTTCCACTCGCCACTAGCCAATGGCGAGTGAAAATTCAGCCCTGGTGGGTATGTTATGGATTTGCAGTGGCGAGTAACTTTTCAGGTCTGGCTAGTAGCAAAGGACTTCAAGTTTTAAGCCCTGAACTTAATATGTAAAAAAATATATATACTGTAGGATTTATACTTCTGAGTAAAAGAAGGGAACTCCCACTGCTGAGAGGCGTTTTATTCAAAAGTTATTGCAGCTCAAATCCAATTTTTTTATGTGCAGTATCTCAAAGGCCTGAAGTTGTACAGTGGCGCTGTTGCTACACCATCCTATGGATATTTATGGTCAACTGGTCAGAGCTGTCCGTAGGAAAGTGTAGCAACAGCGCCACTGTACAATTTCAGGCAACTTAGATACTGCACCTAAAAAAAAATTAAAGCAATAGCTTTTGAATAAAAAGCCTTTCAGCAGCGGGAGTTCCAGTGATTTACTCAGAAGGTTAAACCATACAATAGGGTTTCTATCAATTTAAAACATCAGAGTTCAAACTAAACTGAAACCTAGAAATATTGCTGAGCAATGCTTTGGATACCTGCTTAGCATTCAAGAGGTTAAAAGCCCTATTTAAAGCAATGGGAATTATTTATGTTGTATTTGCTCTAGAATTGCACCTGTTTTGGCTTTCGGATTACATTTTGCACCAATTCTGTCTTTGTCAGGGTGGGTTTGATTTAAATCATGATTTAAATCACTAGTCAGTAAGACTCAATTTAAATCATGATTTTTAAATGCAAAAACTCATTCGTTTTAGTTAAAACCATCAATATTTGCAACCAGGAGAAGAAGTTTTATATATATATATATATATATATATATATATATATATATATATACACACACATAGAAGAGAATGGCTCATTACATAATTTATGTCTCCTCAGGAGACAGACACACACACACACACACACACACACACACACACACACACACACACACACACACACACACAGAGAGGAGAAAGGCTCATTGCATAAGTTAAGTCTCCTCAGGAGACACACACACCCAGGGGCGGCAGTAAGGAGGAATTACTGCTCCCATTAGGTGATTCAATGGGGTCGTGATTTTCACAGGAGTATCCACCCTGCCCACCACTATCCAACTGAGGAAAAAAACAAAATGGCTGCCACTTGCTCCTACACCACAGACACATATACATGCCCCACTCACATAGCACCAAACATATACACACACACACAGTACCACACACAGCACCAAACAAACACACAGATCATCAAACACACACAAAACCAGAAAGAAATATGGCTGACACACACACCACACAGTCACGCACTCTGACTCCCAGTGGCCTCATAAGGACCTGTAGTACAGCCACTGAAGGGAAGCTGCAACACCAGGGGAACAAAATGGCACTCAAAGGGTTAAAGTAGGCCATCATTGCTGAATTATTTTTTGACTGTCATCATTTGCCATGCAACACACAGGGCAGGCAGGCATCAAGTACACACTTAACCCGCTGACTGCCACATGGTTGTGTATCAAGTTTTACCCCTCAGGGAGTGTGTTCAAACCCCTCACACTGTAAACTTGCATTTCCCACCCACTTCTCCTCCTTCCCCAGCCTATTACTAACACTTTTTCACATGTATGTCAAGCCCCACCCCTAATCACGATTAAGCCCCGCCCACTTTTAACCCAAAATGCCCCATTGCTCTTTCCACATCAGCACCACATGTCAAAGTTCCCAGGTATGAATACACTTCCCACTGTCCAGCCTGCCCACCGCTATCCAACTGAGAAAAAACAAAATGGCTGCCACTTGCTCGTACACCACAGACACAAACACATGCCCCACTCACACAGCACCAAATACACACAAAGAAAACCAGAAAGAAATATGGCTGACACACACACAGTCACTCACTCTGACTACCAGTGGCCTCAGCAGGACCTGTAGTACAGCCACTGAAGGGAAGCTGCAGCACCAGGGGAACAAAATGGCACTCAAAGGGTTAAGGTAGGCCCTCATTGCTGAATTATTTCTTCACTGTCATCATTTGCCATGCAAGACAGAGTACAGGCAGCCATCAGGTACACACTTAACCCACTGACTGCCACAGGGTTGTGTATCAAGTTTTACCCTTCAGGGAGTGTGTTCAAACCCCTCACACTGTAAACTTGCATTTCCCTCCCACTTCTCCTCCTTCCCCAGCCTATTACTAACAGTTTTTCACATTTCTGTTAAGCCCCGCCCACTACTTGCGATTAATCCCTGCCCACTTTTAACTCAGATTGCCCCATTTGTCTCTCCACATCAGTCCCCTCCAGGGACTCCACAAATCAAAGTTCCCAGGTATGAATACACTTCCCACTGCTATTTAACTCTGACATGTCTCTCTATACCTTGACCTTTTGAGTGCCAGAGGGGTGCACAACGCACTGCAACGCCCTCTGGCATTCAAAGAGGTAACATGCTGCTATAACGCTCATTTTATTTTCTGCTTTCCATTTGAACAACCCAAACACACACAGGCATAATACTGCTATTTTGGCCCAAAGTAAAAGAGAAATAAAATACAATATTGCATACCCCCCAAGTGTCCCTCTTTAGGATATATTAGTGCTTAATACCTCCCAAGTCTCCCTCTTTAGGAGGGACACTCCCTTCTACCCTTTTGTCCCTCTTTTCTGAAGATCACAATAAGTAGTGTGTATCACATTGCTCCACAGCAATAAAAGTCACATAAATGTGTACTTTATCTTCAATATATGTGTTTCTACATTAGTCTGTGTAAATAATATACTTTACTGTTGCTGCAAATAATTTATTCAGTTACACAAAGAGGTGTCAATAGGTTTAAACCCTTATACACTCTTAACTTGCAGGGAAGTAATGTACAAGGGAAGGATGGAGGGATATTAGACAGCTATGCTACTCAAACTGTTAACCCTTGGAATGGCACAGGGTTATGCAACGCGTTCACAAACCCTCTGCCACTCAAAGGGTTAAAGGGATAGTAATACTTCTATTAAAGTTTACCTGTGAGTCTTCTTTATATTTTTATAACATGTAGCACTATATTTAACCGCTTACAGTGTTGTACTTAAAACGATATTCCAGCCAAAAGAATCCCCCACCTGCCCCTTTCCCTGCGTCACTCAGCCTCTCAGTCTGGTCCGGATGGAGCGTGGCAAGGGACAATCTTCAGCAAACAAAAGGAAAATCCTGTACTCTTTCATCAAGGGGTTCATTATAGTTACTGAATGAAGATTGTCCCTCACTGCATCCGTCCGGTTCCACAACCAGATTCCACATCTAATGGGAGGCAGACGAAGGAGGCAGGAGGGGGTCCTTTTACCTTCAACACAGTTTTAATTTTCCCTTTAAAATATTATATACTTTTTCCGGTGTGACCATGTTGGGGGTTTTTGTACCTTTTTATTTTCATGGACACGACATGGACAGGAAGATCCTTGTTCTTTCCTCAACTCACAGAAGCCCAGCACGCCCTCTCCATGGCCAATAACCCTGCCAGCCCCTAGGCTCAGGCCTGTGTCCTCACAATCAACAGCGGCTTCTTCCTTCCACACTGGATCCGGACATTGCGAGGTGCATTGTGGGGAGAAGAGTGTCTCCGCTGTACCAGGGCCAGTAACATGGGGGGCTGAATCTACATTATTTATGTCATTGGGACAAACTAACAGCACTCTATTTAACCCTTTGAGCACTAGAGAGGTAACTAATGCATTGCACCACAATGCATTGTATGCCTTTGCAGCACTCAAGGGTTAATTGACATGACACACCACTGTATACTGAATGGCACTCTATGGCTTAACATGCTGGTATAAGTCTCTGTTACATAATCTTTTATTTTCTGCTTTCCACTTCTACATGTCAAACACACAGAGGCATAAATACTACAATTCTGCCCCAAAGTAAATAACAAACACCACAGATTTCACCATTTCAGGACCACAGTGGGGATGACAACACGTTGTGAAGCGATGTTCTCTTGTCCCTAGAGGGCTACATTTCACTTCTAACTCTCTGAATACGGCACATTGTTACCTACACTAATCCCAGGGTGGCCACAGCCCCCACTTCTACACTCAGAAACTGCAGATTCGGAGAACCATCAAGAGCCGGAACCTCCACACACGGGGGGCGCCTTTCACTGTGTCAGTGTCCCCATTGTGTGTGTAAGTCTGTTGCTTGTATGCGTATGTCTGTTGTGTGTCTGTGCATGTCTGTTCCATGTCTGTGTGTGTGTGCACGCGCGCGTATGTTGGTTGCGTGCATGTGTTTGCGTGTCTGCTGCGTGTGTCTGTAGCGTGTGTGTGCGTGTGTATCTGTAGTGTATGTGTCTGTTGCATATGTTTGTTGCATGTGTGTGTGTGCTTTTGTCTGATGCATGTGGGTGTGCATATATCTAAAGTGAGTGTGCGCATGCATATGTTACCAGTGTGTGAGCATGTCTGTTGGCGCATGTATGTTGCATGTGTGTGTATACATCTCTGTTACATATGTGTGTCCATGTGTGCATCTCCAGTGTGTCTGTGTGTGTGCGTGTCTTTTGCATGTCTCTGCCGCTCACTGTGTGTATGTGTATGTGTCTGCCTGTGTGTTGCTTATGTCTGTGTTTATCAGTGTGTCTACATTTCACCCACGTGCGCCCAACGGTCATAACATGACTGGCAACGCCGTCCCACATTGCTAGTTTAGAATATAACCTGTCACATTAGTAAAACAGCAATATCAGAACTGATTTTAGTTTAATAGATTAAATCACTCCTATTTGGAACATATAATAAAATATAATTGCATGACTATACAGCCTCAGGTAAGTAACTAAGCTCTATTTCATGCTGAATAACCTTTAAACTATAATGTATCTTAAATAGAAAACTATCTTTAGATAGATTTTTCCTCCAAAAGCATTTCATTAAAATAAATTTTATTTAAATCAAAAAAATTAGATTTAAAAAAAAAAATTAAAAAAAAAAAAACAAAAAAAAACGATTTTTATCCACCCTGGTCTTTGTGGATATGGCCTCTGGAGAGGCGAAGCGGAGGGCTTGCTGTTCAACAAACTTTTCGGTCATTAAAATGGAATGAGTGACCTGAAGCCACTAACACATCCTGAATCCAGCTGCACGCTCAGAATGGAGGCTCAGTGTGCTCTGCAGACTTCCACAACAACATGCGTCACTGACAGGCATCCCAACCACTGTCTATAACCCCTCCGCTGCTGGAATACAGTGAAAGTTTAAGGCCCTGCTTAACCTCCTAAAGACCTAAGGGGTTAAAGTATGCAACAGGCTTATATACACTCCATTCTCTTCTTATTGTCTGTCTTAAAGGAACAGTAATGTCCAATAAAAATGTTTTCTTGTTTTGTAGATTTAAAAAAAAAATAACCTATATCCCACAAATTCCATCTCTCAAACCTTTACAGTTTGAGAGCTATTCACATGTGTAGTTCCCCCTCCCTCCCCTTGTTCTGACATCAGCTGTAAAGCTGGCAGAAGGAGATCCGTGTCGGCCGACACGAGGAGGCTCTTCAGCAGAACCGCAGCAGCATAATGGAAAATAATCAGTTAATTGGAACGGTCTACAAAGTGTGCTTCCAAACTAGGCACACTTTGTAGACCGTTCCAATGAAGTAATTCTTTTTCAATATTGCTATTTCGGCTCTGCTGAAGAGCCGCCGGCTAGTCCCAGGACCGGGATCTCCTGCTGCCAGTAGAGCGCTGACGTCAGGAGAAGGTGAGGGAGGGGGGAACTTTAGGTGTGATTACCTCTCAAACCATAGCGGTTTGAGAGGTGGGATTTGTGCCACATAATTTATTTATTTTAAATCTACAAAACAAGAAAAACATTTCATTGGACATTAGTGTTCCTTTAAATGTGCTCTATGAGGGGCATACATTCCTGCCTTTTTTTTTTTTTTTTAAGGACTCCCTGACTCCCACGACAGAGTAATCTTGATAGGAGGAGTCTGAGAAGTGATAGTACTGTGTTGTCTACAAATGGATTAAGAGAAGGTAACAACATTTCTAAATACACAAGCAGTGGGCGTTAATCTCCATAAATTAACAGTTTAGTTCTTGCCTTTCCTTAACCATCTGCACGCCAGAGGGGCACTCAAAGGGTTCAAATCAGCACAAAATAAACAAAGTGTTGTCAATATGGTGCAAGCTATACATGCAAGTTTAGGATTTTAGTTTAGATATTAACATTTCTGCAGATGTTAGGTGGGAGAACTTGGTATTTAAAGGGATATTAACCAATTTTTTTTTTTTTTTTAAACTCTTTCAACAATATATAGCAGCATATGTATAAAAATAATAAAATTGGAACAATTCTGGGACAAAGGAACTGCAATGTAGTGGACAAAAATAAAAATTATTAATTCACTGAAACAATGATTTAACCCCTGAATGCGAGAGAGGTCCCCTACGGTGAAGCTGAAGACATCTCTTGCACTGAAGGGGTTAATAGCCCCAATGAAATCAACGGAAATGTTTAATTCTTCCCAGCTGGATTGACCCAAATGCACTCCACTGTTAATTTAACCATTTAACCCTTTGAGTGCCAGAGGGATATCCATCACATAGCTTAGTAATGTGCTAGATACCCCTCTGGCACTCAATGAGTTAACTCTTTGTGTGTCAGAGGGGTACAGAAGGCTTGCAATGCATTCCATACCCCTCTGGCACTCAAGGGGTTAAAGTGGAACTTTCTCCTTAATTCAAGTTTTCAGATTTGGAAACAGCATTAAAAACTGCCTATGTCCCATGTTAGCCAAAATTCCAGCACATGTCTAGTTTAGGAGATATTCCCCCTTTTTATTTAGCATATGAAACGTCATTGACAGGTTTAATTAGCATATGAAAGCATCGCTGGTACCGCAATACATTAGCATATGGTAACAAGTGTTAATATCTCCTTAACCGTACATTTGCTGGTCTTTTGGTTATCATGACATATCCCATAAAATCTCGGGTATAATACGCACAATTTTACCCCACCTTA
This sequence comes from Rhinophrynus dorsalis, assembly GCA_037306005.1. Classification (NCBI taxonomy): domain Eukaryota; kingdom Metazoa; phylum Chordata; class Amphibia; order Anura; family Rhinophrynidae; genus Rhinophrynus; species Rhinophrynus dorsalis. Next base: position 390,459,095 of record CM074724.1, read on the forward strand.
TGTGAAGTGGGGGGTGCATATTATACCCAAGAGTTTTTGTTTTAAAACAAATATAACCTCTTAACGACCCTTGACGGTCATAGTACGTCATGGGTCTATCTGAGTTAACGACCCATGACCGTCATGGAATTCCGTGCTCCCCCTGCGGGGGAATCGGGAAGAGCAAAAAAAAAAAAAAAAAGCTCTGTGGTCCTTAACTGACCGCGCCGATCGGCTGGTCGTTAAGGGGTTAAACCTGGCAGATCCCTTCCCTCCCTTCCCCCCGGCTCTATCCAATGCCAAAATAAGACTTATTTGCTTGCTTCCATTTGCTGCCCGCTTCCGTCAAAGGGCTTTCAGGACCATCCGCCTTCAGCCTATGGTATTGCCTGTGAGGACCTTCAGATCCTCACCGGGCAATACCATAGCTGATAGGTCCTGACAGCGCTATGAAGGAAGTGGGCGGCAAATGGAAGCATGCCGCAGGGAAGATTTACATTTTGCCTGCTCTAATCTGGAAAACATGGGGACTTCAGCAGGGACTTAAACTGAAGAAAGTAAGTCTTATTTTGGCATCGGATAGCACCGGGGGAGGGAGGGAAGGGATCTGACCGGCTTAATTTTTTTTTTTTTTTTACTAAGGGTGCGTATTATACATAGGCAATTTTGTTTTCCCCTAAAATCTTGGGTATAATATACACCTGCATATTATACACAGGTGCGTATTATACCTGAGATTTTATGTTAGGCTGTTTTTAATTTAGTTTTCAAAAATGCAAACTTGAATTAAAGGGATAGTAATACCTGGAATTAAGAAGGTTTAATATTGTTCAAATGAAAAAAATAAATTAAATGAAGTAAATCCTGTGGCTTAAAAAGGTATATTTTAAGATTTATAAGCTTGTTTAACCCCTTAAGGACCCATGACGGTCCTGTTCCATTATGTGTTGTTGTACCCTTAAGGACCCATGATGGAACTGGACCGTCATGGAATTCCGGGCTCCCCTCGCAGCTGCACGCCGTTCGGGGAGTCCAGAAACCAGATGCTAAACAAAAAAAATATGCTCCATGGTCCTTAACGGACCGTAAGGTGCGTGTGCGGCCGATCATTAAGGGGTTAAAGTCTCCCCTTCAGCAGACCTGAAACAGCGTTTTCTACAAAGAAATATGAGGTGTGCATGAGAGGCAGGCACACTTTGTAGTAGACCGTTCTAATGAAGTACTTCTTTGTAGACAACGCTAATTTGGCTCTGCTGAAGAGCCACCCGGTCGCACAACCAGAATCTCGATAAGTCAGCTAGAGTGCCGACGTCTCTAAAAGGGGCAGGGGGGCTTTAAAAGCTTATAAATCTTAAAATATACATCTTTAAGCAATGGGATTTATTTCATTTATTTTTTCATATGAACAATATTAAACCATCTTAAATTGAGGCATTACTATCCCTTTAAGTTGAAAGTTCCAATTTAAGGACCAGAAATGTACGCTATATGTATTGTGCACCAATTTGGTCCTTAAAGGGTTAAACATTGGGTCCTACAAGTGCTTTTAAATGGTTATGAACCAGTTTCATTTTTTGGTGATTATGCCCTACGGTAAGGAAAGAGTTAACAGAAGAGCTACACGCCGCTGCTCCGGAGATGGGATTTGCAGCCTGCCAAAACAGCTCTGCCGCCTCTCTCTCTCCCCCAGCACGGGGGATGTGTGTGTGTGTGTCACACAGAGACAGCGGGTGAGAGTGCTTCAGTCGGGAGCCAAGTCAGACGGAGATTAGCAGGATAGAAGCTGTCAGGCTGCCAGGGATTCAACGTACGAGCACCCAGCGCTCCATACAGCTCCGCGAAGACGCACTCCCGCACGATACACCCACACAATCAGCCCCCAGCCGTGTTCTGGGGGAACTTAATTACACCAATAAAATAAAATATATAGGGTCATATGCAGAATAAAACTACAGCAGTTCAGGAACAATCCAACTGCCCCTTAGGGTGCAAATAATTCTACCCCAAATTCTCATTGATTTAAATGGTATTTTAAATCTCTTGAATGCTAGCAAGGTCTCCAATGCTTTTCAGGAAATTGTTATTCTGTTGCAACATTGCACCTCTTCAGCTTACGGAATTGAACCAATAGATCATTGCGCATAAAAGTGCAGTAATTCTGGGACAAACCAACAATCACAGAGAACAAATATCAACATTGAAATTAATTTAAAGGAGTAGTTTTTTTTTATGAAAACATATATTTTATAGAGCATTTCCTGCTGAATAAAACAATGTCACTCCCACTGCTGTCAGATGTTTTAATCAAAATTTAAAGCAGTTCAAATAATCAGGAAGTGAATTTACTGTGTTTACTTCCTGATAGTTCTAACTGACAGGAAGTGAATTTACTGTGTTTACTTCCTGATAGATCTGACAGGAAGTGACTCAGCAGTTTCTATCACATTCCATAGAGAACAGTACGTCACTGACTTTCCTCTCCATTAGAATCTAACAGGAAAAACTAATTAGAATTTGACCACTAGAGGGCTTTAAACTGTAACAACTCTGGAAATATAAATCTCTTGGTAGCGGGAGTACCCTTATTTTACTCAGTAGGAAAATCCCTACAATATAAATATTCATAAAAATGTTTATTGCTCCTTTAAAGGGGAACTATCACCCTAAATGAAGTCCCCCCCCCTATGATTAGGCATATATCGATAAGCTTAGAAATAGTAGTATTATCGAGCTTAAGTACCGCGTTATGAAGAAATTGCTACTTGATCTGAGACTAATGCTTAGGCTTCTTGCTTTAGAGGCATCTGCTCCCCTGCGCCATCAGTCCATTCCTGTTACCTTAAAGGGATAGTAATACTTAAAATGCAAAAAAATATATGTTGAAGGGTTTATCCCCCATGAGTAAAACAAGAGTACTCCCACTACTGAGAGATATTTTATTAAAAAAGTAAAACAGCTCAAACTTGAATTTTTTAGGTGCAATATCACAGTGGCCTGAAAGTTTACAGTGGCGCTGTTGCTACACCATCCTATGGACAACTCTGGTCCGTTGACCATAAATCTCCATAGGATGGTGTAGCAACAGCGCCACTGTAAAATTTTCAGGCCACTGTGATATTGCACCTAAAAAATTCAAGTTTGAGCCGTTATAATTTTTTAATAAAATATCTCTCAGCAGTGGGAGTACCCTTGTTTTACTCAGGAGGATAAAACCTACAACATACATTTTTTAACATTTTAAGTATTACTGTCCCTTTAAGCTACAATGCAACGCCTCTGAGAGGAGACCGGGACGGACATCGCAGGGGCACAGATGTGTCTCTAAGTCAAGATGTCTGCGCGCGGCCTGCCCGTCAGTCTCAGAAGTTGCAATCAAGGGGCTAAAATGGAGCTTTTATAAGTTTGAGAACCACTTATGATTTGGCAGCAAAAGTGCCAGCAGAGAGGCAGATGAAAAACTGAACATAACCATTTTAGATGCAAAGTACGTGGCACCCCCCAAGTATGGTACCCCCCCTCCCCTTTCCCAGCAGATTAGGCTACAGATAACCCAGAATGAGGCTCCTGCCAGTGTGGACCGATATGTAAGCGAGCCGGGCACAGGTGATGAAAGAGCTGTCGTCTCTCATGCGGGCACTGCTGGGCAGGGATTGTATATGACAGCTCTGGGGCTCTGAACTGCTGCCAGATGGAGGGAGATTTAATCAGGGCTTTCTCCAAGGGAAATCACAGACAGGAGCCTGGGAGCGGGGGGGAGCGCCGAGCGTTGGAGGAAAAACACAACCGAAAAAACAGAGATCAGAGGTGCAATTTGGGAGCAAACCAAATGCCACACGGGGTGAGGTGAGGAGGATGAAAAGTCCCTAAACTTCCACTGATTTAAATAGGGCATTTTAACCCTGAGTGCCAGAGCTGGCACTGAAAGGGTTACGTAAAGGGTCATTTCCCCCCACCTAGTTTCTTGAAATAAATAAATAAAACATTCTTGGTGCGTTGTTAGTGTTACAATGTCAAGGTTTCCCCAGCATTCCGTTCTCTTGATATAAAAGCAATGTCTTGCACACACTTCTGGCACTGAATGGGTTAAGGGTCCTTTTTTTTTTTTTTTTTTTAAAGCGGAACTATCTTCCTATATCAAGTCCTCCCACAATAATCAGACATATTGCTATTAGCTTCTTAAAGGAGTAGTAAACTTTTTATATATTGTAGGGATTTTCCTATTGAGTAAAATAAGGGTACTCTCACTGCCGAGAGATTTATATTTCCAGAGTTATCACAGTTTAAACCCATGTTTTTTTTTTTACATTAGCAGTGCCCTCTAGTGGTCAAATTCCAATTAGATTCTAATGGAGAGGAAAGTCAGAGACATACAGTTCTCCATAGAATGTAATAGAAACTGCCTGTCACTTCCTGTCAGTTAGAACTATCAGGAAGTAACACAGTAAATTCACTTCCTGTCAGTTAGAACTATCAGGAAGTAAACACAGTAAATTCACTTCCTGTCAGTTAGAACTATCAGGAAGTAAACACACAGTAAATTCACTTCCTGATTATATAAAATGCTATAAATTTTGAATAAAACATCTGACAGCGATGTGAGTGACCTTGTTTTATTCAGCAGGAAATTCTGTATAAAATATGTGTTTTCATAAAAAAAAGTTTACTGCTCCTTTAACAGTGATATTATCAGGCGCAAGTACCATGTTCTGAAGTAATCCTGAGACCGGCAGCCAGGCTTGCACGCAGACATCTTGACTTAGGGACGTCAAGGACGCTGTTTGCCTGCGCTGTCCATCCCGGTCTCCTCTAGGAGGTATTGCACTGTGCCTTAAAGGGATAGTAAACCCCCCAATAAACTGTAAGCCAAATGATAGGAATAATAAAAACATACTTAATGCCCTTATTCCCATCTCTCAAACCGTTATGGTTTGAGAGATGTAAGAAAATAAAGATCTCCGCTCTCTCCCCTTTCTGCCTGATGAGCTGTAAAGCTGTCAGAGGCAGAATCTGGTCGCCCGACTGTAGGCGGCTCTTCAGGAGTGCTGTCATCTGGATATCTAACTATAATTACTTCATCGGTATGGTCTATGTGTGCCTGGTTTGCAAGCACACGTTGTACACCATTCCGATGAAGTAATCATAGTTAGAAATCTCGATGAAAGCGCTCCTGAAAAGCCGCCGTCTGGTCCTGGAAGCAGGATCTCATGACGTCGGCTATACAGCTGACACATGAGAAGGGGGAGAGAGCGGAGACCTTTATTTTCTTACATCTCTCAAACCATAACGGTTTGAGAGATGGGAATGAGGGCATTAAGTATATTATTATTATTCCTATCATTTGGCTTATGGTTTTTTGGGGGGTTTACTATCCCTTTAAGGTACTGGAAGGGACTGACGGGGCAGGCGTCTCTACAGGAAGAAGCCTGGCCGCCAGTCTGAGAAAAAGGAGGATTACTTCAGATTGTGGTACTTGCGCTGGATAATATCACTGTTTTTAAGCTAATCGCAATATGCCTAATTATCGTGGGGGGGACTTGATATAGAGTGATAGTTCCGCTTTAATGTTTAGTTTCTCAAAAATAAATAAAGAATAAAAAATATTGGTGTATTGCTAGTACTACAAAGTCAAGGTTTTCCCAGCGTTCCATTCTCTCAATATAAAAGCAATGCCTTGCGCACAATTCTTCCATTCAAAAAGGTAAGGTTTTTTTTTTCTTTTTTTTAGAGAAACAAAAATGTAAATTCTTGGTGAACTGTTACTCAATCAATGTAGCAAGGTTTTCCCAGAACTCCGTGACGAGCTCTCAGGGAAAACACAGATACCTGGGAAAGTTGTGGGATCTCAGGGAGATCCCATTAAAGGGACAGTAATGTTTCATAATAAAAGCAGCTCTAATTAATCATCATAGTATTTGGACTTTGGAGAGTGTTATTTCAATTCTGTCAGAGTTGTAGTTCAAGAGTAATTCAATGACAAAGTATCCCCCTCCCACCCCCTTTACTGATGTAACAATGCTCAGCCAGATCAGAAGGGAGGTGCCCAGGTAGACTGCAGAGAGGTACAATCTTCAATTAAGATAAGGGAGAAATCTGACAAACTTGTCAAGGGGGTAGGGCTTTCATTGTTCTCATAGGAAGATTGTCCCCTTCTGTTATCTGTCTGGTCTATGGACTGGATTCCACATCTGAGAAGAGATGGCTTACACTAGGTAAAAGGGGCGGGAGGGGGAACTTTGCTTGTGAATATCTCTCAAACCATAAAGGTTTGAGAGATAAGACTTATATCGTTCTTCATGTTTTTTTTTTAATGCCTACAAAATAAAATAAAGATAAAACAAAGTATTACTATCCCTTTAAAGGGGAACTCTCATGTCTGTAAAAGTTCTCTACATCATAATCTTCATTTAGAATTAACCTGTAATCTGTTTTTGTGTATTCTTTTTTTAATTTAATGCAGGATATGCCAAGAGTGAACATTTTAACCCCTTAAGGACCAGCGCGATCGCGTGCGGCCGGCACTTGCGGACCACGGGGCATTTTTTTTTTATCATCTCTTCCGGTTCAGGGCTTCCAGAGCGGCGTGCAGCCCGCCGGGAGCCCTGAACTCCATGCCGTGCCAGGACCATCATTGGTCCTTAAGTGCTGGACCGCCATGACGGTCCTTGCACGGCAATGGTCCTTAAGGGGTTAAAAATGGCGATGACATCGCTTCAGGACAGATAAAATACAAACAGTGCTATGGCGCTAGGAGTGCTTTCTCCACTATAAAATCGTAGGTGTCCACAAGGTGCACATACAAATTTGCAATGGCTAGACAGTTAGTCGCACCAGTATTGGTGACCCAAATTCTTATACATAGATGATCCAAAGTTTTCCTCCTCAGGATATTCAGAGGGCCAAACAGTTATGGTCCCAGCTCTTGCACAATCTGATGACAGATGGCTTCCTTCTGGACAGACTGCGGTTACCGGCTCTGTACCTCAGTCTGTCACTCTTGCTCTGCTCCCCTCCCTCTATCCAGCCTCCTCCAATGACGGAGGATCTCTGCATGTAAGCTGGTGAGGTCTCTGGCCAATGAGAGTGCTCCAGCTTACAGGCAGAAGCCTCCGTCATTGGACGAGGCTGGATAGAGGGAGGGGAGTAGAGCAAGAGTGACAGACTGCAGGTATAGAGCTGGTAACCGCGGTCTGTCCGGAAGAAAGCCGCAGGGTAATCTTTAGATGTTTAATTTGGGCAAAATAAATATTTTTTTTTGTTTTTGTTTTTAAATGAAAGCAGTTTTCAATCTAATCACTATATAAACAAAAGTTTCGACAAACGTATAGGGGTGACAGATCCCCTTTAACTCTCACCATATCCAGCATTAAATTAAAAACGGATTACAGGTTAATTCTAAAGGAAGATTACGATGAGGAGACCTTTTATGGAGGTGAGAGTTCCTCTTTAACCTATTGGTTATTCAGTACCTGTATAATACAGGGCAGCGCCAATTCTGGGAATCCGATGAAGTGCGACTGACTGTGCAGATACTCCATGATCTGGTCGTAGATCTGCTCGATGAGTCCATCCTGCAGGGAGAGACCAGAGTACGGCCATGTTATAAAGAACATATTTGGATACGTGGGCCAGTGAGAACCATGTGTCTCTGGTTATGTGTGCAACACACCTGCACATAACTGACAGATCAAGGAAAGGCAAACGCTAGATCTCCGGTTGGTTCGACTTCAATTCCCCATCGGCTGGAGATGATCCGAGTTTTAGTCCCCAAAATCTAAAGAGGCACAAGTTGCCTAAATCCTGTGCCAGCTGTAGAGTACTCAATCACAAGAACTGCTGCACACACACTTACAATGCAACTTCGAGGTGCTCCGACCAATTTATAATATACGTTTCTCCAAATACAATCGGTCACACTCCTTATTTAAAACTTTATTTAACCTTATTTAACTTTTATCAGAAGACAAGTAACATATCCAACCTTTGTCTCACTCGACATATCACCTTTATAACGCCAACCGTCCACACTTGACTCGAATCAGAATCTCACCTGGTTTCCATAGTGACCTATGGTGTCGGATCCGCCCCCTGTGTCGACAGTGGCTATCAAAGTATCTTATGCTAATCTGAACTAAAATCAATGTGTTCATAGATAGGTACTTTGCTAGCCACTGTCGACACAGGGGGTGGATCCGATGCCATAGGTCACTATGGAGACCAGGTGAGATTCTGATTCGAGTCAAGTGTGGACGGTTGGTGTTATAAAAGTGATATGTCGAGTGAGATACTTTGTAATAACCCTGATGAAAGTCTAAAGTGTTGACTGAAACGTTGGATATGTTACATGTCTCCTGATAAGATTAAAGGGATAGTAATACTTAAAATGTAAAAAAAATATGTTGTAGGGTTTATCCCCCTGAGTAAAACAAGAGTGCTCCCACTGTTGAAAGGTGTTTCATTCAAAAGTTATTAATTTTCAAAGTTGAATTTTTTAGGTGCAATATCACAGTGGCCTGAAATTTTACAGTGGCGCTGTTGCTACTCGATCCTATAGACAGCTCTGGTCCCGGGACCATAAATCTCCATAGGGTGGTGTAGTAACAGCGCCACTGTACAATTTCAGGCCACTGTGATATTGCACCTAAAAAATTCGACTTTGAAAATTAATAACTTTTGAACGAAACACCTTTCAGCAGTGGGAGTACTCTTGTTTTACTCAGGGGGATAAACCCTACAACATATTTTTTTACACTTTAAGTATTACTATCCCTTTAAAAGTTAATTTTTAAATAAGGTGTGTGACCAGCGGTAGAGTAGCCAAGTTGTTAACCCTTTGAGTGCCAGAGGGGTGTGCAACGCATTGCAAAACAATGTGTTATATACCACCCTGGCACTCAAAGGGTTAATAAAATGTGAAATCTTTACTAAGGGAAACATTTAGGTCCAGTGAAGAGTTTATTGTATAATTTAATTTCTGTTACCAATGACACATGTAAGGGTTACACTTCTTGCAAGTGACAGTAACACTTAAAGTGAAATTTACATTGCAAGGTTTATCTTCCTGAGTAAAAAAAACATTCTGCTGAAAGGTATTGTATTCAAAAGGTATTACAGCTCAAACTTGCATTTTTTTTAGGTGCATTATTCCATTGGCCTGAAATGTTACGGTGGAGCTGTTGCTACACCATCCTATGGAGATTTATTGTCAATTGACCAGAGCTGTCCATAGGATGGTGTAGCAACAGCGCCACTGTAACATTTCAGGCCGCTGAGATACGGCACCTAACAAATGAAAGTTTGAGCTGTTATAACTTTTAAATAAAACCCCTCTCAGTAGTGGTTATACCCTTGTTGCACTCAGGATAAACCTTACAATATACATTTTACTTTATATTAAGTGTTGCTGTACCTTTAAGAAACAAAAGCAGCCATTATTTACCTTAGTATGGCCAGAAAATCCTAATAGCCCCTATGAATTTAGCCCCTGTTGCTCTGTTCAAAGCTCCAAGGACATGACATCCAGGATTGATTGAAGATGTAATCTCTTGAACATAGGGCACAATTCATAAAGGCCATTAGGATTTTCTGGCCATGTTAACATAAGCGTGTGCGTGCGTGTGTTATTATTAGGAAGTGTTGATTGTCCTTTAATGTGTGTTTATAAATATGTCCAGCAGGGGCAGTGTGTTTATTTCTAGTGCTGGGTCATCACCACCAGAGCCCATTCACTCATCTAGTATATCATTACACCCACACAATGCTAGACCTGTATTCAATGAGAAGCAGACGATAAGCCCAGGCTTGGACTAAGTCGATAAAAAAGAAAACTTCTACAGCTGTGGCACCTGAGATTCAGATTTAGGACAGCAGTGGGCAAATTATTTAGGAGGATCTTTGTTGCAGGACATCTCCAAACAGAACAGAGTATTGTTTCATCAGCTGTTCTGCTGCACAGAGAATGTATCAACTCTGGCTATACACTGGAAGAATGATACAATGTATCAACCTTGTGCTTAGTGATAAAATGTATCATTATCATTTATTGTGATAAAGTGGAGATGACTTGATGGGGGGGTTCACTAAGCAGTGATAAAGAGGAGATGACTTCTCAAGTGATGTAACTTTTCTGGTTCCTATGTTGTTCTATGGCGCCTATGCACTAAGATCTCCAAAGCTGGAGAGTCATCTCCATTTTAACACCTCTTTATCACACCTTACTGCACCCCTGAAGTGATCGTTCTCTACCAGCTCTACTGCATGTGTACAGCCAATCAGACCGAAGGGCCAAATCCATTTATTTTGACTTTACACATTCAGCAAATGCATAATTTGTAACATCAAACTACTTTTTTTTCCACCTCAATCTATATGTTCTTCTAGTTACCTGTCCCTGACACTGAGCTCCCTGGATCCATCTTCAGTGAATTCTCTATTAAGAAATGTTGATACAATGTTTAAAAAAAAAAAAAAAAAAAAAAAAAAAAAAAAAAAAAAAAAGAAAATGAAAGAAAGAAATGCACAGTACTGCAGTGATACTGTAACCTTGTATCACTGTTCTGCTGTGATGATTGACTAACCAGAAAAGTCACTGTAAAAAGGTTTCCAGAGAGCTCACTGTCAGGAACACAATGTAAGAATAAACAAACACAGGTGAAGGTGGAAAAACATATATAAAAAGTGTGCCTTACATAATATACACTTGGAGAACAAGTAAAATGTTAAAATAAAGGGTTACAATCCCTTTAAATAGGCCCACAGGCTAGATCTGGTCTACGGCCCATATTCCACCCATCTCCATTTTAGGATGCACCCAGAGAGGAACTTTACCCGGAAGACTTTCTCCTGCAGGTTGGTGTTGGACAGTTTCAGGATCACGGCAAAGTTAATGGGCTTCACGCTGATCCGGCCGGGTCTCTTGTTAAAATTCACCAGCTGGAAAGCCTGCGAGAGGAGAAAGTCTGAATGTTAGCATCAGGGAACAGCAAGGGGGTAGGCTGATATACTAAGGAAAGCGAAGAAATTCTGGGACAAACCAACTGTACTACACGGAGAAGAAAAATTCATAAACTATTTACACAAAGAGCTGAGATAAGTAAGAGTCGTCATCCATTAAAGGGATAGTAATACTTCGTTTTATCTTTATTTTATTTTGTAGGCATTAAAAAAACATGAAGAACGATATAAGTCTTATCTCTCAAACCTTTATGGTTTGAGAGATATTCACATGCACTGCCATCTAGGTGTCAGATTTGGAATCCGGTCCGCGGACCTGCCATGGCTCTTCAGCAGAGCCGAGATGGCGAGATATAAGAACTACTTCATTAGAATAGTCTACAGAGAGTGCCTGGTTTGCAAGCACACTTTTTAGACCCTTCCAATGAAATAGTTATTTTTATATCTTGCGATCTCGGCTCCGCTGAAAAGCCACCGGTTGATCTGTGGACCGGATTCCAAATCTGACAGCTAGATGGCAGATTTGACCATTTTGGTCAGTGAGGGGAAACTTTGCTTGTGAATATCTCTCAGTAAGACTTATATTGTTCTTCATGTTTTTTTAATGCCTACAAAATAAAATAAAGATAAAACGAAGTATTACTATCCCTTTAAGACTAGAGGAATGACGTTTTCAACTAAAACAAAGGCAGGGATTTTTTTTACAGTAAGGGCAGTAAAGCTATGGAATTCTATGCCTTTGGATGTTATGCTTGCTTGCAGATACTGTAACTGCTTTCGAAAAAAGTAATGGATGCCTATCTAGCACAGAAGAATATTGAGAATTAGGACAGTTGGCTTCAATGCAGATAGGTAGTTGATCCAGGGAAATATCTGACTGCCATTTGGAGGGTTTTTCTTTTTCCTTCCGCTGGATCAACAGGGGTGATTAGGCTTGGGCTGGACTTGATGGACTTGTCTTTTTTTTCAGTATCATCAGCTCTGCTACCATAAGTTACTATGTAACATTTAAAATGATTAAAATGGGGGTTTTTAACCCGGTGAATGTAAGCGAGGTCGAGACCTCACTAGCATTCAAGAGATTAAAAATCCAATTTAAAGCACAACAGTCATTCAAAAGTGCCCCCCTCAATTCATTTTTACTATAGTTAAATGCATATAAATGCTTTGATAATCCTTATTAATAAGTCTGGCATTATTTAGAAATGTAAGTTATTCGGAGACTCACCGGCAGATATCTGGCTAAAGAGACATCTGTGTTCCAGCACTATCCGTCCCGGTCTGTACCGTAAGGTACAGTGCAACACCCCCTTGGGTTACTCGTCAATCAGTGAGGGGACAGGGATGGACAGCGCAGGCACACAGATGCCTCTTCAGCAAGATGTCTGCGCTGTCGCCTACCGGTGAGTCTCCGAAGAACGTAACCATCTAAATAACGTCGGACCTAATAAGGATTATCAAATGATTTATATGCATTTCGCTATAGTAAAAATTAATTGGGGGGGGGCACTTTTGTATGACTGATAGTTCCTCTTTAAACAATAGGAAATTCTGGATTTTACTTATTTCATACTAATGTAAAAGCCTGTGTACACGGGCCAAGGTCCGGGTAATGTTAACCCTTTGAGTGCCAGAGTGGTACGTAATGCATTGCTTTGCAATGCGTTGAATACCCCTCTGGCACTCAAAGGGTTAAGAGGCCAGTCCTGCTCTGTGTCCTGACGCCGACACAGTCATGCACTGTAGAGACTGCCCGAAAGCACAGAATGCTCCCAGCACAGAACTCCCAGCATTCCACACAGAATGCTCCCAGCACAGAACTCCCAGCATTCCGTGCTCCCAGCACAGCACTCCCAGCATTCCATGCTCCCAGCACAGAACTCCCAGCATTCCGTGCGTTTGGGCGGTCTCTACTGAGCATGACGGCTTCTGACAAACATTCTAGCGAATTATTACATAGAATGGGGCAGTTGGTTTGCTTCAAAATTGTGCTATTTTTCCTTTGTACATTAGCCTCACCGAGTCACATGAATAACGGCAAAGGGGAATCAAATAAACCATACGAAACAAATTCAAATGCCCAGTGACTTCAATGCGTGTTTAACCCTTTGAGTGCCAGAGGGGTATGCAACTCATTGCAAAGCAATGCATTGCATTCCCCACTGGCACTCAAAGAGTTAACCGCTAGAATGCTAGAACCCTCCATTACAATGGCTCATTTGTGTGGTTAAAGGAACAGTAACAAATTAAAATGAAGTGGGGTGATGTACGCCATAATACCCTGTAATTCACACTAGTAACTGTAAAACGTATTTATTGGTTTTAGTCTTAGTGCTTACTGTCGACAATCCAGTCACACAAATTCGGTACCATATCGCCATCCTGGGCCCTTATCGAACGTTAATGAATCTCCCCCATTGTGTTCTTAAAGAAGCAGCACATTGTATTTTAACTAAAACCTGTATGTTATAGAGTGTTTCCTGCTGGTTAAAACAAGGGAACTCTCACCACTGTCAGCTGTTTTATTCAAAAGTTATAACAGTTCAAATAATCAGGAAGTTAATTTAGTGTGTTTACTTCCTGTTAGTTCTATCGGACAGGAAGTGACTCAGCAGTTTCTATCAAATTCTATGGAGAATTGTATGTCAGTGACTTTTCTCTCCATTAGAATATAACTATTGAAATTTGGCCACTAGAGGACAGTGTTATTGTACAAAAACACAGGTTTAAACTGTAATAACTCTGGAAATATGCATTTCTCATCAGTGGGATTACCCTTATTTTACTCAACAAGAAACGCCCTACAATATATATTTTTCATAAAAAAATTATATATACAAAAAAATATATATGACAATTCCAACCATGGCCGTACTACAACTGTACAGAGATGTGCTACCCCACTGAAGCTAGGAGGGACTGTAATAAACTCAGCCATAAAGCATTGGAGAGCTGCCGTCAGTGAAAGTGTTAATGCGCCAGTCAGTGATATCCCTGTTTAAACACTATGACACATAGATAAAAAAAAACTCCATTTCAGAACATTTCCTGTTCCGCGCTTCTGTACGAAGCTTCCACCGTGAAATCAATCATTTAATTAGAAAATGGGTCTTGTAAAACCATTAGTGATGGGAGCCTCAAACAGTCCGTCTGGTCGCAAAAGGGCACAGTCAATAGACAGGCTGTAAAATAGATCAGGCGCCATTAACCCATTCCCTGCTTTCGCCACGGTCTATATAGAGGCAGCAGGTCCCAAATGTAACCCTTTCACAGACATAAGGGTGTTCAACACATCACAAAACATTTCTACATGAGCCATGCAGACTTTGCGTTTACAGAATAGTTTGTGAGTACACTCATATGTGATCAAGAATTTACATTTAATAAAATAAATTCAGGATGAACAAGACAAATTTAAAGTGGCCCTGTCACCTTAAAGGGATAGTAATGTTTCACCAAAACTGCAGCTCAAATTAATCTTCATAGTATTTGGTCCATGGAGAGTGTTATTTCAATACTGTCAGAGTTGTAGTAGAAGAGTAATTGAATGATAAAGTATTCCACTCCCGCCCCTTTTACCTAGTGTAAGCCACCTCCCCTCAGATGTGGAATCTGGTCTCTTGACCGGACAGATCACAGCAAGGGACAACTGCCCCCCTTGATAGGTTTTTCAGGTTTTCCCTTATGATCACTGAAGATTGTCCCTCTCTGTGATCCATCCGGACAGTCTTGCTGCTCTGAGGTGAGCAGTGTTACACTAGGTAAAAGGGGCGGGAGGGGGATACTTTATCATTCAATTACTCTTGTACTACAACTTTGACAGTATTGAAATAACACTCTCCATGGCCCAAATACTATAAAGATTAATTGGAGCTGTTTTTACTGTGACACATTACCGTCCCTTTAAAGGGATAGTAGGGCTCATCTATCTGAGTAAAACAAGGCTAATTCCACTGCTGAGAGGTGTTCTACTCAAACTTTATTGAAGTTTAAACTTAATTTTTTTTACATGCAGTGTACAGTGGCGCTGTTGCTACACCATCCTATAGAGGTTTATGGTCAACTGATCAAAGCTGCCCATAGGATGGAGAAGCAACAGCGCCACTGTAACATTTCAGGCCACTGTGATACTGCACCTAAAAAAATTAAAATTTGAGATGCAATAACTCTTGAATGAAACACATCTCAGCAGTGCAGGATACCTTGATTTACTCAGGAGGATAAACACTAAAATATATAGTTTTTTGTATATTAAGTGTTATTATCCTTTGAAGTCAAATTTAGTTTCTGGGTAACATATATATGTCTCATATGCTATGTTCCTTTTGCTTTGGTCTAGAATTGTTCCGTTTTGTCTTCATACATTATCCTCACTGTCCTAAAATTTCAACAGAAGCGAAGCAGCTTTATTTGCAATTTAAAGTGGTACTGTCACATTCCAACTCCGCCCCTCAAACTGGTGTGGACCCCACAAAAATTTTACATAATTGTACCCTATTCTGAAAAATCTAACCTTATGCCTCTTCATTAGAGGGAGAGCGCGCCATCTTGATTAAGTTTAATATGATTGGCAGCACTCTCCATTCCCCTTTCGACACTAAGCCTGCCTCCGCTTGCCCCCCCCCCCCCCCGCCCCGCACACCACAAAAACCTCAGTATACATCACCTTCCTCCTACTGTCAGCCTGTCCAACCACAACCCTTAAAGGGATAGTAATGTTTCATAATAAAAGCAGCTCTAATTAATCATCATAGCAGGGCTCAAAATTTCCACTCACCACTAGCCAATGGTGAGTGAAAATTTAGCCCTGGCGAGTAGAAATTCAGCCCTGGTGGGTATGTTATGTCTTGCAGTGGTGAGTAACTTTTCATGTCTTGCTAGTAACAAAGGACTTGATCATAGTATTTGGACTTTGGAGAGTGTTATTTCAATTCTGTCAGAGTTGTAGTTCAAGAGTAATTCAATGACAAAGTATCCCCCTCCCACCCCTTTTACTGATGTAACACTGCTCAGCCAGATCAGAAGGGAGGTGCCCAGGTAGACTGCAGAGAGGGACAATCTTCAATTAAGATAAGGGGAAAAGCTGAAAAACTTGTCAAGGGGGGCAGGGCTTTCATTGTTCTCATAGGAAGAAGATTGTCCCCTTCTGTTATCTGTCTGGTCTATGGACTGGATTCCACATCTGAGAAGAGATGGCTTACACTAGGTAAAAGGGGCAGGAGGGGAAACTTTGCTTGTGAATATCTCTCAAACCATAAAGGTTTGAGAGATAAGACTTATATCATTCTTCATGTTTTTTTAATGCCTACAAAATAAAATAATGATAAAACAAAGTATTACTATCCCTTTAAGTGAGTCGCCTTTTGCTCTCCTCTCACAAGGCAGCGCATGAACCGGACATACAAATGTCACGGCTAGACACAACGAAAGAGCTTGAATTCTCTGTGTCTGACCTGTGCTATTTGTATGTCCCATTCATACGCTGCCATGTGAAAGAATGGATCAGAAGGCGATTTTGTGCGGTCAGACAGCCTGGCAGTAGCAGGTAGGTGATGTACCCGTGGGTTGTTGAAGCGTTTGGGGGAGGAGCAAGTGGAGGCACAAGTATCTTCTATAGTAGGGGCATTTTAAAGAAGCAGTTAACTTTTTTTTATGAAAAAATATATATTGCAGGACGTTTCCTGTTGCATAAAATAAGGGTACTCCCACTGCTGAGAGATGCATATTTCCAGAGTTATTACAGTTTAAACCTGTGTTTTTGTACATTAGCAGTTCCCTCCAGTGCTCGAATTCCAATTAGTTATTCTTTTACATACTAATGGTCAAAAGTCAATGACAAACAGTTCTTCACAGAATGTGATAGAGTCACCGCTGAGTCACTTCCTGTCAGAACTACCAGGAAGTAAACACTGTAAATTCACTGATTATCTGAACTGTTGTAACGTTTGATTAAAACAAACTGACAGCATTGGGAGTGACCTTGTTTTTCGCATCAGGAAAATCTCTATAACATAGGTTTCCATAAAAAAAAAAAAAAAAGTTTACTGCTCCTTTAAGTCTCACTGGAAGCATAGAATTCATGTGGTCCTAGGGAGAGGTAGGAGGGGTAATGAGTGGATTTTTTCAAGGATGGGGACACAGCCTTGCAGGGCAGTGCGGCACGGCTTGTACTGTACAGAAAGTTACAAGAGATTTTAAAGCCTATTTCTTCAATAATATTGAGCTTAGCCCTTTGAGTGCCAGAGGGGTGCTTTGCAATGTATTCCGTACCCCTCTGGCACACAAAGGGTTAAGAAAGAAAAAAAAAAGACTAAATGAATCCATATCCAGTTTCAAAAATAAATCAAATAAGATAAACTTGCTTGGGGGTGACGGTTCCACTTTAAGAGACAATCTTTTTTTCTGAGCAAGTGATGCTGCCTTTGTATTTAACAAATGTTTAGTGAATAGACCTTGTACATTTTTAAAATTTGCATTTCATAAAACACCTTCAAGAGACAGTAATGTAACGATCTAATGCTATATCCGATTATTCATTATATATTTTTATAATGCTCCGTACCATTCTAAAAGTCCATATCAGGGTAGTTTGATGGTAATTTTATTTTAAAGTTTCTCTATCCCGCCCCTTTACCCGACGTCACTCTTCTCTTCAGATCTGAAATCCGGTCCAGATGGATCGCAATGAGGGACAATATTGTGACGGCATTAGGAAAACCCTGCTCCCATTCATTAAGAGGGGCAGTGTTTTCCTTATACAGAGACAAGATTGTCCCTCATTGTGATCTGTCCAGTCATGTGACCGGATTTCAGATCTAAAGGGAAGAAGAGTGGCGTATAGTAAGTGATGGGAGAGGGAAACTTTACATAAAACTTACAGTCAAACTACACCGATTTGGACATTTAGAACCCTACAGAGCATTATGAAAAGGTATAATGAATAATCGGATCTGCCTTCATATCGTTACATTACTATGCTTCTCAAGACGATGAAGACAGGAGTAACGTCTCTAAGCATGATGTTACTGTTGACAGGAGAATGAGGGATTAGTTTGCCAGCTGGTAAAGCTCTCATGTCGCGGTATCTCTAGTTATCTGGCTGCACTGTGTTTGTACTCGCGCACGCCGGACACAGTCACGCACAAGCTCTCGTCAGGGATACTGTGCCTGGGTGCACTGAGAATGCAGCAGATACCAAGTGAGATAAGTCTAGTGATCAGGATGAAGGTTCAGACCTCACGTGGTACTTTCAGGAAATGTTGGGCTGGAAATATCAATCTTGAGTCTTCTCTCTCTAACGCCAACTACTGTCCCCATAAAGGAGAACGAACACCTACTAATACTACCTCCCATCTTAACCTTACTATGGTCAAAAAATCTAAATGGCTCCAATTCATTTTATAATTGTTTCTTGGTTCAAGAGATAAGATGTTTGATCAGTCCTGGAAGTCATGTCCATAAAGTAGCTAGTTGGACCACAGGACTTCCAACTCCGCTCGCTGATAATCTTAACCCTGTAATGACCAAAGGGGTGCACAATGAGGGTTAAGTAGACTTATACGCTCTGCTGCTTTAGTCTGGGGAAAAAAACCTGCCAGCAACTGTCATGTCTGCCCCAGGGACCTGACCTCCAGGACAGAGTGAAGAGGTCAGTGAACTGCTGGGTCAGTGATACCAGGAGATGTGTGTGTGTTTCTACTCAGAACGGTCTGTGGAGTCAGTGATACTAAGGGAATAGGAATGAGTGTGCGTATGTGGGTGTGTGTGCGAGTATGTGGGTGTGTGCGCGTATGTAGCTGACAGTATGTAGGTGTGCGCGCACGTATGCGTGCAAGTGTGTGCGCATGTAGCTCTGAGAGTATGTAGGTCTGTGTGTGCGCACGTGTATGTGTGTGTGCATATGTAGGGGTGTGTGTGCATGTAGCTGAGAGTATGTAGGTGTGTGTGTAGGTGTGTGTGCAAGTATGTAGGTGTGTGTGCGTAGGTGTGTGTGCGAGTATGTAGGTGTGTGTGTAGGTGTGTGTGCACGCATATGTAAGTGTGTGTAGATGAATGTGCGTATGTGTGCATGCATAGGTGCATGATTATGTAGGTGTGTGTGCATGTGTATGTAGCTGTAAGAGTATGAAGGTGTGTGCGTGCAAGTATGTAGGTGTGCGTGCGTGTATGTAAGAGTGTGTAGATGCGTGCGTGTATGTGTGTGTGCGCATAGGTGCAGGCGCGTATGTAGGTGTGTGTGTGTGCGCGCGTGTGTATGTAGCTGTGAGCGTATGAAGGTGTGTGTGTGTACAAGTATGTAGGTGTGCGTGCGTGTATGTTAGTGTGTGTAGATGCGTGCGTGTATGTGTGTGTGCGCGTGGGTGCAGGCGCATATGTAGGTACGTGTGTGTGTGTGTGTGTGTGTATGTATGTATGTATGTATGTAGCTGTGAGTGTATGAAAGTGTGTGCGTACAAGTATGTAGGTGTGTGCGAGCATGTAGGTGTGTGTGCTAGTATGTAGGTGTGCGTGCACATGTAGGTGTGTGTGTGTGTGAGAGAAAGTTTACCTAGAGTGTTCTGTGCTGGGTCAGTGATATTAGGAGAAAGATCTGACCTCCCATCTCCTTATATCAGTTGATGCCTGACACTAGTGCAGCGTAATTCCTCCAGCTTTATGTGATCACATCAAGTCAAGCTCCACCTGTAATGTTCATTACATTGTGATATTGTTTTGCAGGTATACTCCGTTTTATCCTTTTATTTATTTTGTTCCTTCTGCAGCATTTCACAAAAAGGGGGGAGAGAACGTGCAGAAACAGACCAAATCATGCGGGGGCCCTGCTTGTAAGAAATAATCTAGAGCAGCGCTAATCAATCACTGGCTGGCTGGAGATTAAGGGAGCTACAGCCCCAACGGCTAAAGGTCCAAAGATTGGCCACCCGTGATTCTAGAGTTATATACGGACCATATATTTTTACCTATAAATATTCCCAACTCCAGAGAGCTCAGACATGTATCTGCACAGCTGCCACCAGTCGCTGCCAAGTCAACGGTACATTAAAGGGTTAATAAACACATGAAACCAATTACACAAAGCCTCCACGTGTTAGAACTGAATCCGCGGGGAGCAGCGCTGAACATGCCCGTGGAGTCGTGGACAGCATGTGTTTTTCCATCGTTAAGTCCTTGCAGGATTTGCCAAGCAGGCAGCCAGTGGGCGGTAAGCTGCCGGATTCCCAGAAAGCCACATCTGGCTGCTGTCAGCCGGCCCAGTTTCCTAATGCAGCGACGGACTCAGAGACTCCTACTATCATCTGAAATGAAGAGTCATTATCTACCACCCTCGCCTGTCGCTAGAAGATTAACTGCTGTCTAACGGCATCACTTCCCCTCAATTAGAAATGAAATTAACCTATCATTATTAATGGGGAAGCATAACCTTGGAAAAAGGGGCTTAATTTGTTAAATAGAAAGACTTACCTAGGCAGGGGTTATTTATACAGCAGTCAGCTACGTTGTTTACTGATTTTTTCGTATTTCAATGCTGCTGTAGTTTTAAAGTGACACTATTATCCTATAATAACTTTATATGGTATTGTAGATTTTTAAAAAAAAAATAAATTATGTGCAGAAATTCCCATCTCTCAAACCATTACGGTTTGAAAGATATTAGCATCTAAAGTTCCCCTCTGCCCCCCTTCTCCTGACGACAGCGCTGTACTGACGGCAGGAGATACCGGTCCTGGGACGAGTTGGCGGCTCTTCAGCAGAGCCGACAGAGTTATTTAAAGGGATAGTAATGCTTAAAATGTAAAAAAAAATATGTTGTAGAGTTTATCCCCCTGAGTAAAACAAGAGTACTCCCACTGCTGAAAGGTGTTTCATTCAAACGTTATTAATTTTCAAAGTTGAATTTTTTAGGTGCAATATCACAGTGGCCTGAAATTGTACAGTGGCGCTGTTGCTACACCATCCTATGGAGATTTATGGTCAATTGACCAGCGCTGTCCATAGGATCGTGTAGCAACAGCGCCACTGTACAATTTCAGGCCACTGTGATATTGCACCTAAAAAATTCAACTTTGAAAATTAATAACTTTTGAATGAAACACCTTTCAGCAGTGGGAGTACCCTTGTTTTACTCAGGGGGATAAACCCTACAACATATTTTTTTTTTACATTTTAAGTATTACTATCCCTTTAAAAACAATTACTTCATTGGAACGGTCTACAAAGTGTGCCTGGTTTGCAAGCACACGTTGTAGACCGTTCCCAATGAAGTAGTTCTTTCTAAATATTGCTATTTCGGCTCTGCTGAAGAGCCTCCTCGAATCTCCTGACATCGGGGGGGGGGGGGGGGGGGGGGCTTTAGATGCGAATATCTTTCAAACCGTAATGGTTTGAGAGATGGGATTTTTCTGCACATACTTCATTTTTTTTAACCCTTTAACGACCCATGACATACATGTACATCAAGGGGTATAGGTCCCTAAAGGACCAAGGACATACATGTACGTCATGGAATTCAGGGCTCCCCGCGCGGTTGCACGCCTATCGGGGAGATCTTAATCAGATAAAGGAAAAGAAAAAAAAAATGGTCTGTGGTCCTTAACCCCTTCGCGTCCGGTGACGTACCCGGACCGTCAAGCTGGTCCGGCAGGCACTTAAGGACCAGTGATGGTCCTGGTACGTCACGTACTTTTACTCACCGCGCTCCTGCAGGAGCGCGGTGAGTAACACTGGGGACTGAAGTTGATCGCTGCAAGTCCCTCCGTTCGGCGTGCGCCCCACGTGATCAGTCACGAAATTCCCTATCTGGTCCTTAAAGGACCACACACACATCGGGACCGCTGGTCCTTAAGGGGTTAAGTGCCGACCGTGTGTGTGCGCGGCCGGTCCTTAAAGGGTTAAATCTACAATACAAAAAAGTTATTATAGGTCATTACTACCCCTATAGACTCCCACCCCTATAGAATCATGGGTGGATTGCTCTTAACCATAGAGAGGCTAACTCATGATTTGAAAGGGCCTTGTGTATATATATATATATATATATATATATATATATATATATATATATATACTGAAAGAGATAGTAATGTCAAAAAATAAATCTATATTCAGTTTTGCAATGTAATGATAGAATACATTTTCTTTTGAAAATTGTTTATCTTCATATTCTTCTTGAAAATAGAGTTAAAGGGTTAGTAATGTATCACAATAAAAGCAGCTCCAATTAATCTTCATAGTATTTGAGCCATGGAGAGTGTGATTTCAATACTGTCAGAGTTGTAGTACAAGAGTAATTGAATGATAAAGTATCCCCCTCCCACCCCTTTTACTGATGTAACACTGCTCACCTCAGATATGGAATCTGGTCTCTTGACCGGACAGGTCACAACAAGGGACAATCTTCTTACTGTGACCATAAGGAAACCCTGCCCCCTTGACAGGTTTTCAGGTTTTTCCTTATTATCACTGAAGATCGTCCCTCTCTGTGATCCGTCCCTCATCAGTAAAAGGGACGGGTGGGGATACTTTATCAATTTCTATTGAACTCCAAAGCCAGTCTCTTGACCAGATGGATTGGAACGAAGGACAATATTTTGTCAGTATAAGGGAAAACCCTGACCCCCACTTTATGAAGGGGAACAGTGCATTCCTTGTACCGACACAATATTGTTCCATTGTTGCGATCCATCCAAACCGGCTTTCAGATCTCCATGCACTGTGAATGACGTGATGGAAAAGGGTGAAAAGGGGGAAACTTTTAAATCAATTTTCAAGAATATGTAGGTAAAGGATTTTCAAAAGATACGATAAAAAATATATATATTTTTTTACATTTCTATCCCTTTAACCCATTGAGTAGCAGAGAGGTATGAAAAGCATTGTTTTGCAATGCGTTGCGTACCCCTCTGGCACTCAAAGGGTTAACCCCTTAAGGACCCATGACATGCCAGGACCAACACTTAAAGCGGAACTTTCATCCGTTATAAAGTGGCCCTGCTATAATTAAGCAGGTAGTGACTAGCTTCTGAATATATATTTTACCTTTCAAAAGTAGCCCGATCTAAAGAAATCACTAATTGTAGGAGACTGACGGCCAGGTTAGCGCAGTCTGCACGTCAGTCCTTTCCGGTAACCATATGGTTCACTGCAGTCTACACAGTGGAGACCAAGACTGACAGTGCAGGCGTGCACACAAGATGTCTGCTCTGTAGCCTGGGTTCCGGTCTCCTACAGTAATGGATTTGTTTACAATGGCCTAAATTTCAGAGGTAACATATATATTCTAAAGCTAGTGGCTACCTGCTTAATTATAGCAGGGAGACTTTATAGCGGATGAAAGTTCCGCTTTAAGGGATAGTAATGTTTCATAATAAAAGCAGCTCTAATTAATCATAGTATTTGGACCTTGTAGAGTGTTATTTCAATTCTGTCAGAGCTGTAGTTCAAGAGTAATTCAGTGATAAAGTATCCCCCTCCCACCCCTTTTACTGATGTAACACTGCTCAGCCAGATCAGAAGGGAGGTGCCCAGGTAGAGTGCAGAGAGGGACAATCTTCAATTAAGATAAGGGAAAAACCTGAAAAACTTGTCAAGGGGGGCAGGGATTTCATTGTTTTCATAGGAAGAAGATTGTCCCCTGCTGTTATCTGTCTGGTCTATGGACTGGATTCCACATCTGAGAAGAGATGGCTTACACTAGGTAAAAGGGGCGGGAGGGGAAACTTTGTTTGTGAATATCTCTCAAACCATAAAGATTTGAGAGATAAGACTTATAGCGTTCTTCATGTTTTTTTAATGCCTACAAAATAAAACAAAGATAAAACGAAGTACTACTATCCCTTTAAAGACCAATTATGGTCCTGGCACGTCACAGCAATCGCACCCTGCTCTGCCATCGGCAAATTCAAATTGCTAAAAAATAAAAAAACCCTCTGTGATCCTTAACAGCCACCCACGCGCTGGACCGGGAGGTCGTTAAAGCAGTTACTGTAAAATCTTGAGTATAATACTCAAAATTTTGTCCCTCTTCACGTTATGTGAAGTGGGGGGTGCACAGTATACACAAGACAATTATTAAAAAAAAAAAAAATCCCATTGCCTCCGCTTCCCTCCCTCCCGGCTTACCCTGTCAGGACCTCTTGTCTGCTGCCAATGGGTAATGTCTTGCGGTCCTCGCAGGGCAATATCACTCTTGTTTTACCCTAAAATCGTGGGTATTACGTGCACCTGCGTATTATACACAGGTGCATATTATACCTGAGATTTTTATGGTAAATGTCTCTGCTCAGTTTACAGATTGCAAAAGCAACCACCCCCTTTCCAAAAACCCCCCCAAAAAACAGTAAAGAGATATAGCTTACTGCCGTATGGAGGACACCTGACCCCATATAAGTCTAAATGCAACTTGTTCAAACGTTCTTATCGGCCTTCAAATTCTATGATCCTGTGTTACAACTCCCACCATGCCCTGCAAAGCAACTGGGGTAAAAGAGAGCCTGGTAATTCACTGCAGAGCAACTGGAGGGACAGAGAGCCTGGCAGAGGCGTAACCAGGAGTCACTGGGCCCTGGTGCAAAAATTGCCATGACCCCCTGACCACACTGCCATTGGGTATCTCCACATTGCCCCCACTGGCCACCTCTCCACATTTCCCCTGTTGACCCCCAGTGCCTATCTTCTACCTCCCTGGTGGTCCAGCGGTGTGGCAGGGGAGGTCTGTGCCTCCTCTTGCACAGACCTCTATTGGCAGCTGGAGCTCCCGCACGCTCCTCTCTCTAATAATGCAGAGCACTAGGACATGATGTCATCTCCCAGCGACCTGCATTACTAGAGTGTTGAAGACAGACAGGGCGCTCAGCTGATAATAGAGGTCTGTGCTGAAGATGGCACAGACCTCAGCTTGTCGTGGAGCCGGGTGGGGGGTCGCAGGGGGCAGCCGGGCTCCTGGAGTGACGGGTCCCATCGCAATTGCTACCCCTCCAACCCCTATTGTTACACCTCTGAAGCCTGGAAATTCACTGCAGAGCAACTGGGGTGACAGAGGTCCTGGCAATTCACTGCAGGTCAATGCACCGTCCAGCCATCTGGGACTCAAAGGAACTAAAGTGGTTTAACCTATATGAATGCTAGAGACAGATACACATTGAAAAAGGGGTTAAAAATGCAATTTTTTTTTTTAAATGTACACACATTAGTTTCCATCCAATATAATTGCAAAAAAAAAAAAAAATTTATATATATATATATATTAACAAATCCTGCACTCAAAGGGAAGCATAGGGTGAAATTCTGGAGCAGACGGCTTTAAAGGGGACAATTAAAAATACCCTTAGATTTAAATGGAGCTTTTAACCCCTCAAATGCTAGAGAGATCTCCAACGCATTGCAAACCTCTCTAGCATTCGAGGGGTTAAAAAAGCCCCCATTTAATGCTTTATGTGCCAGGATATTCAATTAATTGTGAAATAAAGTGTTCGATATCCTTCTGGAACTCAGATGGTTAAATCTATGGGATTTCAGGGATTTTTTTTTTTTTGCTTAGAAAGACAGTGCGAGTCACATAAAGACCTCCTGTCCCAGACAGATGTGCACAAACCCTCCAGCGGAAGTGCGCAACAGCCAGGAACCTGCGGGGTCAGAGAGAGCTGGAGGGCGGATTAAAGCCCCTTGGCTGGCAGTGGACAGGAGGATGTGGGCTGGACGGAGGCTTCAGCTGCAGAAGCATTTCCTTCAACTTAGTAACAGCTTGGCCACAGGACAGACGGAGCACGCGGAGGCCTCAGAAACCTCCGGCACGTCCCTTCCCCAATCCCTGCGCTACCGGGATCCAGACTGGGGCCAGGACATTAATACACCCTCCACCTCCCCAAACCTCATTCCTTCACGCAATGTCACAGCGGATCTGGGGGGTGCAGATCAGAGAGGGAGAGACACGAGACAAATAACAAAAATACTGAGAGACAGAGAAAGATCAAGACAGATGGAGAGAGAGTGCATTCAAGAGACATGAGAGAGAGACACACACAGGGAGCGGGGCAGAGAGAGAGAGACACACACACAGAGAGCAGGGCAGAGAGAGAGAGACACACACAGAGAGCGGGGCAGAGAGAGAGAGACACACACAGACAGAGAAAGATCAAGACAGATGGAGAGAGAGTGCATTCAAGAGACACAAGAGAGAGAGAGCGAGAGAGAGGGGCAGAGAGAGAGAGGGCCAGAGAGACACAGAGAGAGGGCCAGAGAGACACAGAGAGAGGGGCAGAGAGACACAGAGAGAGGGGCAGAGACACCCAGAGAGAGGGGCAGAGACACCCAGAGAGAGGGGCAGAGACACCCAGAGAGAGGGGCAGAGACACCCAGAGAGAGAGCCAGAGACACCCAGAGAGAGGGCCAGAGACACCCAGAGAGAGGGCCAGAGACACCCAGAGAGAGGGGCAGCGAGACACACAGAGAGAGGGGCAGCGAGACACACAGAGAGAGGGGCAGCGAGACACACAGAGAGAGGGGCAGCGAGACACAGAGAACACAGTAACTCGGATGCTTTAAATCTGCCCGGTTAGTAATGTATAAAAACAGATGCAGCTCATATCCTTTGTCACAATTAATAGTACGAATGTCTGCGGCTCTGTAAGTTCATTACTTCCTGGTTACGCTGTGATCATGTGATTAATTTCCCCTCTTCCTCATGTCAGCAAATCTCACATCTCATCGCTCAGATCTGGGAGCAGATCACTAGGAGGGACAGTCTTCAGTCGGTATTAGGAAAAATCTGCCCTCCTTTGTCAAGGCTGGGTTTTCCTTATTCTGACAGAGGGAAGATTGTCCCTCGTTGAGACCTGTCAAGCGACTGGACTTCAGATCTGAGGGGAGGAGGGTTAGGAATGGGTAAAGGGGCGGGAGGGGTAAAATGAATCATGTGATTACAGT
This sequence comes from Rhinophrynus dorsalis, assembly GCA_037306005.1. Taxonomy (NCBI): domain Eukaryota; kingdom Metazoa; phylum Chordata; class Amphibia; order Anura; family Rhinophrynidae; genus Rhinophrynus; species Rhinophrynus dorsalis. Next base: position 390,485,945 of record CM074724.1, read on the forward strand.
GTAACCAGCAAGTTATGAACTTCGGGAGCCTCAGACATCAGTACTATTTCATGTGACAATGAGTGGATTCTGTTTTTAAAAATGACTACTCCTTTAACTGCTTAACTTCCAGAGTGGTCTCCAATGCATTGTGAAGAAATATGCCTGAAGCCATCTGTAGAACTTAAAGGGGAACTACCACCCCGCAAAAACTGTATGTTAATTAAGTCTTCATCTGGCGACTAGCTGCTAAGTAGCGCCAGTTGCCAGAAATATTACCTGATTTCAAAGATTTTCTACTTATTCGGAGGCTGACAGTAGCAGGAAGCACGGACATCTTGCCAACCGGCTCCAAAAGGGACTGACAGCGCAGGCGCACGGACGTCACTGTGGCAAGATGTCCTTGCTTCCTGCTACTGTCAGCCTCCGAATAGGTAGAAAATCTTTGAAACCAGTTAAGATTTCTGGCGACTAGCGCTACTAAGCAGCTAGTCGCCAGATGAAGACTTAATTAACATACAGTTTTTGCTGGGTGGTAGTTCCCCTTTAAGTGGCTAAAAGCTCCATTTACCTGAGAATTTAGGGAAATGGATTTGTTCCCTATTACGCAGCTGGTGTGCAACGTGGTATTGAACTATTACTATCACTTTAAGAACTCATGACAGTTCTGTAAGCCATGGAATTCAGGGGTCCCCGCGTGGGAAACCCCTGAATCCATTGGAGAGAGAGAAAAAAAATGCTCAGTGGTCCTTAAAGGGATAGTAAGGTTTCACAAAAACAGCAACTCCAATTAATCTTCATAGTATTTGGGCCATGGAGAGTGTTATTTCAATACTGTCAGAGTTGTAGTACAAGAGTAATTTAATGATAAAGTATCCCCCCTCCCCTTTTAACTAGTTTAAGCCGCCTCCCCTCAGATGTGGAATCTGGTCCACAGACCAGACAGCTCACAGCAAGGGACAATCTTCTTACTGTGAGAACAATGAAAGCCCTGCCCCCATTGACATGTTTTTCCCTTATCTTAATTGAAGATGGTCCCTCTGTGCAATCCACTTTGCCACCTCCCTGCTGCTCTGAGCTGAGCAGTGACATCAGTAAAAAGGGCGGGAGGGGGATACTTTATTATTGAATTACTCTTAAAGTACTACTATGACAGTATAGAAATAACACTCTACACGGCTCAAATACTATGAAGATTAATTGGAGCTGCTTTTATTATGAAACATTACTGTCCCTTTAACTGCAGGCCATGCGGGCAGTCGTCAAGGGGTTAAAAGGACAAGTAACACCTCCAAATTGTAATTACAGCTTATCCTATTATTTTCAGAAAATCCTAATGGCACCTATGAATATTACCCTTGTACCTTTGTTTAATCCTTTCAGTGCCAGTGGGGTATGTAACACATTGCTCCTCTGGCACCTAAAAGGTTAAGAGAACATTTTCAATAAACTCTTGATGTCATTACCAAGGACCACAGGACCTCAAACTTGCTAGCAATCAAGGACTTGAATGTGTCAACCGTCTGACACGCAATGAGTTAAATGTGGCTTTAAACCCACTGAATGATAGAAACGATTTCTAGCACATTGCTTTGCATTGCACTGAAGCTCTTACAAGACTGAAAAGGAAAAGAGACGGCAGAGCGCTGCTCGCTGACATATCTCAATACATCACTGATGTTACAGGGCCATACGCACAATACAAACTGGACTGGTTACGGGGCAAACCACCATATAGGAAAAATAAAAATGTCCACCGATTCAAGTGAGGCTTTTCACTAATTAAATATTAGAGATACCCAACCGCACCCTAGAAATTAAAAATGTCCATTAATTTATGTGGTTTTTAACCCTTTGAGTGACAGAAGGGTATGCAATGACATTTAAACTATTTCACCACGTCGCCATGGTCAAAATGGAGGCATGACAATCTCGTGCTGCATGACAGAGCAAGATTGTCATGTCGCCTACTTAATGGTTGCATACAACTGCAGCACACAGAGGCGCTCCAGCTAAGATTATCTATTACTTAAAATGTTGTAGCAGTTGGAGCACCTCCGTGTGCTGCATACATAATACTCTGTGTGCCCTGAATACAACCTTATCAGGATGCTCCTTCAGGTGCCATGCCATGAGTTTGATTTGCATAGATAGCTACAAATGAAGCTGATAGCAGGGCACCTACAGGAACATCCTGATACGGTTGTATGCAGGGCACACAGAGTATTAGATATGCAGCACACAGAGGTGCTCCAGCGGCTACAACATTTTAAGTAATAGATAATCTTAGCTGGAGCTCCTCCATGTGCTGCATATGTATGCGACCATTAAGTAGGCGACATAACAATCTTGCTCTGTTATGTAGCGTGAGATTGTCATGCCACCATTTTCATCATGGTGACGTGGTGATTTACTTAAAAGGTTGTATGCTCTTTCCCGTGCGCCCTTTCAAAAGTAAACCCAAAGGGTTAACACCATAGAATGCTATATCTCTCTGCACTATAGAAGACAACTAAAAATTCTCATTAATGCAAAAGGGTCTTTTAACCCACTGAAAGCCAACAAGGTTTCAAACGCATTGCTTCACAATGCTTTGGAGAACTATGAACTCGAAGGGTTAAAAGATCCATTTGATTAAATTGGAATTTGGGGAATATTTTAGTTGTACCCTATGGTACAGCTGGTTTGCCCTGGAATGATTAAAGAAAGACAGGCGTTGTATTGGCCAGAGGCAAAGTCTTGGCGCTGCCGAGATGGGACTTAGGAGATCTGTGCAGTAGCCCTGTCTCCTGTGAGTCGCTGACTTGCTACTAAATCCTCTGTTCATTAACCTCTGGAGACAGTGCCTATATGCTACTGTGATGGGTCTCACTGCCCACTGCCTATGGATTAGTCTAGGAGATGATAATATCTCCCAAATGGGGGGGGCAGGATTATTCTTAAAGAGGCAGTAAACCCTTATTATGAAAACATTTAAATTGTTGGGCTTTATCTTCTGAAAACAACAAGGGTACTTCTATTTCTGGATGATGCATCAGCAAAAAGTTATTACACAACAACCCCAATACAGCAGGTTTATGGGGATTCGCATTGCGCAGGACCAGTGCTATGCAGCTCAGTCTGTTACGGGGGTGTTCTGGGGAGTCTCTTTTCAGTCCCCGATTGAGCTCAAGTTTTTTGCAGCCAGGTGGTGCTGATTCTATCATAGGCTGAGAAATTGTGAGAGTCATGGACTCGCTATCAGAAAAATGCCAAAGAAATGTGCAATACATTTTGAATGATGGCTTTCCACTAAAACAAAGACAAGGATTTTTTTTTTTCAGTAAAGGCAGTAAAGTTATGGGGATGCTGTGCTTGTAGACGCTCTAGTTTGCTTTATAAAAAGTAATAATACCTTTCCAACTCAGAATAATATTGAGAATTATGATATCTGGTTTCACAACAAATAGGAGGTTGATCCAGGGAACTATCTCACTGCCATTTGGCATCAGGAAGGAATTTTTTTACCCACTTGGGGCTAAATTGGAAACAGCTTCAATGAGCTTGTTTTTTTCCTTCCTCTGGATCAACAGGGTGATCTGGGATAGGCTGCACTTGATGGACACACGTCTTTTTTCAGCCTCATGTACTACTGAGTTACTCTTGTTTTAGTCAATAAGAAAAGCCCTACATCAATACATTTTTTACATAATTAGTATTTATTCCCTCTTTAAAGGGATAGTATTGCATGAAAATAATTTTATTTTATATTGTAGCCCTTAAAAAAACATTAAAAACTATACAACTCTTATCCCCCAAACATTTATGGTTTGGGAGATATTAGCAAGTAAAGTTTCCCCTGGAGTGACGTCACTGCTCAAGCCTTCAGATTCGGAATCCAGTCCGCAGTCCGGCTGTAGCTCTCCAGAAGTGCCGAGATCACGATCTTTAAAAAGAATGTCTTCATTGGAATGGTCTACAAAGTGTGCTTGCAAGCCAGGCACACTTTGTAGGCAGTTCCAATGAAGTAGTTCTTTTTAAGTATTGTGATCTCGGCACTGCTAAAGAGCTGACGGCTGATCTGTGGACCGGATTCCATATCTGTCCACTAGATGGCAGACTTGGCTAAAACAGCCAGGAAAAGGGAATTTTACTTTTATTATTTTTAACTTTACTTGCTAATATCTCCCAAACCATAATTTAATATTTTTTAAGGGCTACAATATAAAACAAAATTATTTTCAAGCAATACTATCCCCTTTAATCGTTTCAGTTCCAGACGGCTGTGCAGAACTGTGCTCTGCAATGCAATGTGTACCACTCTGGCACTTAAAGGAGGATCTCTTACATCTAATAAAAGTTTGCCTCTATGTCCCTTATAATGATAACATGTAATCTGTAATTGTTTACTTAAAGGGATAGTAATACTTCATTTTAACTTTATTTTATTTTGTAGGCATTAAAAAAACATGAAGAATGATATAAGTCTTATCTCTCAAACCTTTATGGTTTATGAGATATTCACAAGCAAAGTTCCCCTCCCCGCCCCTTTTACCTAGTGTAAGCCATCGCTTCTCAGATGTGAGTCTGGTTGTATGACAGTACAGATAACAGAAGGGGACAATTTTCTTTGTATGAAAACAATGAAAGCCCTTCCCCCCTTGACAAGTTTTTCAGCTTTTTCGTTATCTTAATTGAATATTGTCCCTCTCTGCAGTCTACCTGGGCATCTCCCTTCTGATCTGGTTGAACAGGGGGGGGATACTTTGTTTGTGAATATCTCTTAAACCATAAAGGTTTCAGAGATAAGCCTTATATCATTCTTCATGTTTTTTTAATGCCTACAAAATAAAATAAAGTTAAAATGGTCGTCAAGGGGGCTGCAGGATTTCTCTTATACTTACTGAAGTTTGTCCGTCGTTGCAGCTGTTGAGTCGCACAACCCAATTACAGATTCAGAGGGATGTGGCCCGAAACAGGAGGGCGGGAGATATTTATCACACCTTAACTTTTGAAATACAAAAAACTAAAGACTTAAATATAGTGCAATCTCTCCGTTTTTATATAAAGATGACTCAACGCAATACTTTTAAGTAGGCATTACTGACCCTTTAAAAGGATAGTATTACTTAAATCAATGTTTCTCAACTCCTGTCCTCAGGACCCACTAACAGGCCAGGACTTAGGGATTTCTCTGCTAGAGCACAGGTGTGGTGATCAGAGGCTCATTCACATTGATTAACTCACCTGTGCTCTAACAAGGAAATCATCACATCCTGGCCTGTTAGTGGGTCCTGAGGACAGGAGCTGAGAAACACTGACTTAAATTTTACTATCCCCCATCTTGTAGCCCTTAAAAAACTGAATTAAATGAGCCCAGCGGCATCTCTTAGACCTTTATGGTTTGAGAGATATCCGCTTTCAAAGTTCCCTCTCCCCTGACGTCAGTGTTCTAGCCGACAGCAGGAGAATCCGGTCCCTGAGCAAGTGGAGGCTCTTCAGCAGAGCCGGGATCACGTTATGGAAGAAGAAATCCTTCACTGAAATGGTCTTCTACATGTGCTTGGCTATAATTTCAGATTTATATTACCAGGAAATTTTATCTGCTATATATTATTTTTTTAAAATCTGAACGAACTAGACTATTGTGCTGATCATGAGAAATGAGAAAAATCTCATAATTAGAAAATATAATTGATCAGCATGATAGTCTAGTTCCTTCAAATTATAATAAAAAAAACAGATACAGTTTCCTGGTAATATAAACCTGAAATTGTAGCCTAGTAATTAAGTGCTAAATTCCCAGTATAAAGCAGTAACAGTATTCCAATACGTTTGATATTAACACTAGGCTAACACCGTGGATAGTACACAGGTGTCCAATTCACTGCTTCGCAATGCGTTGTAGACCTGTCAAGCGTGCAAGGGGTTAAAGCGGGTTCAATAGGGAGTGTGTGTGATAAGACGGGGTTCCACTGCTGCAAATAGTTTGGGAACCACTGAAAGAGATCAAGAAAGGGGCAGCTGTAGAAATTAGTTATCGGGGTAATTACCTCTAGAATGAAGGGCAAAACCGGAATGAAAACACCGGTGCTCTCTGATAAGAGTGTCAGCGCTCGCACACAGTGAAGACGTAGTGGGAAGTAGCGCACGGTTGGGACAAGCCTGTAATGGTAACACAAAGCGTTAGCGGAGGTGTTTACTTAGACAAATGCTACAATCACTGCGTAGCACTATTACAAGGTTATGTCAATCCATACATTTAGCAAAGATTAAAACAGTTTCATTAAAGGGATAGTAATGTTTCATAATAAAAGCAGCTCCATTTAATCTTCATAGTATTTGGGCCGTGTAGAGTATTATTTCATTACTGTCAGAGTTGTAGTACAAGAGTAATTGAATGATAAAGTATCCCCCTCCCGCCCCTTTTACTGATGTAACACTGCTCACCTCAGAGCAGCAACACTGTCCAGATGGATCACAGAGAGGGACAATATTCAATTAACACAAGGGAAAAACCTGTCAAGGGGGGCAGGGCTTTCATTGTTCTCACAGTAAGAAGACAGTCCCTTGCTGTGAGTTGCCTGGTCCGTGGACCAGATTCCAAGTCTGAGGTGAGCAGTGTTACATCAGTAATAGGGGTGGGAGGGGGACACTTTATCATTCAATTACTCTTGAACAACAACTCTGACAGTATTGAAATAACACTCTCCAAAGTCCAAATACTATGAAGATGAATTGGTGCTTCTGTTTTTGTGAAATATTACTATCCCTTTAATATCAGCTTTCAGATTCTAGTAAAATGACATGTTTACTATAATGCAGTGGTAGTCAGCTGAAACTTCCATTGTCCTCAATCAGGCGTTGGTTCGGGGCAGTTGGGAGTTTTAGTCGTTCACTGAAAGGTGACAGATAAAGTGGAATCGCCTACCAACAGAAGTGGTAGATAAGTGGACTAGCCTACCAACAGAAGTGGTAGTTAAGTGGACTAGCCTACCAACAGAAGTGGTAGTTAAGTGGAATAGCCTACCAGCAGAAGTGGTAGAGGTTAATACAGTGAGGGGATGTAAGCCTGCATGGGATAGGCATAAGGCTGTCCTCAACATAAGACAAGACAAAGTTTGCGTTTCTATGTCCCCATCAGATGGAGGTCCTGAGGTTAACCCTTCGAGTGCCAGAGGGGTATGTTGCATACCCTCTGGCACTCAAATTGGTAAATTACCTCTGCTGTGATGAAAAGAGATGAACATTTTCTAGACAGTTGAAATGTCATCAGACTAAACAATTCAGTTAAAGGAGATTTAGGACCGCCTCATAGTAACCTCTCTCACCTACCTTACTAGGGCCAGAAAATTCCTGATGGCCCCAATGAATTGCTTGCCTGTGCCTTTGATTAACCCTTTGAGCACAAGAGAGGCACGCAATGCATTGCGTACCACTCTGGCACTCAAAGTCTTAAAAGATAACCCTGTCAGTCCTGGATGTGACAGCTCTCTTTTTCAGAATGACGCAGACAGACTGCATGAGCCTGCTTAACCCTTTAAGGACTAAAGAGGTGTACAACACAGACAAATATATCAAAAAGCTACAGTATGAAATAAAAAATTGCTATCCCACATATAGCCGAATCTGAAAAATCTTGCAAAATCCACTTTAACACTTTCAATGTCAGAGAGCTATCCAATGCATTTCTCTGCAGTGTGTTGGGCACCCCTCTTGCACTCAAATAATTAGCCCTTTGAGCGCCAGAGGCATCTAGGGCATTGTAACAATGTACTGGATATCTTCCTGGCACTCAAAAGGGTTAAAGTCTGAGCAGCACATACCAGCAAGGCAGCTTCCCTTCCTGTCTCACTGTGTGTTCATGTTAAACCAACGCTGCCACCTGCTGGTGACTATATCTTGCTCCCTGTACATAGTTTCATTTATTCTACAGTATATCCTGCTATTCTGTACTGTAATGTGTCCTGTACAATATATAAAGTTTCCTAAAGTACTTCCAAGTGTATGAGTTCACATGGCAGATGGTAAAAAAGACTGCACTCGTGGTGAAATCCAAGGTGATAAATAAATGCAGCATTATTCTGAAAAGATCAAACAAACTCCACACATAGCAATGGTCTTACGCTTTTCACACGCGTAGTGCTTAATCTTACCAAGCAATACGTGTAAGACTATTACTATGTGTGGCATTTGTTTGATCTTCTCCTGAATAAAGCTGTTTTTATATATCACCATAGATCTTTACATGGGAGCAGTTCATTTTCATCTGTCGTCTTAAGGATTGGAACATCCTGGACTACACAGTAGTGGATACAAGGATAGGAGGTGAATGTCTTTAAAGGAGCAGTAAACTTTTTTTTAATGAAAATATATATATTGTAGGGATTTTCCTATTGAGTAAACTAAGGGTACTCCCACTGCTGAGAGATTTACATTTCCAGAGATATTACAGTTTAAACCCATGTATTTTTACATTAGCAGTGCCCTCTAGTGGTCAAATCCTAATTCGATTTCCTGTTAGATTCTAATGGAGAGGAAAGTCAAGAAAGTCAGAGACATACAGTTCTCCATAGAATGTGATAGAAACTGCCGAGCCACTTCCTGTCAGTTAGATCTATCAGGAAGTAAACACAGTAAATTCACTTCCTGTCAGTTAGAACTATCTGGAAGTAAACACAGTAAATTCACTTCCTGTCAGAACTATCAGAACGTAAACATAGTAAATTCACTTCCTGGTTATTTAAACTGCTATAATTTTTGAATAAAACATCTGACAGTGATGTGAGTGACCTTGTTTTATTCAGCAGGAAATGCTCTGTAAAATATGTGTTTTCATAAAAAAGTTTACTGCTCCTTTAACCCCTTCGTGTCCTGTGACGTACCCAGACCGTCACGCTGGTCCGCCACTTAAGGACCTGTGACGGTCCTGGTACGTCACATACTTTTACTCAGCGCGCTCCTGCAAGAGCGTGGTGAGTAATAACGGGGACTGAAATTGATCGCTACAAGACCGGAGCAATCTCTCTCAGTCCTTCGTTCGATGTGCCACGTGGGACGGCACGTCGAACTTACCTATCTGGTCCTTAAAGGACCAGACACCCCGGGACCGCTGGTCCTTAAGGGGTTAACCAAAGCAATGCGTTGTGTACCCCTTTGGCATTCAAAGGGTAAAATATTGGCATGAATGTGTTTGTAATACACCTCGGACATTACCTGCATTATAACAATGCTGCTAGTCTTCTTTCTACAGCTTCAGGACATATGGACATGGGCACAAATGCAGATCGTCCCATTTAAAAAGTGTTAATGATGCCCAAAGATAACTATGTTTTATTGTAGATCTTAAAAAAAGAAGTTATGTGCAGCAAATTCCATCTCTCAAACCTTTACAGTTTGAGAGATAGTCGCCGCTAAAGTTCCCTCTCTCCTGATGTCAGCTGTAAAGCTGACAGCGGGAGATCCGTGTTGGCCGACACAAGGCTGCTCTTCAGCAGAGCCGAAATCGCATTATTTAAGAAGAACTACTTCATTGGAACGGTCTACAAAGTGTGCTTGCAAACCAGGCACACTTTGTAGACCTTTCCAATTAAGTAATTCTTTTTAAATATCACTATTTTGGCTCTACTGATGAGCCACCGACTGGCCCAGGACGAGATCTCCTGCTGTCAGCAGAGCACTGACATCAGGAAAAGGGGAGGGAGGGAGGAACTTTAGCGGCGAATATCTCTCAAACCATAAAGGATTGAGAGATGGGATTTGCTGCACATAATTTCTTTTTTTTATTCTACAATACAATATAAAATTATCTTTGGGCATTACTAACCCTTTTAAGGGATCCGATTGTCTCACGATAACTTAAGATTTGATTACTCCTTATATATTGTAATAAAGCTCTGTACCATCGTCAATGTTCTAAACAGTAGTTTTTGTATAATTATATTATAAAGTCCCCCCTCCCGCCCGTTTTACAGACGTCACTATTCTGTCCTTAGATCAGAAAGTCGGACCAGATCGCAACGACGGACAATCTTCTGTCATCATAAGGAAAAACTTGTCCTTTGCCAAGGGGTGGGGCAGGGTGTTCTTATACTGATAGATAGAAAATTGTCCCTCGTTATGATCTGTCCGGTCAAGCGAGCGGACTTCAGAGCTGAGGGAAGAATAGTGACATCTGTAAAGGGGACGGGAAGGGAAACGTTATAATAAAATTCCACAACAACTAGACTGGTTAGAACACCGTCAACGGTACAGAGTGTTATGACAAATTAAAAGGAATAATTTAATCTTACTTTATAGTTAGACATTACTACCTCTTTAAAATCATGTCCATTTTTATTTGTTCCCTTTGGTGTAAATGGTATGCTCCAGAACTGCTCAACAGCACTGGGGAAGGAAACCTGGGGCCCTCTAGCTGCCACCAGACTTCAACTCGTATCATTCTCCGCCAGCGATTGGGATGCGGCACTGTAGGGGAACGGGCAGCATTTGGGGGGCTTCATGTTGCCTGTCCCTGCTATAGGGTAATTCTTGGTCAAACCAAATGGTATCCTTTAAAAATGTCGCAGGCAAAAGACCGAGGGGGGCAGAACTGATAATGGGATATGTGAGCATCATCCTCAGCGGCCACCAGATGGCTAAGGATGATGGAAGGTGTAGGCAACATTTCATGCCGTGATTTGAGAATCTCGCGCTATCCTGCAGTGCGGGATTCACAAGTCACCCTTTTACTTATGGAGACATGGTTAATGCGTCATGTAGTCTCACGGCCTTTTGCGCGTGACATTTTTAAAGTGATCCAAACCAAATGCACCATTATGGGTTTTAAAAATTTTTTACCCAAATTCCTTTTGATTTAAATGGGGCTTTTAACCTTTGAACGTCTGGTGTCCAGATACTGCTCAGATATTGACAGAAATACACTATACACAAAGGTTTTAAACCTTTAAGCGCCAGAGAGGTATCCATCGCATTACAATGTGTTGGATAACTCTCAGGCAGTCAAAGGGTTAACATGTATTTTATGTATTTTGGATGCAAAAGCAACAGCGCCACATGGTGGCCAGTCCAGAAATTACAGTTTAATGTATTAATTATATAAATATAAAATCAATTTCTAGTTGTAACTTTTGAATGAGGAGTGAATATCTTAGTTTTAATAAGGAAAAGAACTACAAAAAAAAATATCTCTATCTATTTTATATATATATATATATATATATATATATATATATATATATATATATATATATTTATATTTCATTAACCCCTTAACGACAGGCCGATTGGCACGGCGAGGTCAGTTAAGGACCATGGAGCTTTTTTTTTTTTTTTTTTGTTCTTCCACTTCCAAACTCCCTGAACGGCGTGCAGCGTGGGGGGAGCCCGGAATTCCATGACGGTCATAATACGTCATGGGTCGTTCAGTCAGATCGACCCTTGACGTACTATGACCGTCAAGGGTCGTCAAGGGGTTAAAAAAAAGCCAAAACACAGCACCGTTAATGAATCCACCTGTATGTAAACATGGATATCATGAAAATAACATTGTGTGAGAGTTGGCGACTCCTAGAGGACCTCCAGCTTTTGTCGGACTACAAGTCACATTATCCAGTAATGAAAGCTGGAAGGCTGCAGATTGCCATTCCTCGCTATAGACCAGGGTGGACAAACCTTGGCTCTCCAGCTCTGTGAGAACAAAACTCCCATCATCCCCTTGGAGAGGAAAGGGGTTATTACCCCCCCAACAGCTGGAGAGCTGCTCTAGGATCCCCACACACAGTAACGGATACAGACGATTATCAGCTTGTATCTACCTGATGCACCCGGTAATGACCTGGGCGAGTGGGTAAATCAGGGGCTCCAGAACCTCGTTAGGATGGATAGTGCTCAATACCCGACACCAGAGGTACAAGCAGTGGATGTATTGCCAGTTATACACGGACTGATAGGCACCCTGGATAGAGAGACAAAATGGATTATTAGTAGTTATTTATAACACAACATATCGAGAGATGAGTTTGTGTACAATGTTCAGTGAATGTATGGTGTGCTATTTGTGTGAATGTGTTTAGCGTGTGGGTGCAAAACGTGTATAATGTTTAGTAGTGTGTGTGTGTGTGTGTGTGTGTGTGTGTGTGTGTGTGTGTGTGTGTGTGTGTGTGTGTGTGTGTGTGTGTGTGTGCATATTAAGTTTTTGTGTGTGTGTATTTTGTGGCATGTCTGTGCGTGTGTGTGTATTTGTGCGATGTATGAAAGGATAAGGTGTGTGTGTGTCTGCATATTGTGTGTGTGTAGGAGTGTGTGTACGTGCATATTGTGTGTGTCTGTGTAGTCTATGCATGTGTGCGCATACTGTGTGGTGTGTGTGTTTATACTGTGGTATATCTGTGCGTATTGTATGGTATGTATGTATGTATGTGTGTGTGTGGTTTGTATGTGTACTGAGCATGTCTAGTGTGTGGTGTGTATTTTCACCAATGTCTCAAATATTTCAGTTTAGACCAGTGATTTTCAACCAGGGTGCTGTGGCACTTTGGTGTGCCATGAACATCAACTTAGGGTGCCCACATTTTCTATAAAGACTAAATAAAATGGACTTCTAAATGAAGAGTTATAGAAATTAATATGTACAATATGCTTACTTTTTATAAGACCTAATAATAACTGTATATTTGTGTATTGTACCCTTCATTATGCCCTTGATAACTTACATTAAAAGTGACCGGGCATTATCAGTAATGTACCAGTATCTCTACTGGAAACACATTACTCATTCTCATTTCTAATGTACTTAATTTCCAAAATCCCAGAGAAAGAGGATTACTGTACATGTGCACTAGGCCACGTGTACCATGTAAGGTGGAAAAATTCTAGTGAAAACTAGCTGCACCACAGATAACAGATAACATGTACCATTGCTTTAAATCAGGCCTTAAATGCCTTTAATGCCAGATGGGTCTGTAACACACTACAAACTCTTTAGCTTTCAAGGGGTGAAAAACACCATTTAAATCAATGTGAAATTTTATTTCCCCAATAAGGTGCTAATTGTTTGTTTCACAATTACACATCTCTGTGGCACTCAAGGGGTTAAACACCACATACTTCATGCTGAAATCTTCATAAATACTTTGTTTTCCGAGGCCTAAAGCCTAATCTTACATTTGTTTCATAGGAATTTCCATTCCTGCTTTTCCAGTACTCCTTAAAGGGATAGTAATGTTTCATAATAAAAACAGCTCTAATTAATCATCATATTATTTGGACTTTGGAGAGTGTTATTTCAATTCTGTCACAGTTGTAGTTCAAGAGTAATTGAATGATAAAGTATCCCCCTCCCGCCCCTTTTACTGATGTAACACTGCTCAGCCAGAGCAGAAGGGAGGTGCCCAGGTAGACTGCAGAGAGGGACAATCTTCAATTAAAATAAGGGAAAAACCTGAAAAACTTGTCAAGGGGGGCAGGGCTCTCATTGTTCTAATAGGGAGAAGATTGTCCCCTTCTGTTATCTGTCTGGTCTATGGACTGCATTCCACATCTGAGAAGAGATGGCTTACACTAGGTAAAAGGGGCGAGAGGGGAAACTTTGCTTGTGAATATCTCTCAAACCATAAAGGTTTGAGCGATAAGACTTATATCGTTCTTCATGTTTTTTTTTAATGCCTACAAAATAAAATAAAGATAAAACGAAGTATTACTATCCCTTTAAAGCCCACTGTCATTGCAATCTTGATACGGGTATCAGAAGTGACAACGCAGGATTGTCATTAAAGGGATAATAATACTTAAAATGTAAAAAAAAATAAATATATATATATATATATATATACATATATATATATATATATATATATATATATATATATATATATATATGTGTTGTAGGCTTTATCCCCCTGAGTAAAACAAGGGAACTCCCACTGCAGAAAGGTGTTTTATTCAAAAGTTATTACAGCTCAAAGTTGAATTTTTTAGGTGCAATATCACAGTGGCCTGAAATTGTACAGTGGCGCTGTTGCTACGCCATCCTATGGACAGCTCTGGTCCCGGGACCATAAATCTCCATAGGATGGTGTAGCAACACAGCCACTGTACAATTTCAGGCAATTGTGATATTGCACCTAAAAAATTTCAGCTTTGTGCTGTAATAACTTTTGAAAAAAACACCTTTCAGCAATGGGAGTACCCTTGTTTTACTCGGGGGATAAACCCAACAACAGATTTTTTTTTATATATATATATATATATATATATATTTTTTTTTTTTTTACATTTTAAGTATTACTATCCCTTTAAAAAACCTGGTAACAGCTTCTCTGATTAAAGGGGTGTCCATACTAATCTCAATAAATTAACTGCCTCTGCACTCTCATTATAAACTGCACAAAAGTAGCCAAATGGCATCTGTACATGAATTATAATAAGCTAGTTTAGGAATACAATTTTTGTGATCATAACATAAAAAGTACTTTATGTAGATGCTGTCTGGAAATGCATGAAAGTTATTTAACCCAATTTCATTTGTAGGCGCTAGTGTTCCTTTAACCTAGAGATACCTAAAACATAGCTCAGGGGCCAAATCCGTCCCTCAGGCCAACTTTCTCTATCCTCAGATCTGGCTGGTACATAGAAAAAAAAAATCACTTGACTTTATCTACAAACGAACATTGTATCACAAAACATAATACTGACACAATGCATCACTCTTCCAGGAGGATGAATACATTCAGCTAGGGGGTTTTAGGAACGTGAAATATTCAAAAATCTTGGGACCTTGAAGTGAAATTTTAGTAATCGGCCCACAGAAAACATTTTGAACAAAGACGATGCCTTCCTGCCAAAATATTTGTTCACGCCTGGTTTAACTCTGCAATGCATTCAGTATCCCCTGGCACTCAAAGGATTAAAGAAGCAGTAAACTTTTTTATGAAAAAAATATATATTGTAGGGATTTTCCTACTGAGTAAAATAAGGGTACTTCCACTGCCGAGAGATGTATATTTCCAGAGTTATTACAGTTTAAACCCGTGTTTTTTTACATTAGCAGTGCCCTCTAGTGGTCAAATTCTAATTAGATTTCCTGTTAGAGTCTAATGGAGAGGAAAGTCAGAAAAGTCAGTAACATAGTAACATAGTAAATTAGGTTGAAAAAAGACACAAGTCCATCAAGTTCAACCTTCGCTTCATACCTCAGTAACTAAGAATTTTATAGCTTTCCTGCTACCAATTAAATTAGTCTTTATCAGACCTTCCTGATCTGCCTACTGATAAACAGTATAACTCTGTATGTTCCCTTTTGAAAGAAATGTATCTAATCTTCTCTTAAATGTGTCCATTGTATCTGCCATAACTACCTCCCTGGGCAATGAATTCCACAATTTGACAGACCTTACCGTAAAAAAACCCTTCCTCTGCTGAAGTTTAAACCTCCTTTCCTCTAATCTCAAGAGGTGTCCCCTGGTCACCTGAGCAGGCCTTGGAATAAATAGCTCACCGCAGAGATCCTTGTATTGACCTCTCATATACTTGTACAATGTGATAAGGTCTCCTCTTAGTCGTCTTTTCTCTAGAGTAAATAAACCAAGTTTGTTTAGTCGTTCCTCATATGTCAAGTCCTCCATTCCCTTAATTAATTTTGTTGCTCTCCGCTGTACCCTCTCTAGTTCTAGTATATCCTTTTTCAGAACAGTGACATACAGTTCTCCATAGAGTGTGATAGAGACTGCCTGTCACTTCCTGTCAGTTAGAACTATCAGGAAGTAAACACAGTAAATTCACTTCCTGTCAGTTAGAACTATCAGGAAGTAAACACAGTAAATTCACTTCCTGGTTATTTAAACTGCTATAATTTTAAAAAAAAAACATCTGATAGCGATGGGAGTGACCTTGTTTTATTCAGCAGGAAATGCTCTGTAAAATATATGTTTTCATAAAAAAAGTTTACTGCTCGTCGATTAGAACGTCTGATACCCAGCGGAACTCTGAATAGATAAAAAAAATCACTTGACTATCTGTAAATTAAGTAATACATTTTATCACAAAACATAATGCTGCTACAATGTAGTAGGACTGATACATTCAACTAGGGGTCTTTAGAAACATAAAATAATCAAAAATCCTGGGTCCCTGCACTGAAATTTTAGGTGCTGGCCCTCAGAAAACATTTTGAATAAAGATGTGGCCCGCCGACCAAAATATCTGTTCCCCCTCCTGCTTTAACTCCTTGAGTACCAGAGGTGTATGCAACAGATTGCTTTACAACGTAATATAATATGTAATATAGCAGATATGGGGTGCTGACTGATCTAAACTGCTGATTCTGTCTATAGAGCAGATGATCCCCGCGGTGGCCAGCCTGACACAGAATTAAAGTAAAGAAATCCAGGAAAAAAATAATTGGCTTGTGAGGAGGCGTCTGGGCTGCTGAGTGAGAGGGATTAGGATAAGTCCATCCAATTAAAAGGGGTTCCATGCCACCCAATCCTACAGACAGACAGCTAAATTACAAGACAAACAGACAACTCCACAAACAGTGGGCACTGCACTTTGAGATTTAAGGAGAACACCTCATATAAATGAACAACCCCATCTAACCTTACTATGGCTAGAAAACCCTAATGGCCCCTACGAATTGAACTACTGTGCCTTTGTTCAAGAGATAATATCTTCAATTAGTCCTGGATGTTATAGAAACATAATTTGAAGGCAGATAAGAACTATCCGGCCCATACAGTCTGCCCATTTTACTGCTGTAAAAAACCTCAAACCTCCTTGGTCTTGTCTTATGTTCAGGACAGCCGTATGCCTATCCCATGCAGGCTTACATCCCTTCACTTTATTAACCTCTACCACTTCTGCTGGTAAGCTATTCCACTTATCTGCCACTTCTGCTGGTAGGCTATTGCCACTAATCTACCACTTCTGTTGGTAGGCTACTGCCACTAATCTACCACTTCTGTTGGTAGGCTATTGCCACTTATCTGCCACTTGTGTTGGTAGGCTATTCCACTTATCTGCCACTTCTGTTGGTAGGCTATTGCCACTAATCTACCACTTCTGTTGGTAGGCTATTCCACTTATCTGCCACTTCTGCTGGTAAGCTATGCCACTTATCTACCATTTCTGTTGGTAGGCTATTCCACTTATCTACCACTTCTGCTGATAAGCTATTCCACTTATCTACCACTTCTGCTGGTAAGCTATGCCACTTATCTACCACGTCTGCTGGTAGGATATTCCACTTATCTACCACTTCTGCTGGTAGGATATTCCACTTATCTACCACTTCTGCTGGTAAGCTATGCCACTTATCAACCACGTCTGCTGGTAGGCTATTGCCACTTATCTACCACTTCTGCTGGTAGGCTATTGCCACTTATCTACCACTTCTGCTGGTAGGATATTCCACTTATCTACCACTTCTGCTGGTAGGATATTCCACTTATCTACCACTTCTGCTGGTAGGATATTCCACTTATCTACCACTTCTGATGGTAAGCTATGCCACTTATCTGCCACTTCTGCTGGTAAGCTATGCCACTTATCTGCCACTTCTGCTGGTAGACTATGCTACTTATCTACCACTTCTGCTGGTAGGATATTCCACTTATCTACCATACTTTCAGTGAAATAAAACTTTCTTACATTACATCTAAACCTGTGTCCCTCTAGTTTTAGACTATGACCTTTGTCCTAACATTTTTACTGCTTTGAAGCGCCATCCGTGTCAGTTCTTCTACTGCCTTTTAGGAAGAGCCGAGTCTTCAGTTTCTTCTCTCCGTAGAAGGAGATTATAATACATCCGCTACTTTGAGAGAATGAACTGTAAAAACTTTTCAATGAAGTGTAAAAACTCTGCAATACATATAGCCTCATAATAAAACTATACAGCTCTTTTTTTTTTAAACCACAGAAATGTTTTACTCAATGGCAGATTCCAGATTGTACAGGACATATCGGTTTAACTCTGGATTAAATGGGAAGTGATTAAGTCACAAGGATAAAACTCAGATCCTGGCTGGCAGCTGGGCAGTGATAACTTCTAGACAGAAGCAGCAGGACCAGACAACTGCAGGTTCCTGGGGATAATGCTTATAGTGATATTTCACACACAGTCTACAGGATCTAATCATCTGTAATCCTGATCAGAGGAGGGATAGGACACAGATCCAGACACCTCAAACAGCATTAAACCTAATTCCATTAGAATGTTTAGTTACATATACTAGCAATGTTGGACGGCGTTGCCCGTTGTGTTATGACCATCAGCATATGTGTGTGAAATGTACAGACACTGATACACACAGACATATGGAACACACACACACACACACACACACACACACACACACACACACACACACTGAGAGACACAGGACACGCAACATGCACACACACACACATGCAACAGACATGCGCGCACACAGAGAGGGACATAGTGATAGACAGACTCGCATGGAACACACACACACACACACACACACACACACACACACACAGACACTGAGACACACAGGACACACAACATGCACACACACGCAACAGACATGCGCACACACAGAGAGGGACATAGTGATAGACAGACTCGCATGGAACACACATACACACAGAGTTAGAGACATACAGGCATGCAGACACACAAACCCCCACACATGCAGTGACATACAGAAACAGTGAGATACACATGCAGTGCACAACATGGAGACACATACATGTATGTCTGTGTGTTGCATATGTCTTTGTGTACCAGTGTGTGTACATTTCATACAGGTACGGACAATGGTCTTAACATGATGGTCATTGTTCCACATTTCTAGTTGTAAATAATGCTTTAAGCTGATATGAACCCTTTAAGTAGCAGAGTGAGCAATAATTGGTTTGCAATGATTTCTTATTCCTGTCGCACTGAAATGGTTAAGAGTCTGTCTGAACAGTGTCCCACTATATGAGGTGTTGTTGAGGAATAATAAATTCATTAGAAGTCCAGTTCTATCTTCCCCTGTTGCCATATAGTGTTAAGTGAGAGACTGTCAGTGTGTCTGTGTGTCAGTTGTAAATCAGCAGTGGTTGGGTCCGAGGACACAGATAGCGAAAGACGTGGCCGTTCTTTAGGCAGCAGTAGGGGTGAGTGGGGGGAGAAAGAGAGGATTAATTATGAATACGAACCAATGCATCTTATAGTAGTGGACAGAGATTTCACACTTAACCCTTTCAGTGGCAGAGGGTTAAGAATGCATTGCAGACAGAACTATTAGCAGTTAGGAAAAATGTATGAGGCTGTCCAAAGCCGAGGGAAAGGGAAAGAGCGCTGCGGGGCCACGTGTTCACAGTAGCAGAAGGAAAAGTCAGAAAACAAGGTTTGCGCTGTTACTCCACTAACACTGACAGCCTGAGGAATACATCAGCTTAACCGTTTAAAGGGATAGTAATACTTAATAATTACTAATCCCTATATTAAAGTCCTATTAAAAATAAATGTATTGCCCCCAGTGTCATCTCTCAAACCTTTATGGTTTGAGAGATAATCTCTCCTAAAGTTACCCTCTCCCTCCCCTTCCCCGAAGTCAGCGTTGTAGCTGACTGAAGGAAAATCTGGTCTTAGATCATCAGGCGGCTCTGCAGCAGAGCCGCGATCGCGTTAATAAAGAAAAAAAAAAAAAAGTATTTCACTAAAACGGTCGTCTACGTGTGATTGCAAACCAAGAGCAAACCAAGCACACGTAGAAGACCATTTCTGTGAAAGATTTCTTTTTTATTAACGCAATCTTGGCTGTGCTGGAGAGCCGCCTGATGGTCGTACGACAGACTTCCCCTGCAGTCAGCTAGAATGCTGACTAAGGGGAAGGGGGAGGGAGAGGGCAACTTTAGGATATGATTATCTCTCAAACCATAAAGGTTTGAGAGATGACACTGGGGCAATACATTTATTTTTAATAGGACTTAAGTATTACTAATCCCTATATTAAAGTATTACTATCCCTTTAAGTAACATCAATCTCGCTGCCTTTCATGTGGCCGACATCATAAACTTTCAGTAGATACGATATGCTTTAATTGCACTCTAAGTCCCTCAATCCTTACACATCTTCAATAGACACCATGACAATCCCGATTTTTGCCGTTTTCATGTCGCCCACTGAAGATGTGTAAGGATTGTGGGAATTGGAGTTCAGTTAAAGCATGATTTGTTTTTCAGGCAAAATTGATGTAGGCGCAGAGGCAGTGAAAACGTTAATCTAATAACAGGGAGCTGCGTCATTTTTATTTCACTTGAGAAGGCGTGTAAAGGAATATTTTTTAATCCGCGTGGGTTATTGTAGTAGAGGGAGCGCAGGCCGGCGCGCGTGTGGTTATGCATAGCCGTGCAGGAGAACCGGGAGACACGTCATGGTTTAATTGCACTAAAAGTCCCACAATCCTCACACATCTTTAGTAGGAGCGATGAAAAGGGCGACTTTCGTCATTTTCATGTCACCCACTGAAAATGTGTAAGGATTGTGGAAGTTATAGTTCAATTAATCCATTACATGTTTTAAAGGCGACATAAGCAGCACATTGTAATAACAGATGGAAGGGCAACACTTGATGTCCGGAGAAGGTTCTTGCTGGAGGCTGATTGTAATAACAGCTGGAAGGCCGACGCTTGCTGTCTGGAGCAGGTTGTTGGTGGCGGCCGGCGAGTTGCTGATTACATACCTCAGTGATGGCGCTGTGAATGTAGGAGATATGCACACTCGCTTTGTAAAGTCGCTGGTGTGTGTGTGTGTGTGTGTGTGTGAGTGATTGCAGACAGTGGGTTCTGTGCCTGTGGCTTGTGTTTGTGGTGTAGGAGCGAGTGTCTGTGGCTTGTGTGTGTGTGTGCCTGTGGCGTGTGTGTGTGTGTGTGTGTGTGTGTGTATGTGTGTGTGGCTTGTTTGTGTGTGTGTGTCTGTGTGTGTGTGTTACTGTGGCTTGTTTGTGTGGGTCTCTGTGGCGTGTGCGTGTGTGTGTGTGTGTGTGTGTGTGTGTGTGTGTGTGTGTGTGTGTCTTTGGTGTAGGACCGAGTGGCAGGCATATGGATTTTGTGTGTGTGAGTGGGGCCTGTGTGTTTCTCTGTGGTGTAGGAGCAAATGGCAGCCATGTTTTTTTTTCTGGTTATTTGAATACTGGTGGGTGGGCTGGATAGTGGGTGCGGGCCAACTCCCTGCATGATTTTCACATGAGTAGCAGTGTCCTTCAGCCACTGCAACTCATGTGAAAATCTCGCCCCATTGAATCACCCAATGGGAGAAGTAACTCCTCCTTACTGCCGCCCCTGGGTGTGTGCGTCTCCTGAGGAGACATAAATTATGTAATGAGGCATTCTCTTTTATAAATATAGATATCATATCAGGACCACTGTGGGCAAGAGGACAAAGAGGGACTGTGTATGTGTGTGAGAGAGAGAGAGAGAGAGGGGGGAAGAGGAAGAGAGAGGAGAAAGAGAGAAAGAGAGAGAGAGAGAGGAGAAAGAGAAAAAGAAAGAGATAGATAGATAGAAAGATAGATAGATAGATAGATAGATAGATAGATAGATAGATAGATAGACGATAATAATTCCCACTTACTTTACTATGGCCAGAAAATACTAATGGCCCACACGATTGACCATTGCTCACTGGATGGAGAGGTAACATGTTCAGTCAGTGCTGGACGTTATATCCATGAAGACAGATAGGACAGTTGCTGGCAGACTGCTCACTGTGCAGGATAATCTTACCTAGACTCCTGCACTCTTCCTGCTTCAGTCTGAAAAAACTACCAGCAACTGTCATGTCTGCCTCCATGGACCTGCCACCCAGGTCTACTGAAGAGCTTATCTCTTGAACAAAGGCACAAAGGGAAAAATCCATAAGGGCCACTGGGATTTTTTTGGCCATAGTAAGGTAAGTGGTGCGTTATTATTAGGAGGTTTTTTTCCTTTAAACCCACCGGGGGCTAAAGAAATGCAATTCTGGAGCACACCAACTGCATCGTGGAGGCAAATTAAAATTCAACAATCCCACTGATTTAAAAGGGGTTTTAACCCCTTAAGGACCCATGACGGTCCTGCACCGTCATGGGTTGTTATACCCTTAACGACCCATGACGGCCCAGGACCGTCATGGCTTAAATGATAGTAGCGTGCCTCCGTGCTGCTATCATTAAGTCCAGGCTGAGACTGAGCGCTCCGAGACCGGGGTGTTCAGTCTCAGCCCTTCCTGCTTGTGCCAGTTCATGTGATCGCCGTAGCAGCGATCACATGTACCGACATAGTGACAGACAGAGGCAGCATGCAAAGCATGCTGTCTGTGTCTGTCTTGTCTGCCTCTGTCTCCCTTACTATCAAAGTAAGGGAGACAGAAGTAGACGGGAGACACCTAGTGGTAAAAAAAACGAAAAAAAAAAAACAGCAGCTGGGGGTATTAACCCCTTCGCTGCTGGTGCAGGAGGCTGGCCAAATGCAGGTCAATTTTTGACCTGCAATTATAGACTTTTTTATTTTTTTTTAAATAAAAAAAACACAACACTTATTTTTTTAACAAAATTTTTTTTTTATTAAAAAAAAAACTATATAACTAAACAATATTGCAAGTGTGATTGTTGTGGAGCCATGTAATACACTTATATACACCACCAAATGTCAGGGATAAAAAAAGTGTCAAAATAGGATGGGAAAAAGGGACATGGGGATTTTCACCCAGGGGGGACAGTGGCCACTTTAAACTGCGCATTTTGTAGGTATGACTAACCGGTCATATTTTTCATGCAGTCTCCATAAAAATTTAACCCTTTGTGGCCAATTGATCCCAAGAGAAAAATCAAAAATGGTGTTTTTTTTTTTACTTTTTTTTTTTTAAATTTTCATAAAGTAAATGGTGGGTTATCTATATAAGTGGGGTATCAAATGAAAGCCCTATTTGTGCGTAGAAAAACAGTATATAATTTATGGGGGTGGAATAAAGTACTAAGAGGGAAAACACTGTTGAACAAAGACATAGTTAAAAAGGTCAGAATTGCTCCGGTCCTTAAGGGAAAACGACCTCAGATTTTCCCGGTCCTTAAGGGGTTAAAACACTTGAACGTTATACAGATTGCAATGCATAGCAAATCAGTGGGGATATTTATTCCCCTCTTTGGTACAGTTGGTTTGCTCCAGAATTGCACCCTTTTTAGCTTGATGAATCAGGGCCCAATGAGAACTGTCAGATCCCCCCGTGGTAACAGAAGTCGGCTGTCACTGACAACCCACCAGCCTTGTCACTGCAGGGAGCCAATCTGATCAGTTCCCTGCAGTGACTTTTAATTCTTGGGAAACAATGAGAAATGCGTGGGGAGGGCTGTCAGTTTTGACAGTCTGATTCCATGAAGACAAATATACCTGCACAGAGTGAAGGGCACAGAGCATTAGTAACAATGTGTCACACTGATCTATATTAAGGGTATGCTCCTGTGCATGTCTGAGATAGAGGAGGGCAGGCTGTTGCTGACAGTCTGTACCCCTCAAAAAAAAAAATATATATAATAAATTAAAAAAAATATTAACCCCTTAGTGACGGCCGCGTGCAGACGCGGCCGTCACTTAACGCCCGTCTAACTTTTTTTTTTTTTTTCTTCATTAGAATCCGGAGTCCCCGAACAGCGTGCAGCCGCGCGGGGATCCGGATTTCCTGGACGTACATGTACGTCCTCTGTCACTAAGTGACACCCACAGAGGACGTACATGTACGTCAATTGCCGCGAAGGGGTTAAAGGGATAGTAATGTTTCACAATAAAAGCAGCTCCAATTAATCATCATAGTACTTGGGCCATGGAGAGTGTTATTTCAATACTTTCAGAGTTCTAGTACAAGAGTAATTGAATGATAAAGTATCCCCCTCCTGCCCCTTTTACTGATGTAACACTGCTCACCTCAGAGCAGCAAGACTGTCCTGATGGATCACAGAGAGGGACAATGTTCAGTGATCATAAGGACAAAACCTGAAAAAACCTGTCAAGGGGGGCAGGGTTTTCCTTATGATCACAGTAAGAAGATTGTCCCTTGCTGTGACCTGTCCGGTCAAGAGATCAGATTCCACATCTGAGGGGAGGCGGCTTACACTAGGTAAAAGGGGCGGGAGGGGGATACTTTATCATTCAATTACTCTTGAACTACAACTCTGACTGTATTGAAATAACACTCTCCACGGCCCAAATTCTATGAATATTAATTGGAGCTGCTGTTTTTGTGAAACATTACTATCCCCCGGAACTATCACCCCTTCTAAACTTGCCCCCAAATAATTACCCATCTAGCGACTAACTGCTCAATAGTACTAGTCACCAGAATTACCACCGCATTATTGGGAATTCCTACCGTTCCCAGGACTGACAGCCAGGAAACAGCACAGACATCTTTGCATAGTACCGCGCGGCTCCTAACAACGCCTCCTACAGCAGACAGGGACTGACAACACAGGCGCACAGACGTCACTACGCAAAGATGTCTGCGCTGTTTCCTGGCTGTCAGTCCAGGAGCAGAAGGAATTCTCAATAACGCGGCAATAATTCTGGTGACTAGCGCTATTGAGCAGCTAGTCGCCAGATGGGTAATTATTTGGGGGCAAGTTTAGAAGGGGTGGTAGTTCTGCTTTAAGGGTATGTTCCTGTGCATGTCTGAGATAGAGGGGGTGCTGGTGGTTGACAGTTTGTGCCCCTCAAAAAATAAATAAAAACTTAATAAAATAAAAATATTGGCCACTTAAAAAATGTATTTTAATACTAACTAAACAACTTCAAAAATGCATTAACCCTTTGAGTGCAAGAGGGGTACATAACGCATTGCAGAGCAATGCGTTGCGTACCCCTCTGGCACTCAAAGGGTTAAAACATCGCTAAAAAAAAAGAAATTCCCTGAAATCTAGTTGAACACATTCATAGTATGAAAACATGAAATTTGGCAAATGAGCACACAACGCATTTCTTCATGTCGTGTTGCGCACCACACTGTTCATCAAGACACTAATCTTATAGAGTTAAGAAAGATCTAAATATTATATATATATAATATATATATATACACACACACACACACACACAAATAAATGTGATTATAAACACAAAAGAGTAATGATGTTTTATTATGAAAAAATATATATATATAGAATTGTGATGTATGAAGTACTCATTCAAAAGGGACTGCATCTCAAACGGAGGCTGGAATTAGTCATATGGCAAATGGATGAATGTGCCAGGAAATACTCAGATTTACTTGCGCATTTTCAAATTAATTAACGGCCGCGCTGAACCTGTTACTTGCTCATTTATCAACAAGAAGGCAACTCTGCCATTACCAGGTTCAGGCTGTAGGATCCCTTAGAAATCTCTAGGTTGGACACATGCACTTATCTGCTGTATGCAGCTCAGGAATTATGGTATCGATAACATATATTTGAATTGTATCTCCCTGCATCACATACATAAAGCAGGGGAAACTAGAATCAATCACTGATGAATTCCGGAAAGTATCAGTCAATGATCAAAGCAAAAAGCTGTGTATTGAATATGCTGCTTTCCCCGCATATTTATTAATTCTGACCTTGAGTACTCTCCAAGACATACTTGAAAATGATAGAAATCTCAATGTATTCTTCCTGGTAATACATTTTCTAAATAGATAGATAAATGAATCAAACTGTAATTTGTGAACTGGTCAGCAGGTGGCACTGTTGCAGCTAAAATACATATAAAATGTACATATCCAACTATGGTACTCAAGCTCTTTTTGCTTAAAGTACATCTTACATGAAGTCTGGAATTTTAGTGGCATCCCTAACGTTTTTTAGGCCACTCGTCAAGGGTGCAATGAGGGTGTAAATATATACATCCACCATAGAGAAGATGAAGGAGTAATGTCTAGTAATATAAAAAATAAAATTAAAAATAAATAAATAAAAAGTTCAGTTTCTACCTAAAAGCGATACTACTAAAAGCAGCCACTTTTGCAAGAACAGAAAACATGAGAAATATGATGTACTGAGTGCTAAAAAGCCACTTTATAATGGGTGAAAACAAACAGGGTAATTGGTAATGTCGATATTATTTTCAAGTATTCATTCTTTGTCTTAGATATGCATATACGATAACTTATAATGATTATAAATGTTATGGACATGCATTGAGCCACGCTGGATGATTTATTGTCTTGTGTGTCACTTTCATCCTGTTGCTACAATTGGTTTCAGCAGATATAGGGGTGGTAACACTGTTCCCTTTAATTGATTGTCCAATCACAGGTCTTTTTGGTACTTTTCAAACTTGGCTGTTCCGATTGTTTGTTTGATCCATGACTAAGCGTTGTATAGCGTGAAACGTGTAAGATGTGCTTTATGTAACCATTATCAAGTGTATTTGTGTCCCGCTCCCTCCATGTTTGGAAGAAGTGGCCTGTTGTTTTTATTATCCGAAATAAAAGCTTTATTTTACAACATCCCGCACGACTTATCCCACTGTATTCATCCCGTGAGAGGATCCACGTTCCAGCGACGAGTGCTCCCATACCCCCTTGTGGGTGCCCGGTAAGAACAGAATGGCCACAGCACTCAAAGGGTTAACCTATCAGTCTTCTGACTCCCATGATATGAATACAAGAACCTCAGAGAAGCTCAGTAATGAGGTGTAAACTTGTAATAAAATCACCTCCACAGGTAAACGGTCCGTTAATACAGCTGTAAACTGGGTAATCCAACTCCAGGGAAGCCAGTTACTGGGAACCTGCCTACCGGGGTGGGGGGGGATTATATACAGCCATGTATCTAAGAGAGGGGGGACACTTTATAATTCAATTACTCTGGAATTACACATCGTAGAGAATGATAATACCGCTCTGCATAGACCAAAGACTATAAAGAATAATCGGAACTGCATGCATTTATTTTGAAACATTACTATCCCTTTAAGAAGAACTGCTGCGATTCAAGTTCAAAGCAACTGAACTGGGGATAAATAAAAATCAGAAACTCAGAACTTGATGGCAGACAAGAACCATTTGGCCCATCTAGTCTTCCCATCCAACGGATTTAAAAGGAACACTAATCTCCGTATAAGAAAATGGGTTATGTCAATTTAAATACTACGTACCTCCTGTCACCACCTGTAAAAGGAATTACTTTATGTTTGATCTCAAAAACAGAACCCTAAACTTGCATTTTTAGTGCATAATTGTCCCTTTGAACTCCCTATTTTTCCCAATTTTTTCCCCAAATATGATGAAAATGTGAATGAAAATGCTGTTACATGTGATCCCTCCTGGAGCGATCACGTGTAACGGCAACAGAGAGAAAAACTGAAACCGTTTCAGCATTTGCAGAATGACAGCAGCACATTTAACCCATAACGTGCCAGGACCCAAACAGACAGCCAGACAGCCGTGACGGTCCTAGCAAGTCATTTGGCATTAAGGACGCTCTTGTTTAGATTAGTACCAGTACTCTTGTGCTCAGAAAGGTGCTTTCCATTTCAAAGGCCATTTACGAACAATGCAACAGTCTCGCTTCAGAGACACCAATCAAAATTGCAATGGTAATGGGAGTCACAGAGCTCTGAAAAGGCACATATCACTGCCCTGTTGAGTATATGTAAGACTAGATTTTAGGCATCAGAAAATAGATAAGTATCCGATATTTAAGATAATGTTTAGTTGTAACTTTGAAATATGGCTTTTACACCGCTCAAATGCTTGAGACGTCTCACCACGCATCGCTTTGCATTACACTGGAGACACCTCCTCTAGCATTCAAGGGGCGAAAATGACCATAAAATTGGTGAGAATTTTTTTTCCCCCTGTATTTCTCCATTTCTTAGTAAATCAACTTAATTCACTGTGAAACCCCCATTCAGCTCCTCACCTTCTTTTTGAGGGTCATGGCGCTACGCAAGTGGATGGCCAGCTGGCGGATATAGATAAATATGTGCTGGTAAGATGCCTGGACGTCTAGCGCGTACATCTCCGTCAGAGTTCTCTGCATGAAGTTGATCATCGGCAGGGCATTGGGGGAAGTGAATTTAGAGTTCTTCACATAGGAAATGTACATTTTCTGCAAGGTGGACACAAATCAAAATGAGGGGATGTATAAAAATGGTTCAATAAAGTGTAATAGGCTATCACTACTAAATTCACTGTGTCACACCCGATCCACACCCCCACTCTCCACTGTGTCCCACCCGAGCCACACCCCCACTCTCCACTGTGTCACGACTGATCCACACCCCCACTCTCCACTGTGTCCCGCCCGATCCACACCCCCACTCTCCACTGTGTCCAACCCGATCCACACCCCCACTCTCCACTGTGTCCCACCCGATCCACACCCCCACTCTCCACTGTGTCACGACTAATCCACACCCCCACTCTCCACTGTGTCACGACCAATCCACACCCCCACTCTCCACTGTGTCACGACCAATCCACACCCCCACTCTCCACTGTGTCACGACCAATCCACACCCCCACTCTCCACTGTGTCCCGCCCAATCCACACCCCACTCTACACTGTGTCCCGCCCAATCCACACCCCACTCTACACTGTGTCCCGCCCAATCCACACCCCACTCTACACTGTGTCCCACCCAATCCACACCCCACTCTACACTGTGTCCTGCCCAATCCACACCCCCACTCTCCACTGTGTCACGACCAATCCACACCCCACTCTCCACTGTGTCCCGACCCATCCACACCCCACTCTACACTGTGTCCCGCCCAATCCACACCCCACTCTCCACTGTGTCCCGACCCATCCACACCTCACTCTACACTGTGTCCCACCCAATCCAGACCCCAATGTTTACTGTGTCCCACCCAAACCACACCCCACTCTCCACTGTGTCCCAGCCAATCTACACCCCACTCTCTACTGTTTCCCAACCCAACCCCCACCCCACTCTTCCCTGCCCAATCCACACCCCACTCTCCACTGTGTCCCACCTGATCCATACCCCACTCTCCCCTGCCCGATCCACACCCCACTCTCCACTGTCTCCCACCCAATCCACACCCCACTCTCCCCTGCCCGATCCAAAGCCCACTCTGCCTGATCCACACCCCCACACCCCACTCTCCGATCTACACTCCACTCTCCCCTGCCTGATCCACACCCCCATACCCCACTCTCCTCTGCCTGATCCCCGCACCCCACTGTCCTCTGCCCGAGCTGCACCCCACACTCCTCTGCCCAATCCCCGCACCCCACTCTGACCAATCTGCACCCTACTCTCCACTGCCCAGTCCACGCCCCACTCTGCCCAATCCACACCCAACTCTCCTCTGTGTCCTGCCTGATCCACACCCCACTCTCCCCTTTAAAAAAGGCAATATAAGACCACAACTTACTTGTTCAACTTTAAAAGAACAGTAAGCCATTTTAATGAAATACATGTATGTTATACTGCTTTTACCATCAAGGAAAACATGGATACTCAAACTGCTGTGAGAATTTTATTCAAAAGTTATTCCAGCTCAGATTTTTGTTAATTTATTTTTATTAAAGTGCACTTTTATGTTGGGATCATCAGATGTTACTGTTCCTATCAGTGTATAAAATAAAAATGTATTTTTGGAAACTAGTTGGCACTTTTAATTACATGCAGTAAACCCTTTGCGTGACAGAGGGGTACGAGACGTATTGCTTTGCAATGCGTTGCATACCCCTCTGGCGCTCAAAGGGTTAAAAATAATTTAGAATAAATAATTTTTGAATGACGCATTTCACAGCAGTGCTGATACCCTTTGTTACAATCACCAGCAAAGCCTATACCATATAATTCTCATTAAAGTAGAACTTAGCTCACCTTAAAGGGATAGTAATGTTTCACAAAAACAGCAGCGCCAATTAATCTTCATAAGATTTGGGCCATGGAGAGTGTTATTTCAATACTGTCAGAGTTGTAGTTCAAGAGTTATTGAATGATAAAGTATCCGCCTCCCGCCCCTTTTACCTAGTGTAAGCCTCCTCCCCTCAGATGTGGAATCTGGTCTCTTGACCCGACAGGTCACAGCAAGGGACAATCTTCTTACTGTGAACATAAGGAAAACCCTGCCCCCCTTGAAAGGTTTTTCCTTATGATCACTGAAGATTGTCCCTCTCTGTGATCCATCCGGACAGTCTTGCTGCTCTGAGATGAGCAGTGTTACTCAATTACTCTTGAATTAAAACTCTGACAGTATTGAAATAACACTCTCCAAGGCCCAAATACTATGAAGATTAATTGGAGCTGCTTTTATTATGAAACATAACTATCCCTTTAACATTGCTTTGCAATGCATTCCGTATCCCTCTGGCAGTCAAAGGGTTCATTCAAGTTTGCGTATTTGAAAACTGCATTAAAAACTGCCTGTGTGTCATGTTATCCAAAAAAAAAAACCAGCAAATGTATAGTTAACCCCGTAACTCTTTGAGTGCCAGAGGGGGTACGCAACACATTGCTTTGCAAATCGTTGAGAACCCTTCTAGCACTTGAAGGGTTAAGGAATAACGATCTTCCCTTAAAGGAGCAGTAAACTTTTTTTTTACGAAAACGTGTATTTTATAGAGCTTTCCCTGCTGAATAAAACAAGAGCACTCCGACTACTGTAGATTTTTTTATTCAAAAATTATAGCAGTTCAAATAATCAGGAAGTGAATTTACTGTGATTACTTCCTGATAGTTCTGACAGGAAGTGACTCAGCAGTTTCTATCACATTCTATGGAGAACTGTATGTCACTGACTTTTCTGACTTTCCTCTCCATTAGAATCTAACAGGAAATTTAATTAGAATTTGACCACTAGTGGGCACTGCTAATATAAAAAAACATGGGTTTAAACTGTAATAACTCTGGAAATATAAATCTCTCAGCAGTGGGAGTACCCTTATTTTACTCAGTAGGAAAATACCTACGATATATATTTTTTCATAAAAAAAGTTTACTGCTCCTTTAAGGACCACTTTGAAGTTGGTCGGAGCGCCAGCACATGTGACTGATTTGGTGGACAGGCGTACCAACTGGAGTTCTGAGAGACACCTCTCTGCTCTTGGAGCGGTCAGTTTTGGATTCCGCTACTGTTTACAGCGTTCCCGCACGTTCTCTGTAATCACAAAATATGTGAAGTGCCAGGACTGTCACCGGTCCTTTAGGCAAGGATACAGGTGACAGTCCTGATACGTCACCAGTTGTTAAGGAGAGATTCACACTTCTTACATATGCTAATTGCTCTAACAGTGATGTTTTATTATGCTAATTAAGCTGATCAGTGACATTTCATATGCTATTGAAGCCTTTTTTAGTTATGTGTTATATGCTAATTAAAGCAAAACTTTCACCTTCTATAAAGTCACCCTCTAATAATTAAAGGGATAGTAAAACTTTATTACTATCCCCCACATTGTAGAGATTTGTAAAATAGTTTAATAGCCCCAGATTCATATGGTTTGAGAGATAACCGAAGGCAAAGGTTCCCCCTCTCTTCCCCTTTCCTGAAGTCAGCGTTGTGCTGACTGCAGGGATATCCGGTCTGACTTCCATCAGGCGGCTCTACAGCAGAGCCGCGATCGCGTTAGTGACAAATAATTATTTCACTGAAACGGTCTTCTACATGTGCTTGCAAACCAATCACAGACCAATCACACGTGGAAGACCGTTTCAGTGAAATAATTCTTTGTCACTAACGGGATCTCGGCTCAGCTGCAGAGCCACAAGCCTGTCGTACGACAGACTTCCCCTGCAGTCAGTACAACGCTGACTTCAGGGAAGGGGGAGGGAGGGGGGAACTTTGCCTTCTGTTATCTCTCAAACCGTTTGAGAGATGAACCTGGGGGCTATTACATTATTTTGCAAATATGTACAATATGGGGGATAGTAATAATAAAGTATTACTATCCCTTTAAGCACATGGAGACTAGCTTCATAATAGTTCTATTAGATCTCAGAAGTGCCAGATTCTGAAGTAATCCTTAATGTTCAGAGACTGACGGCCAGGTTACTGCAGTCTCAGCCGTCAGTCCCTTGCGGTGCCTTTCGGCACTGTGCAATATCTCCTAAAGGAGACAGGGACTGACAGCACAAGCGGCTCTAAGACAAGATGTCTGCGCTGATGCCTGGCTTCCGGTCTCTGAAGAGTAAGTATTTCTTTAGAATCGGATACTTCTGAGATGTAATAGAACTATTATGAAGCTAGTCGCATTATGCCTAATTATTGGAGGGCGACTTTACATAAGTTGAAAGTTCTGCTTTAAGCTTTCAGTTAAGAAGCTGTGTGCGGTACCAGGAAATGTTCCCTTTCACTTTTCCCAGAAGTAAGTGTGAATATCTCCTAAACTGTACATCTGCTGGAATTCTGGTTAACATGACACATACTCTGTTTTTAATGACGTTTTTCAAATATGAAAACTTTAAAGGGGAAACATCACCCCAAATAAAGTCCACCCCACCTTATTAGGTATCTAGCGATAGGCTTAACAATCAAATGGTTATGTAGAATAAAGACCGCGTTAGTCAGAAATCCTTCATTAGCAGACCCTGACGGCCAGGCAACAGCACTCTAGAGGTATCTGCGCGTCTGCACCGTCAGTCCCTTACGGTACCATGCAGCGCCTCCTAGAGGACTCCGGGACTGATGTCGCAGGCGCGTAGACGTCTGTAAGCAAACATGTCTGTGTGGTTTCCTGACTGTCAATGTCGGCTGGGGCAGGAATTATGAGTAACGCTGTGTTTATACTACATAACAGTTTGCCTGTTAAGCTTATCTCGAGATGCCTAATTAGGTCGGGTGGACTTTAGTTGGTGTGATACTTCCCCTTTAATTAAGGTGAAAGATCCAGTTTAAAAATGTGTTACTACTCTTTAGAGAGATCTCCAGAATTAAGACAGAAAAAAAACCCAGTCCATCTTACCTTTAGCACTGGGTTAAGGTACGAGTCTTGTCTGTGTCTGCATATTTTGTTCAGCACCAAGAAAGCTAAAACTCTGATCGTTTCCTCCCCTTGGCTCCAGAGGGCGATAGCTTGCTGCTCAAAGACAAACCACATTACACAATCGTTACAAACAATCATACACACTGGGGAATATCAAAGGAAAAGTTCTGAACAAAGTTTAAAAATATACAAACCAATTCAGGTCTGTAAGCTCTACAAGGCATGGACCTTTCATCGTCATGTATATCCACCTGTTGTCCCCCTTTATAAGCAATTAATCACTGCACTTATTGTACCTCTTCTATATCAAATGTAAACTGTAAATTGCCAAGTGCACTGGTTGGCGCTCAGGGCTGGATTTACATCTCAGGAGCCTGTAGGTTCAGATATCTGAAGTGCCCCCACCCCCTTGGCCATCTCCACAATGCTCCAAATCTCCACATTGCCCTCACATTATCACCTTCACATTGCACCCCATCAGCTCCACATTGCACCCCATCATCTCAACATTGCCCCATTCAGCTCCACATTACCCTCACATTGCCCCCCCATCAGCTCCACATCGCTTGCCCCCCCATCATCCACATATTGACCTCACACTGACCCCATTATCTCCAAATTAAGCCTCATTCTCTCCCCCACATCCATTTCCTACCTCCCTGGTGGTCCAGCGGCTGGAGAGATCTGTGGTTCTGCACAGACCTGCAGCTGCTGGAGCTCCCGCGCAGTATTCTCTTTAGTAATGCAGAGCGCTGGGACATGATGTCATCTCCCAGCGCTCTGCATTACTAAAGAGCCAGGAGAGCTCAGCAGCTAAAGGCACAGCTTACAATGCAGAGGCGGGCGGCGCAGCATGGCAAGCCACGCCAAAAAAAAAATATATATATCAACTGCAGTGGCAGGCGCCCCTCTGTAGGGTGAGCCTGTAGGCAGATGCCTACTCTTCCTTATGGAAAATAAGGCCCTGTTGGCGCTACATAAATAAAATATACAATACAATACAATTCAGGGTGACAGGTCAAGATTAAAATGGGACTTTTAATGACTTAACGCTAACTCCCAGCTGATGGGAATTGTAGTCCAACAACAGCTACAGAGCCACAAGTTATCCAACTCCTGAGTTAGAGCATGCCTCACCTTCAGCAGCAGCCGGGTATGCTTTGGGAAGCAGAGGTAGAAATGGATGATGGAGTTAACATGCTGCAAGACAGCCGCTCCTACCGTCGCCTCTGTGAGACAGGTCAGCAGCTGTAACATAAGAAAATAAAATTACAAGATATTACAAAGATAAATGGTCTTTTAGGGAAGCCTGCACCTCCCGTGAAATAGGACACTTACAGCTGTATTCACTAATCTAAAAAAAAAGGTGCAATTCCTGAGTAAACTAACTGCACCACAGGGGAAAAATTAAAACCTCCATGGACGTAAATGGGGCATTTAACCCCTTGAATATAGGTTGCCAATGCATGGTTTCTGAATGTGTCGCAGACCTCGCAAGCACTGAAGATATTAAAAGACAATTTCAATAATCTGAAGTTTGTTTTTTGTTTTTAACTATTTGTTCCTTATGGAGAATGTTGGTTTGCTCCAGAACTGAACTGGTTTAGCTTCCTGCATACAGCCCTACATAACGGACGCTGAGTTAACAAAGGGTAAAGGAGATGATGGGGAGAAGCCAAGTCTTTTTTCATTGAAGTGGTCTGTCTCCTAGTGGGAGGAGTTTTAGTCAATGGTCTACATGTCCGATTGGTGGACACATGCAGTAAAAGATATGATAGGAGGAGTCAAGTCATTTTCACTGAAGTGGGAGGAGCAATACACAATGGTCTATGTTCCACCAATAGGACGTAAGAGAGTCACCATTATATACCAGCGTTCTGTCTCACACGTCTTTGCACTGTAAGCAATGTGGCACATCTAACATCTATCTAGATAAAAGCTACATTCAAGGCACAAAATAAGAGTTTTTAAATCTAAAGGAAAATGTTTTCAAAGCAGCAGTGGTACAAATTTCCACCCAATTGCAACCTACAAGGCAGGTCACCCATGTTTCTTCATAAGAAATGCATGTGTGAGGGCTGCATTTACTTTTTATGTATAAAATGGTGAATTATAGCCTGTTAATTTATTCAAAAATATGGATTTTGGTTTTAGCAGCAATACAACAGCAGTACAAAAACAGTTGAATCAGCTTTAAAGTGATCGTAATTTAATGTATTACATACATTTAGTTCGGTAGATATTTAAAAAATAAATTAATTGCTCCGTTTCCGATCTACCAAACCTTTATGGTTTGGGAAATATCAGACTGCAAAGTTCCTTCTTTCCTCCCCTTGTGGTGACGTCAGCTTTCTAACGTAGAGACGGAGATCCCAGTCCATAGACAGACCTGTGGCTCTTCAGCAGAGTCGTGATCGCAGTAGTTACTAAGAAATACTTCATCTGAACGGTCTACAACGTGTGCTTGCAAACCAGGCACACGTTGTAGACCGTTCAGATAAAGTATTTCTTTGTAACTACCGCGATCACGGCTCTGCTGAAGAGCCACAGGTCTGTCTATGGACTGGGATCTCCGTCTGTAAGTTAGAAAGCTGACGTCACCACAAGGGGAGGGAAGGGGGAAATTTGTAGACTTACATCTCCCAAATCATAAAGGTTTGGGAGATCGGAAACGGCACAATTAATTTATTTTTAAATATCTACCGAACTAAATGTATGTAATTTCATGTATTACTATCACTTTAAACATACAAAAGTGCATAGCTGCAGGCTTAGGGATGGTCAGTGATCAGTTTTTATTTATTTACTAGTTGAACAGCCCGTTACACGGGCCACAGTGTCACAGCCACCCAGCCGCGGGGCAGTCACGCGCAGTAGAGACTGCCCGCGCCATGTCTACTGCGCATGACTGCAGCACGTGCAGCAGTGTCTACTGTGCATGTCGCTGCGTTATACACGATTTAGTGAATTATTATATAGGATTGAGAATACTGGTTTTAACCCTTTGTGAGTGCCAGAGGGGTATGAATCGCATTGCTCCGCAATGAGTTTTGTACCCCTCTGGCACTCACAGGATTAACAGACTGAACTGTTCAAGAACTACAGGGTGGCATTTGCATGGATGTGATGGATAATCAGGTTTGCTCCTACTAAACTATTAGCTCATGTGTGCTAGCTAATTACGTTAAAGGGATAGTAATGTTACAAAAAAACAGGAGCTCCAATTAATCTTCACAGTATTTGGGCCATGGAGAGTGTTATTTCAATACTGTCAGAGTTGTAGTACAAGAGTAATTGAATGATAAAATATCCCCCTCCCGCCCCTTTTACCTAGTGTACGTCATCTCTCCTCAGATGTGGAATCTGGTCTCTTGACCGGACAGGTCACAACAAGGGACAATCTTCTTACTGTGATCATAAGGAAAGCCCTGCCCCCTTGACAGGTTTTTCAGGTTTCTCCTTATGATCACTGAAGATTGTCCCTCTCTGAGATCCATCCGGACAGTCTTGCTGCTCTGAGGTGAGCAGTGTTACATCAGTAAAAGGGGAAGGAGGGGGATACTTTATCATTCAGTTACTCTTGTACTACAACTCTGGCAGTATTGATATAACACTCACCATGGTCCAAATACTGTGAAAATTAATCAGAGTTGCTTTTTTGTGAAATATTACTATTTGTTAAAAAAAAAAAAAAAAATTGACATCCTAGTTGAAGAAGTTTTACCCCATGGTCCCTGTGTGCAGGCTCCTCCCCCACAGACCAAATCCCATGCAGTATAGTACAGCTTAAACTTTTGCTCAAATCATGTATACACATCACAGACTCCAAATAAAATCATTGTCATGTTTATTAACCACCATTCAAACTACACACCATGAGGCATCAGCAATGAAAACTCACAACCACCTGATTCACTAATACAATGTTCCTCTCCAATGTTTCCGAACGCTTAAAGTGTTAGTAATGTCTGAAAAAAAAACTTTTTTGCATTTAGAAGAGCTGTGGTTTAAGAGATACGGACGTTTAAAGTTTGATTTCTCCTACTGAAAGCTGTAAAGCTGTCAGCAGGAGATTCGTGTCGGTCGACACTCTGGCGCTTGAGAAGTGCCGGGATCTCGTTACTTACACGGAATCCCTTCATTGGAATGGTCTAAAACGTGTGCCTGAACACTAGGCCTGAACACTAGGCACACGTTTTAGACCATTCCAATGAAGGGATTCCGTGTAAATAACGAGATCCCGGCACTTCTCAAGTGCCAGAGTGTCGACCGACACGGATCTTCTGCTGACACCTTTACAGCTGTCAGTAGGAGAAATCAAATTTTAAACGCCCGTATCTCTTAAACCATAGCGGTTTGAGAGATACGTTTCTTTGCATTTAGATCAGCTTTTTAAGCTCTTCTAAATGCAAAAAAGTTTTCATCAGACATTACTAACACTTTAATCATTGCGGATGCCTCATGAAGTGTATATACTGAATGGTTGTTAATAAACAGTGATTTTATTCAGAGCCTGTGGCTACATGATTTGAGAAACTCAACTGACGCTATACTACTTGTGTTAGATTCCCATAGTTTAACCTTTTGTGCGCCAGAGAGCTGCTCAAACTCTGGTATTCAAAATGGTAAAAAGATCAGTAGATCCCTTCAGTATTCATTCTGGTGCAGTTCACATCTGTTATCAACCAATAATCATCCAGACTTCCTGTCACAGACTATGAAATAAGGGTTTGTTTGTTTTTTTTACCTTCTATTGGATCAACAGCGGTAAACAAGAATAGGAAAAGGGTTGAACCTGATGGACGCAAGACTTTTTTCAACCTAAACTACTATGTAACAATGTAACATTCGCTAGTGAATGTGGGACAACAGGCCCTTCCATCTGCCTGCACTTCATAAATAAGCCTCTGGGGGTGCAGTAGTTAAGAACAACTTTGGCAGTGCCTAAGATTTTTTGATTAATGTGCCCCCAGCACTAAAGTAAGGAGGCTCTGTTTATTCTCTTTAACCCTCAGAGAGCCAGTGAAGTATCCAACACATTGCAACGCAACCTCTCTCTGCCAACACTTGTGTCGCGCTCCCATATGGCACTAAACAGAATGATGAGCAATGCAAATTCCATCTCAAGATCACCATTTCCTAACTTGGCGACATTAACACTATGAGTGCCAGAGGAGTATGCAAAGCATTGATTTGCAAGACATTGCATACTCCTGGGCACTCAAAGGGTTAACTCCTTCGGGTTCACACAGGCAACTTTGCAACGCAACTTGTTTGTAGGAAATTAAATGCTGATGTGTTTTTGGGTCTAGTGAATAGTTAGGTTTTATTATTTCAATGAACAGATGATAAAAACCAGAGGGAAAATGCAGCTACCTGCAATAGTTCAGAGATTTTAAAGGGATAGTAATGGTTAATTTTAAGTTGACTTAATATTGTAGACATTTAAAAAAGGTTAACATCGATGTAAGTCTTATCTCTCAGACCTTTATGGTTTGAGAGATATAACTTGCTAAAGTTACCTTTTCCTGGCTGTTTCATTCAAGTCTGCCATCTAGCTGACAGCTGCAGATTCCAGTCATTTGACCAGACTGAGGCTCTTCAGCAGATCTGAAATCACGCTATTTAGAAATAAATACTTCATTGGAATGGTCCACAAAGTGTGCTTGCAAACCAGGCACACTTTGTAGACCGTTCTAAATGAAGTATTTGTCTTTAGATATCGTTATATCGGCGCTACTGAAGAGCCGCATCTGGTCAAGCAACGAGAATCTGCTTCTGACAGCTTTACAGCTCGTCAAGCAGAAAAGGGAGGGATGAGAGAATTTTATTTTCCTATATCTCTCAAACCATAACGGTTTGAGAGATACGAATAAGTTCAAGTACTCTTTTTTAATTGTATCTACCATATAGTTAATACTTTTTTCTGACATTACTATCCTTTTAAGGTGACCTCAATGAGATTCAGTTGAAAGCAATAATGTCAATTTGTAGCTGTTTTATTGCACTGTACGAGGAAAAGTACTGCATGTTGCACCTCTCTGCAGTCGAAGCATGTTGACTGTGTGAAATATCCCATAAAATTATGACAGTTGGCTTCAGTGCAGAGAGGTAGTTGATCCAGGAAATTATCTGACTGCCATTTGAAGTCAGTAAGGAATCTTTTTTACCCAGTTGGGGCTAAATTGGAAATGGCTTCAATTTTTTTTGCCTTCCTATGGATCAACAGGTGTGATTTGGAATGGGCTGCACTTGATGGACGCATTTCTTTTTTCAGTGTCACCCCATGTGGAAGGGGCAGGACCAGGGGAACGTGAAACATACGGTGTAGCACAACACAGAACCAGAGAGGTTAGCAGGAATGAGGGGGAGATCATTACCTGAATGACAGAGTTCAAATACATCTTAATGTCAAGACGGAGTTTCTTCCAAAGAGAACTACTGGAGGGATTCACCAACCTGCAAGACAAACAGCAAGATTTAAAAAGGGAACTACACTCAAATATAAAAGTAACTACAATTATTTATCAATCAGAATGACGTACCTAGGTAGGAGTCCATCATACAGCAGTCAGGTGTATCTATATAATTACTGTGTGTAACAGAAGCACTTACCTAGGTAGGAGTCCATCATACAGCAGTCAGGTGTATCTATATAATTACTGTGTGTAACAGAAGCACTTACCTAGGTAGGAGTCCATCATACAGTAGTCAGGTGTATCTATATAATTACTGTGTGTAACAGAAGCACTTACCTAGGTAGGAGTCCATCATACAGTAGTCAGGTGTATCTATATAATTACTGTGTGTAACAGAAGCACTTACCTAGGTAGGAGTCCATCATACAGCAGTCAGGTGTATGTATATAATTACTGCGTGTAACAGAAGTACTTACCTAGGTAGGAGTCCATCACACAGCAGTCAGGTGTATCTATATAATTACTGTATGTAACAGAAGCACTTACCTAGGTAGGAGTCCATCACACAGCAGTCAGGTGTATGTATATAATTACTGTGTGTAACAGAAGCACTTACCTAGGTAGGAGTCCATCACACAGCAGTCAGGTGTATCTATATAATTACTGTGTGTAACAGAAGCACTTACCTAGGTAGGAGTCCATCATACAGTAGTCAGGTGTATCTATATAATTACTGTGTGTAACAGAAGCACTTACCTAGGTAGGAGTCCATCATACAGCAGTCAGGTGTATGTATATAATTACTGCGTGTAACAGAAGTACTTACCTAGGTAGGAGTCCATCACACAGCAGTCAGGTGTATGTATATAATTACTGCATGTAACAGAAGCACTTACCTAGGTAGGAGTCCATCACACAGCAGTCAGGTGTATGTATATAATTACTGTGTGTAACAGAAGCACTTACCTAGGTAGGAGTCCATCACACAGCAGTCAGGTGTATGTATATAATTACTGTGTGTAACAGAAGCACTTACCTAGGTAGGAGTCCATCACACAGCAGTCAGGTGTATGTATATAATTACTGTGTGTAACAGAAGCACTTACCTAGGTAGGAGTCCATCACACAGCAGTCAGGTGTATCTATATAATTACTGTGTGTAACAGAAGCACTTACCTAGGTAGGAGTCCATCATACAGCAGTCAGGTGTATGTATATAATTACAGTGTGTAACAGAAGCACTTACCTAGGTAGGAGTCCATCACACAGCAGTCAGGTGTATCTATATAATTACTGTGTGTAACAGAAGCACTTACCTAGGTAGGAGTCCATCACACAGCAGTCAGGTGTATCTATATAATTACTGTGTGTAACAGAAGCACTTACCTAGGTAGGAGTCCATCATACAGCAGTCAGGTGTATGTATATAATTACTGTGTGTAACAGAAGCACTTACCTAGGTAGGAGTCCATCATACAGCAGTCAGGTGTATCTATATAATTACTGTGTGTAACAGAAGGACTTACCTAGGAAGGAGTCCATCATACAGCAGTCAGGTGTATCTGTATAATTACTGTGTGTAACAGAAGCACTTACCTAGGTAAGAGTCCATCACACAGCAGTCAGGTGTATCTGTATAATTACTGTGTGTAACAGAAGCACTTACCTAGGTAGGAGTCCATCAAACAGCAGCCAGGTGTATGTATATAATTACTGTGTAACAGAAGCACTTACTTAGGCATGAGTCATCAAAGAGTAGTCAGATGTATCTATATATACTTAATTTTATTTGAATTTTATCTATGCTATAGTCCACTACTTGTTGATCAAGTTTACTATCTGATAAAGACAAGTGACCCTTTACCGGCAGTTCAGGACTACTGAAGTCCATTGTTTGATGTGAGGAGATGTGACCTTGAGGCAGAGCGCAGTAGAGATCGCTGTGTACAGGAAACTGCAGACACAATGCAGAATACTTATAGATAAACACACCTGGCTGATGTATGAAGGGAACTTTCACAGTTATGTTGATATGTGAACCATTTCAGGAACAGAGGGACGCAGAATTAATTACAACGTAACAAGCTGCACAACTCACTGGTCCTTAAAAGTTTTAAACAAATTAAGATTATTTAACCCTTTGAGTGCCAGAGTACGCAACGCACTGCAGAGCAATGCATTGTGTACCCCCCTCTGGCACTCAAAGGGTTAATCAGACAATATACAATAAAAATCAGACTTGCATCTTGATCAACGTACTTAGTCCCCTTTGCCGGTTTCAGCTGAAGTTTCTTCTCCAGGTGCACAAACAGATCCCGAATACAAAAGGACACCAACGAATTAAACACTATGAACAGAGAAAACACGTCAGAGGACGACTGTTGGCAGCGAGCCAGCAATATAGAATGGCCTCATCTCCCACCAGCCTTCTAGTTTACATTGATAAAGAACAAACGGGAATTACAGAATGCCCTTGTGTGACCTTATAATACCAGCACACCACGAACAGAGGTATAAATGAATGTGCAGATATCAAGGAAGAGAAATCAGGGAGATGCAGATAGGAAAGCAATGGTGTCTTAAAGGCATAGTAATACTTTGTTTTATCTTTATTTTATTTTGTAGGCATTAAAAAAACATGAACAACAATATAAGTTATCTCTCAAACCTTTATGGTATGAGAGATATCCACAAGTAAAGTTTCCCCTCCCGCCCCTTTTACCTAGTGTAAGCCATCTCTTCTCAGATGTGGAATCCAGTCCATAGACCAGACAGATAACAGCAGGGGACAATCTTCTTCCTATGAGAACAATGAAAGCCCTGCCCCCCTTGACAAGTTTTTCAGGTTTTTCCCTTATCTTAATTGAAGATTGTCCCTCTCTGCAGTCTACCTGGGCACCTCCCTTCTGATCTGGCTGAGCAGTGTTACATCAGTAAAAGGGGCGGGAGGGGGATACTTTGTCATTCAATTACTCTTGAACTACAACTCTGACAGAATTGAAATAACACTCTCCAAAGTCCAAATACTATAATGATTAATTAGAGCTGCTTTTATTATGAAACATTACTATCCCTTTAAAGGGATATTGGTTATTACAAAGATACATTTAGGACAATATCACTATAAAACACAGAGAATTGTATTTATTCAGACCTATAGTGAAATAAACATAAATAAAGGAAATGATGTGGGAAGGACATTCCTTTGCATGGGGGTTCAATCACAGTTTAAAATTATTGTGCTATTTTATACTTAACTTGATCGTAATGTTTCAAAAAACAGGAGCTCCAATTAATCTTCATAGTACATGGGCCACGGAGAGTGTTATTTCAATACTGTCACAGTTGTAGTACAAGAGTAATTGAATGACAAAATATCCCCCTCCCGCCCCTTTTACCTAGTGTAAGTCACCTCCCCTCAGATGTGGAATCTGGTCACTTGACCGGACAGATCACACCAAGTAACAATCTTTTTACTGTGACCATAAGGAAAACCCTGCCCCCTTGACAGGTTTTTCAGGTTTTTCCTTATGATCACTGAAGATTGTCCCTCTCTGTGATCCATCCGGACAGTCTTGCTGCTCTGAGGTGAGCAGTGTTTCATCAGTAAAAGCGGCGGGAGGGGGATACTTTATCATTCAATTACTCTTGTACTACAACTCTGACAGTATTGAAATAACACTCTCCATGGCCCAAATACTATGGAGATTAATCGGAGCTGCTTTTATTGTGACGCATTGCCATGCCTTTAGTTACAAACTGTGGCCTCCCCCAGATGCCCACGTTCCCTGCAGACTTCCATTAACCACTTGAGGACCAGGAACAAAAGAATGTGTTGCAAATCCCTCTGGCCCCCGAGAGGTTATAGATTATATGCGAACACATACACACACAAGTCTGCACACTCAACACCACCTATGAAAATGTGTATATTAAAAAAAGTTTAAAACAATTAATGATAAAATAGTTAATTTATGATACATAAGTCTTGTTGAAATATATGCTTTGCTCATTGAGAAAAATTCTCAGGCAAGCAAATGTCGGGTGCTCAGGTTTGCCAAAAAAATGCAAAATTGCAGTTAGATTGCTTATGTTTAGTCCCCCCCCCCCCCCCGCCCCACAGTAGCTAATACTGTCAACGCCAGCTAGAACCCAGTACAGGCTATTTTTGTGTATTTTGCACAGATATTTGAAAACACTTTTCTTTTTTTCTCCCTTCAGCAATTGGGGCACTGGTTACGTCTGTGTGGCAACCAGACATCTACCAATAATAAGAAAAAGCAACCAGAAGGGGCGCTCTCCACTAATAATTAGAGTGCATTAATACACAGTGAAGTGAAAAATAATACTCACAAAGTGAAAATCACCGGCTAATCCAACTAAGCCGGTGA
This sequence comes from Rhinophrynus dorsalis, assembly GCA_037306005.1. Lineage (NCBI taxonomy): Eukaryota > Metazoa > Chordata > Amphibia > Anura > Rhinophrynidae > Rhinophrynus > Rhinophrynus dorsalis. Next base: position 390,529,641 of record CM074724.1, read on the forward strand.
TAATAGCGTGCAGGGTATAACTATCTGCCCTGCTCAGAGTTCCACCTCCCGCAGGAAAAGTCCACTCGTCCAAAGAATACAAAATTTATTCTTAATAATAATATTATAATAATAAAATACATAAAATGAATTACAAACAAATTAAAATTAATGCCAGAAACCAGGTCCAAGTAAATACTCATTTGTGAGTATTATTTTTCACTTCACTGTGTATTAATGCACTCTAATTATTAGTGGAGAGCACCCCTTCTGGTTGCTTTTTCTTGTTTCTTAAAGGGATAGTAATACTTTGTTTTATCTTTATTTTATTTTGCAGGCATTAAAAAACATGAAGAATGATATAAGTCTTATCTCTCAAACCTTTATGGTTTAAGAGATATTCACAAGCAAAGTGTCCCCCTCCCGCCCCTTTTACTGATGTAACACTGTTCAGCCAAAGCAGAAGGGAGGTGCCCAGGTAGACTGCAGAGAGGGACAATCTTCAATTAAGATAAGGAAAAAACCTGAAAAGCTTGTCAAGAGGGGCAGGGCTTTCATTGTTCTCATAGGAAGAAGATTGTCCCCTGCTGTTATCTGTCTGGTCTATGGACTGGATTCCACATCTGAGAAGAGATGGCTTACACTAGGTAAAAGGGGCAGGAGGGGAAACTTTGCTTGTGAATATCTCTCAAACCATAAAGGTCTGAGAGATAAGACATATCGTTCTTCATGTTTTTTAATGCCTACAAAATAAAATAAAGATAAAATGAAGTATTACTATCTCTTTAAGGATCTCGACTGAGGTGCCTTGGTATTGTGGGTGAGCTGCGATCCATTTCCACTGTGGATTGACTGAGTGAGGGCAGTCTGAGACCCTCATCTGTCCTGCTGGCCATTTTTAGTGGCCTGATTTATTGTAAGTACGGTGGTGTATTGGTGAAGTTCACTGTATCTTTCGGATATATTGCACTAGGAGAGCCCCTTTTTTCTTTGTTTGTCTACCAATACTTTCACCCTGAAGAGGGGGAACTCTGACTAGGCTGACCGTACCTCACCTATAAAAAGGGACACACATGAAAAATGCATACTGCAGGGCTGCTTTGATTTTGGTGCACTCCTGAAATATGCCTATTTCCTATGTGTCCCTTTTTAAAGGGGAGGTCTGGTCAGCCTAACTGACTCACCTGAGCTGTCAGCCACTTTGAATTTGCTGGGGTCTTCTCCCTCCTCCCCCTTTGTGGTTGCAACAGCTGCTTTGAAGGCCTGAGCGATCTCGTGGAAAAGCCTGGGCCTCAGGTCAACCTGAGCAGAGGAAAGAAAGAAAAAATGTATTTAACCCCTTAGTGACCTCATCGTGTTTACACTAGAGGACCAGAGCAATGTTGGCCTTTTTAGTATGACATTGTTAACCCCTTAAGGACCGGGAAATCCGGCCGAAGACGCGACTGAACGACCACGGAGCAAAATTTTTTTTTTGCTCCATTGCGTTCCGGACTCCCCGAACGGCGTGCAGCCGCGGGGGGAGCCCGGAACTCGATGACGGTCATAGTACGTCATGGGTCGTTAAGTCAAATCGACCCTTGACGTACTATGACCGTCAAGGGTCGTTAAGGGGTTAAACCATATTTTTTCTCCAATTTATTTAGTACAACCATACAGATTATATACTTTAAAAAAAAAAAAAAATAGAACAAATAGGGCTTTCTTTTGATAACTCATTTATATGTAGAACCCAACATTACATTTTAGAATATGAAAAAAAAAAAAAAAAAAAAAAAAAAAAAATTTGTGGTGGGAAAAAAAACAAACAAAAAACCCCCCACACCTTTAACCCCTTAAGGACCAGCGCGTGCAACCGACGTCTGAGGACCACAGGGCTTTCTTTTTTTTTTCAGCCCCCCTGGACAGGTTTTTCCTTATGCTCACTGAGCAGTGTTACATCAGTTAAAGGGGCGGGAGGGGGATACTTTATCCTTCAATTACTCTTGTACTACAACTCTGACAATACTGAAACAACACTCTCCATGGCCCAAATACTATGAAGATTAATTAGAGCTGATTTTATTATGAAATATTACTATCCCTTTAAGGCCATATGTTCAAATAATTAGTGAAATAGCTTTTGTCTTTGTAACGACTTTTCAAACTACAGTGTCGTTCAGCTCATTAATACTTTCAGAGAGTGTCAGTCGCGTCTGTTATTTGTCCTGACTGAAATTGTCGTATGTAAAGACAAAGGGCCATATGTTCAAAGGGATAACAACAAAAAAATGTTGTATGAATGACAAAAATAAGTAATTGCGTAGATGAAAAACATATTTTCTATAGTGTATACGACAAAAACAAGTAATGTCCATTGTATACATCATTCCAGAATTGCCTGGCAAAGGGGCGGGGAAAGGGCATGGCTAAACTATTCTCCAATGTCGTATAGAGGGAAAAAAAAAATTGTCGTAAATAAGACATTTCTGCCGTTAGTTAAGACATTTTTGTCGTTAGTTAAGACATTTTCTACGACAGTTTCTTCTTTAAATACTACAATTTCAGTCAGGACAAACTACATATTTCCGATCATAACCGTCAGTCTCTGAAAATATTAATGAGACCAAGGACACTGTGGGCCATATGTTCAAAGAAGTAGTGAAATAGCTTTTGTCGTTTGTAACGACTTTTCAAAGTTCAGTGTCGTTGGGATCATTAATATTTTCAGAGAGTGTCGGTTGTGATTGGAAATATGGTGTTTGTCCTGACTGAAACTGTCGTAAGGAACGATAAAAAAAAATGTCTTAATTAAAGACAAAAATGTCTTTAAAAAAGTCTTAACTAATGATAAAAATTCTCACATTCAGAACACATTCCCTCCACTTTTTTCCTAAAGTACAAATTATGTCTTTTGAAAGACATTTTTTTGTTGTTAGTTACGACAAATTTTCTTTTCCTCTAACGACACTGGAGAATAGTTTAGCCACGCCCCTTTACGCATCAGTTCTGGAGTTGTGTCGTACACAGCGGACATTACTAGCTTTTTGTCGTATACTCTATTGAAAATATGTCGTTCATGCATCCAATTACTTATTTATGTCTTTCATATGATGTTTTTTTTTGGCGTTATCCCTTTGAACATAAGGCCCTGTATTTTGAAAAGTCGTTACAAACGACAAAACCTATTTTGCTACGTCTTTGAACACATGGCCCAAAAATGTCTTAACTAAAGACAAGAATTCTCACATTCAGAACTTCACATTCCCTCCACTTTTTTTTTAACACACAAATTTTGTCTTTCGGAAGACATTTTTTTGTCATTGTATACAACAGATTTTCGTTTCCTCTATACGACACTGGAGAATAGTTTAGCCACGCCCTTGCCCCTCCCCTTTGTCCGGGAATTCTGGAGTTGTGTCCTCCATGGACATTACTAGTTTTTTTGTCGTATACGCTATAGAAAATAGGTCGTTCATGCACACAATGACTTATTTTTGTCTTTCATACATTTTTTGTCTTTATCCCTTTGAACATACGGCCCTTAGGGCCAAATGTTCAAAAGAAAAGTGGAGGCGTTCTGGGGCAAACTATTTGCACTATAGGGGAAATACTAAAAATTCCCATTGATTTATATGGGGATTGTAACCCCTCGAATGCCAGAGAGGTCTCGCATTGGAGACCTCTCTAGCATTCTTAGTGTTAAAATCCCCATTTAAATCAGTGGGAATTTTTGGAATTTTTTAGTTCTTCCCCGATGTGCAAAATGGTTTGCCACAGAACCTACAGCCCTTTGAGTCTATAAAGGTCTGCTTGCCTCGGACATACTGCGCTCCGCGGCTCACCTTGGCTTCTGCCTTCCATTTATCTACCATCTTCATTGTCACTATAATCTGTTCAAGCTTCTTCTTCTTTTTCCTTGTGGCATCTTCTTCTTCATCTTTCTCTTCTTCCTCCTCATCATCCTGCCCCTCTTCACCATCGCTCATTTCCTGCACCAAAAAAGAGAGAGAAAGGCTGCAGATACAGGGACAATATGCTTAGGTCCACACGCACAAAGAAAAATTGGAACAATTCTAGGGCAAACCAACTACACAGCAGGGGAATGACAAAATGTTCCATTGGTTTTAAATGGCACTCTTAACCCATTGAATACCAACGCATTGTGAAGCAACATGCTGAAGCATTCAAAGGGTGTGAAGCACCATTTAAATCAATTAGACTTTTAAGGGTTTTTCTTTCGCCCCTGTGGTACACCTGACCTGCCCAGTAATTGGTCTAAATGTATTTTAGTGTGCAAAGTCCATCATATTGAGATATCAGACTTAAGGGGACAGTGACCTATTATTCGACATTACGTAATATTTTAAGTCAAATTTCCGAGAGAGAAGATAAATCAAGATAATATTTATTCATTGGTCAACATTTCAGTCAGGCATTGCTGGTCTTTCTCAAGACAGTCTCAAGGAAGGCCAGCAATGCCTGGCCAAAACGTTGACCATTGAATAAATATTATCTTGGTGTATATTAGATAGATAGATAGATAGATATAAAATTACCTGTTAAATCCTTTTCTCTTGGTCCATACAGGTTACTGGTAACTTTGGGTACGCGATCCGCCCCTTTAAGTAGGCAAGAACAATTCTAGAATTGATTGCAGGGGGTGGAGCCAACCTTCCCTCCTTGGCTGCAGCTAGCCAACCAGCTCCAGAAAGATTTGAGACACTAACTATTGACTAGATAGTTGAAGGGAAGAGGACTCCTGTGAGCATGACCCCAAAAGGACCCCCACAATCTGCCACAGGAGAGCCAAGCATGGTCCCTAGATAGGGTGGGAGAACAGTAACCTGTATGGACTAAGAGGAAAGGATTGAAGAGGAAAGACTAAAATCCTATTTTCTGTGTCGTCCAATACAGGTTACTGGTAACTTTGAGATGTCCAACCATTGAGTTTCCCAGAGGCGGGAAGTAAGGCAAGGACCAGATGCAAGGCCCCCAAAGTCACCAGAGCAGATATGAACCATCAGATCAGAGATAGTACAACAAAAACAAATGACGTGTCGACAGACACTGAAGAGTGGTAACAACACCCCAGAACTGTTACACAGCACACTGAACTAGAGCCAACAGGGCTCAAAAGTGAAGGAAGCACCAAGAACTGAAGAAGATCCTAGACAGGCAAGACTGCCTCCAGGATCTTCCTCCCAAAGCTGGTGTCAGCCGATGCCAACACATCAACACGGTAGTGTTTCGAAAAAGTGTGCACCGACGACCAAGTGGCAGCCTTGCACAACTGATCAGCAGAGGCCTGATTCTTGTAAGCCCAAGAAGTCCCAATAGACCTGGTAGAATGAGCCGTAACCCGAAAGGGAAAGGATTTCTTCCTTAGCTCGTTAGCCTTACGAATAGTGGACTTGATCCAAGACGCAACAGTCACTTTGGATGCAAGTCTTCCTGCCCTGGGGCTCTCAGGAATGACAAACAGCGTGTCAGATTGTCTAATGGACTCAGTGAGATGCACATAAAACTTGAGACAACGCAGCACAGCTAACAAGTGGAGATCCCTCTCCTTGTCAGAGGTAGGGTCAGGGCAGAAAGAAGGCACCACAATCTCCTGATTAATGTGGAACTCAGAGACCACCTTCGGGAGAAACTCCTGAGAAGTGCGAAGCACTGCCTTGTCTCTGTGACCAAAAAGCATGGTTTACAAGACAGAGTGTGTAACTCCGTGAAACGGCGAACAGACACGATCGCCAGGATAAAGGCCATTTTCCACATCAGCAGGCGTAGAGGAATAGTAGCCAAAGACTCAAAGGGAGGGCACTGAAGGACGCCCAAGATCAAATTAAGGTCCCACTGAGGAGTGGGAGTCTTAAAGACAGAATGAGTATGAGCAACGCCCTGGAAGAAAACCTTGACATCAAGAAGAACAGCAATACGCCTCTGAAAGAAAACAGAGAGAGCAGAAGTCTGAACCTTAAGGGAACTCAAACTGAGGCCTTTATCCACACCGTCCTGCAAAAAGGCCAGGACGGTGAGAGAGATCAGGAAGGTCGACCAAACAAGATGGTAGGCCTTAGAAGAAACCAGTGTGCAGGCACTAAGCATAGTAGCCACCACACTAGAAGAAAAACCCTTTTTCTTCAGTATTGAGGATTCAATTTCCAAGCTGTCAAAGCTAGACGATGAACATCCTCCATCCACAGGTAACCCTGTAGAAGAAGATCCGAACTGCAAGGGAGCCAGAAGCTCCGGAAACCAAGCCTGCCAAGGCCAGTACGGAGCAATTAGAATGACCGGACATCGCTCCAATCTCAATTTCCGTAAAACCTTGTGCAACTTGGGAAGGGGAGGAAAGATGCAAGACAGAGGAAATAACCAAGGAATGGACATGGCAACCACCGCTAGAGCTAGAAGATCCCTCCAACGACAGCAGAACCTCAGGACCTTCTGGCTGTATCTTGTCACCATCAGGTCGATGCAAGGAAGACCCCACTTCTGAACGATGAGGGAGAACACCTCTGGGTGCAGTTCCCACTTTCTGCTGTCCACCTTGTGTCGACTAAGGAAGTCTGCCATGACGTTGTCTACACCAGGAATGTGTACTGCGCATATGGCAGGAATGTGTTCTTCTGCCCAAGACAAAATAGCCTTGACCTCTAACCAAGCGGCAAGACTTCTTATTCCGCCCTGCTTGTTGATGTAGGCCATGGCCATGGTGTTGTCGGACTGTACCCGGACTGGGAATTCTTTCAGCTGGGGAGTCCAATGACGAAGGGCATGGAATATCGCCCGAAGCTCCAACACATTGATGGGAAGGAGAGATTCTTCCGGACCACCGACCTTGTGCACTCAGGCGACCCAGGACCGCTCCCCATCCGGAGAGGCTGGCATCTGTCATCACCGTGGTCCAGAAGGAAACTAGAAGGACTTGCCCTTCAGGAGATTGGAGAGGTCGAGCCACCAGGACAAACTCATTTCCACGTGAAGAGGAAGTGACAGCAACGTCTTCAGTAGGTCAAGCTGACCCCTGCATCCTGGATCACGAATCTCTGGAGTTCCCTGGTGTGAGCCATGGCAAATGGGACCGCTTCTATGGTGGAGATGAATTTCCCCACTAGAGAGGACAGCTTCTTGGCTGTAACTGGATTGTGAGTCAGAACAGCAGAAACCCTGTGGGCGATCTGGGGAGCTACCTGGTCCATGAGAAACACCATACTCTGCTGAGAGTCGAATAGAAGGCCCAGTAAGACCAGACGCTGGGATGGGACAAGGTCCGACTTGTCCATGTTGATGATCCACCCGTGATGGGTGAGAGCATGAATGCAGTCCTAAACCTGCAGATGGAGAAGTTCCACAGAAGGGGCTTTCAGAAGCAGGTCATCCATGTATGGAGTAACTCTGATGCCGTCGCGGTGGAGGATGGATACTAAAGCTCCCAGGACCCGGTTGAAGACTTGAGGAGCTGTAGTCAGACCAAAGTGAAGAGCAGAAAACTGAAAGTGCCCTCGGTCACAGGCAAATCTGAGATACTGCCGGCTCTCTGGATGAATGGTGATGTGTAGATATGCGTCCTGAAGATCCAGAGAAGCAAGGAATTCCCCTGGTGACATAGCAGCAATCACTGTCCTTAGGGACCCCTGGTGATAAGGAGTCCTGATCACAAAGGAATTGAGATCTTTCAAATCCAAAATGGGACGACAACCGCCATCCTTCTTGGAGACCACAAAGAGGTTTGAGTAAAAACCCATAACTCTGTCCTGAACTGGAACTGGCTCTAGAACATCCTTGTCCAGAAGAGCCTGAATAGCGCTGTTGAACAGACGGCGTTTCTCTGCTCTCTGAGGTGTATGAGAAAGGAAGAAGCAAAAAAGAGGAAGAGAGACGAAAGGGATCCTGTACCCTTCTGTCACCACCTGTAAAACCCCAAGGTCCGCCACTGAATCCTCCCAGACTCTGTGGTAGTGACGCAAACGGCCACCCACAGCAGAGTGGGGCCCTGGGTTCCGTGAGTCATGCCAAAGAAGGCTTGGAAGCCTTGGGCTTCCATTGCTGTTTGGGCTTGGAGGAGGCACGCAGAGCTGAGGGAACCACCTGGTTAGCCGGAAGGAACAAAAAAATCGATTACGCTTGAGAGGGGTTTTCTTTCTGGGGACCAAAGGCAGAAGGATACTTTTACCCCCTGTGGCCTCACTAATCAGATCCTTAAGATCGGGCCCAAAAAATGATGTGCCTTGAAAAGGCAAGGAGAGTAAGACTTTCTTGGAAGCAGTGTCAGCAGACCAGATCTTGAGCCAAAGAGCCCGTCTGGCATCCACAGACATGGTGGAAACCCTAGCCACCAAAAGGATGGCATCAAATAAGGCAGCAGAAACAATAGTGCTGGGCCTCAGAAATGTTGGCAAAAAGGTACAACATATCCGAAGTAGAAGCATCCTGACGGACAGCCAGGGTGAGCTGTTCAGTCCAGACCGCAATGGCCCAGTTAACCCATGCTGCAGCGAACACCGGACGCATGGCAGTCCAAGCAGTGGCAAAAATGGACTTGAGGGAAACTTCAAGTTTCTTGTCAGTCCAGTCTTTCAGAGAGGATGCATCAGAAACGGGCAAGGCAGTAGACTAAGATAGCCTGGAGATAGGAGCATCGACTTTGGGGGGATGAACCCACTGAGTAAGCGCCACCTCAGAGATGGGGTAAAGTTTGGCAAATTTCTTGGAAACAGAAGATTTCCTATCCGGAGATTTCCACTCATCAGACACAAGGCAGTCAGGAGTGGGGTTAGGTGGAAAACAATTAAGGGGCTTTTTAGGCTCCTGAAACACATCAGAAGGATCTGAAGAAACCTCCTGAACTAAGGGAATGTTTAGGATAGTCAAGGCAGCCCTGATCAGGCCCTCCGCCGAGGGCTCAGGATCAGCCTCAAAGGGGTCCCCAAAAAACTGAGAGGAACCCACAGCAGAACATTCCTCAACATTTGAATCCACCAACAGTTCCTCCTCAGAGGAATCTGATACGTCAGGTACTCCCTGCGGTTTAGGAAGGGAAGATATGACTGAAGAGGGGGTCTGCCATGAATGGAAGACCCCCTGTAACTGGGATGGAAAGAGTTGCAATGTAGACCTAAGGTCCCTACTAGCAGCCTTGAAACCTTCACCCAGACTGGCTCTAATGCATGGCTGGAGGTCCCTGGGAGAGACTCAGGGACATTAGAACATGCTGGGCATAAATGACCTGAAAATTCTCTAGGTAACCCTGAATGACATGAGGACCAATGCGCAATAGGGGACACAGAGACCCCAGCGTCCTTAGTCTTAGGCCTGGCCCCAAGCCATTCTCACAGTGTCAAGAACGTTTAGCGGTCGGTACAAATTCAGAACGTAGTTGGTGCACAGAGAGGACTACGGTCTGAATTCGGAGCACCCTGCTCCGTTATCAGCTGCGGCACAGGCAGTCTGTACTGTGCATGACAGCTTCTGACAAACATACATTAGCGAATTATTATATAGGATATATAGATAGACAGATAGATATCCTATATAATAATTCGCTAATTCGTGTGTAACGCCGCGACATGCGCAGTAGAGACCGTCCGCGCCGCAGCTCAGTATCAGCCGCGGTGCGGGCAGTCTCCACTGCGCATGACTGCCCCGCGACCGGGTGGCAGTGGCACTGTGGCCTGTGTAACGGGCTGTTCAACTAGTATACAGATATATAAATAAAATGTGTATCAGACACATTTCACTGCTCCTTTAACACAAGGGTAAGCATTAGAAGTTTCCTGCTGCTGTTCGACTACAACTCTCATCATTCTCAGCTAAGGATGATGGGAGCTGTAGTCCAACAGCAGCTGAAGCGACACAGGTTGCCAGTCCCACTGTGACGTAAACCCTGGGGTGCACTCACCTCCAGCTGGTCGGGCAGTTGGTGAGCGCCGCTCTCTTCATCAGAGCTGTCCGAGTCGTTGAAGTTGAGCAGAGTGCGGTCATTGTCCTCCAGGAAGCGATAGAACTCGGGGTCCTTCTCTTTCAGGCGGGATAGCTGGTCCTTGTGCTCAGTGGCTTTGCCTTTTGTCTTTTTTACTTTTCTTTGGGTTAAAAGGGATAAGAAAGACGGTGTGAGTGTTCTGTACTAGTAATGGGCCGTAATCTCCCTCAGACCCCTCCTGCAGCCCCAGTCTAATCTCTTGTACAGAGGGAAGAAAAGATAATTAGCTAATTTGTATGAACTGGTAAATATATAATTCTATACATCTAATACACGCGATTTTTTGAAATCTCGTAAAAAAAACAAAAAAAAAAAAAAAAAACATATTCTCACACTGCTCTCCATTCTACCTTCCACTCCCTGACAGTCATTCCACACTGCTCTCCATCCCACCTTCATTCCCTGCCAGTCATTCCACACTGCTCTCCATCCCACCTTCCACTCCCTGACACTCATTCCACACTGCTCTCCATCCCACCTTCACTCCCTGGCAGTCATTCCACACTGCTCTCCATCCCACCTTCCACTCCCTGACAGTCATTCCACACTGCTCTCCATCCCACCTTCCACTCCCTGACAGTCATTCCACACTGCTCTCCATCCCACCTTCACTCCCTGCCAGTCATTCCACACTGCTCTCCATCCCACCTTCCACTCCCTGACAGTCATTCCACACTGCTCTCCATCCCACCTTCCACTTCCTGTCAGTCATTCCACACTGCTCTCCATCCTACCTTCCACTTCCTGTCAGTCATTCCACACTGCTCTCCATCCCACCTTCACTCCCTGCCAGTCATTCCACACTGCTCTCCATCCCACCTTCCACTCCCTGACAGTCATTCCACACTGCTCTCCATCCCACCTTCCACTTCCTGTCAGTCATTCCACACTGCTCTCCATCCCAACTTCCACTCCCTGACAGTCATTCCACACTGCTCTCCATCCCACCTTCCACTTCCTGTCAGTCATTCCACACTGCTCTCCATCCCACCTTCCACTTCCTGTCAGTCATTCCACACTGCTCTCCATCCCACCTTCCACTTCCTGTCAGTCATTCCACACTGCTCTCCACCCTACCTTCAACTTCCTGTCAGTCATTCCACACAGCTCTCCATCCCACCTTCCACTTCCTGTCAGTCATTCCACACTGCTCTCCATCCCACCTTCACTCCCTGCCAGTCATTCCACACTGCTCTCCATCCCACCTTCCACTTCCTGTCAGTCATTCCACACTGCTCTCCATCCCAACTTCCACTCCCTGACAGTCATTCCACACTGCTCTCCATCCCACCTTCCACTTCCTGTCAGTCATTCCACACTGCTCTCCATCCCACCTTCCACTTCCTGTCAGTCATTCCACACTGCTCTCCATCCCACCTTCCACTTCCTGTCAGTCATTCCACACTGCTCTCCACCCTACCTTCCACTTCCTGTCAGTCATTCCACACAGCTCTCCATCCCACCTTCCACTTCCTGTCAGTCATTCCACACTGCTCTCCATCCCACCTTCACTCCCTGCCAGTCATTCCACACTGCTCTCCATCCCACCCTCCACTCCCTGACAGTCATTCCACACTGCTCTCCATCCCACCTTCCACGTCCTGACAGTCATTCCACACTGCTCTCCATCCTACCTTCCACTCCCTGATAGTCATTCCACACTGCTCTCCAACCCACCTTCCACTCCATGACAGTCATCCCACACTGCTCTCCATCCCACCTTCCACTCCCTGACAGTCATTCCACACTGCTCTCCATTCTACCTTCCACTCCCTGTCAGTCACTCCACACTGCTCTCCATCCCACCCTCCACTCCCTGACAGTCATTCCACACTGCTCTCCATTCTACCTTCCACTCCATGACAGTCATTCCACACTGCTCTCCAACCCACCTTCCACTCCCTGACAGTCATTCCACACTGCTCTCCATTCTACCTTCCACTCCCTGTCAGTCACTCCACACTGCTCTCCATCCCACCCTCCACTCCCTGACAGTCATTCCACACTGCTCTCCATTCTACCTTCCACTCCATGACAGTCATTCCACACTGCTCTCCAACCCACCTTCCACTTCCTGACAGTCATTCCACACTGCTCTCCAACCCACCTTCCACTTCCTGACAGTCATTCCACACTGCTCTCCATCCCACCTTCCACTCCCTGACAGTCATTCCACACTGCTCTCCATTCCACCTTCCACTTCCTGTCAGTCATCCCACACTGCTCTCCATCCCACCTTCCACTCCCTGACAGTTATTCCACACTGCTCTCCACCCTACCTTCCACTTCCTGACAGTCATTCCACACTGCTCTCCATCCTACCTTCCACTCCCTGACAGTCATTCCACACTGCTCTCCATCCTACCTTCCACTCCCTGTCAGTCATTCCACACTGCTCTCCATCCCACCTTCCACTCCCTGTCAGTCATTCCACACTGCTCTCCATCCCACCTTCCACTTCCTGTCAGTTATTCCACACTGCTCTCCATCCCACCTTCCACTCCCTGACAGTCATTCCACACTGCTCTCCATCCCACCTTCCACTTCCTGTCAGTTATTCCACACTGCTCTCCATCCCACCTTCCACTCCCTGTCAGTCATTCCACACTGCTCTCCATCCCACCTTCCACTCCCTGACAGTCATTCCACACTGCTCTCCATACCACCTTCCACTCCCTGACAGTCATTCCACACTGCTCTCCATCCCACCCTCCACTCTGCTCTCCATCCCACCTTCCACTCCCTGACAGTCATTCCACACTGCTCTCCATCCCAGCTTCCACTCCCTGACAGTCATTCCACACTGCTCTCCATCCCACCTTCCACTTCCTGTCAGTCATTCCACACAGGTCTCCATCCCACCTTCCACTCCCTGACAGTCATTCCACACTGCTCTCCATCCCACCTTCCACGTCCTGACAGTCATTCCACACTGCTCTCCATCCCACCTTCCACTCCCTGACAGTCATTCCACACTGTTCTCCATCCCACCCTCCACTCCCTGACAGTCATTCCACACTGCTCTCCATCCCACCTTCCACTCCCTGACAGTCATTCCACACTGCTCTCCATCCCACCTTCCACGTCCTGACAGTCATTCCACACTGCTCTCCATCCCACCCTCCACTCCCTGACAGTCATTCCACACTGTTCCCCATCCCACCTTCCACTCCCTGACAGTCATTCCACACTGCTCTCCATCCTACCTTCCACTCCCTGACAGTCATTCCACACTGCTCTCCATCCTACCTTCCACTTCCTGACAGTCATTGCACACTGCTCTCCATCCCACCTTCCACTCCCTGTCAGTCATTCCACACTGCTCTCCATACCACCCTCCACTCCCTGACAGTCATTCCACACTGCTCTCCATCCCACCCTCCACTTCCTGTCAGTCATTCCACACTGCTCTCCACCCCACCTTCCACTTCCTGTCAGTCATTCCACACTGCTCTCCATCCCACCTTCCACTCCCTGACAGTCATTCCACACTGCTCTCCATCCCACCTTCCACTCCCTGTCAGTCATTCCACACTGCTCTCCATCCCACCTTCCACTTCCTGTCAGTCATTCCACACTGCTCTCCATACCACCTTCCACTCCCTGTCAGTCATTCCACACTGCTCTCCATCCCACCCTCCACTTCCTGTCAGTCATTCCACACTGCTCTCCATCCCACCTTCCACTCCCTGCCAGTCATTCCACACTGCTCTCCAAACCACCTTCCACTCCCTGCCAGTCATTCCACACTGCTCTCCATCCCACCTTCCACGTCCTGACAGTCATTCCACACTGCTCTCCATCCCACCTTCCACTCCCTGACAGTCATTCCACACTGTTCTCCATCCCACCTTCCACTCCCTGACAGTCACTCCACACTGCTCTCCATCCCACCTTCCACTCCCTGACAGTCACTCCACACTGCTCTCCACCCTACCTTCCACTCCCTGCCAGTCATTCCACACTGCTCTCCATCCCACCTTCCACTCCCTGCCAGTCATTCCACACTGCTCTCCATCCCACCTTCCACTCCCTGTCAGTCATTCCACACTGCTCTCCACCCTACCTTCCACTCCCTGCCAGTCATTCCACACTGCTCTCCATCCCACCTTCCACTCCCTGACAGTCATTCCACACTGCTCTCCACCCTACCTTCCACTCCCTGACAGTCATTCCACACTGCACTCCATCCCACCTTCCACTCCCTGTCAGTCATTCCACACTGCTCTCCATCCTACCTTCCACTTCCTGTCAGTTATTCCACACTGCTCTCCATCCCACCTTCCACTCCCTGCCAGTCATTCCACACTGCTCTCCATCCCACCTTCCACTCCCTGTCAGTCATTCCACACTGCTCTCCATCCCACCTTCCACTCCCTGCCAGTCATTCCACACTGTTCTCCATCCCACCTTCCACTCCCTGTCAGTCATTCCACACTGCTCTCCATCCCACCTTCCACTCCCTGTCAGTCATTCCACACTGCTCTCCATCCCACCTTCCACTCCCTGTCAGTCATTCCACACTGCTCTCCATCCTACCTTCCACTCCCTGTCAGTCATTTTACACTGCTCTCCATCCTACCTTCCACTCCCTGTCAGTCATTTTACACTGCTCTCCATCCCACCTTCCACTCCCTGTCAGTCATTCCACACTGCTCTCCATCCCACCTTCCACTTCCTGTCAGTTATTCCACACTGCTCTCCATCCCACCTTCCACTCCCTGACAGTCATTCCACACTGCTCTCCATCCCACCTTCCACTCCCTGCCAGTCATTCCACACTGCTCTCCATCCCACCTTCCACTCCCTGACAGTCATTCCACACTGCTCTCCATCCCACCTTCCACTCCCTGCCAGTCATTCCACACTGCTCTCCATCCCACCTTCCACTCCCTGCCAGTCATTCCACACTGTTCTCCATCCCACCTTCCACTCCCTGTCAGTCATTCCACACTGCTCTCCATCCCACCTTCCACTCCCTGTCAGTCATTCCACACTGCTCTCCATCCCACCTTCCACTCCCTGCCAGTCATTCCACACTGTTCTCCATCCCACCTTCCACTCCCTGTCAGTCATTCCACACTGCTCTCCATCCCACCTTCCACTCCCTGTCAGTTATTCCACACTGCTCTCCATCCCACCTTCCACTCCCTGTCAGTCATTCCACACTGCTCTCCATCCCACCTTCCACTCCCTGCCAGTCATTCCACACTGTTCTCCATCCCACCTTCCACTCCCTGTCAGTCATTCCACACTGCTCTCCATCCCACCTTCCACTCCCTGTCAGTCATTCCACACTGCTCTCCATACCACCTTCCACTCCCTGTCAGTCATTCTACACTGCTCTCCATCCCACCTTCCACTCCCTGTCAGTCATTCCACACTGCTCTCCATCCCACCTTCCACTCCCTGACAGTCATTCCACACTGCTCTCCATCCCACCTTCCACTCCCTGTCAGTCATTCCACACTGCTCTCCATCCCACCTTCCACTTCCTGTCAGTCATTCCACACTGCTCTCCATCCCACCTTCCACTCCCTGCCAGTCATTCCACACTGTTCTCCATCCCACCTTCCACTCCCTGTCAGTCATTCCACACTGCTCTCCATACCACCTTCCACTCCCTGTCAGTCATTCCACACTGCTCTCCATCCTACCTTCCACTTCCTGTCAGTCATTCCACACTGCTCTCCATCCCACCTTCCACTCCCTGCCAGTCATTCCACACTGCTCTCCATCCCACCTTCCACTCCCTGTCAGTCATTCCACACTGCTCTCCATCCCACCTTCCACTCCCTGCCAGTCATTCCACACTGTTCTCCATCCCACCTTCCACTCCCTGTCAGTCATTCCACACTGCTCTCCATCCCACCTTCCACTCCCTGTCAGTCATTCCACACTGCTCTCCATCCCACCTTCCACTCCCTGTCAGTCATTCCACACTGCTCTCCATCCTACCTTCCACTCCCTGTCAGTCATTTTACACTGCTCTCCATCCCACCTTCCACTCCCTGACAGTCATTCCACACTGCTCTCCATCCCACCTTCCACTCCCTGCCAGTCATTCCACACTGCTCTCCATCCCACCTTCCACTCCCTGCCAGTCATTCCACACTGCTCTCCATCCCACCTTCCACTCCCTGCCAGTCATTCCACACTGCTCTCCATCCCACCTTCCACTCCCTGCCAGTCATTCCACACTGTTCTCCATCCCACCTTCCACTCCCTGTCAGTCATTCCACACTGCTCTCCATCCCACCTTCCACTCCCTGTCAGTCATTCCACACTGCTCTCCATCCCACCTTCCACTCCCTGCCAGTCATTCCACACTGTTCTCCATCCCACCTTCCACTCCCTGTCAGTCATTCCACACTGCTCTCCATCCCACCTTCCACTCCCTGTCAGTTATTCCACACTGCTCTCCATCCCACCTTCCACTCCCTGTCAGTCATTCCACACTGCTCTCCATCCCACCTTCCACTCCCTGTCAGTCATTCCACACTGCTCTCCATCCCACCTTCCACTTCCTGTCAGTCATTCCACACTGCTCTCCATTCTACCTTCCACTCCCTGTCAGTCATTCTACACTGCTCTCCATCCCACCTTCCACTCCCTGTCAGTCATTCCACACTGCTCTCCATCCCACCTTCCACTCCCTGACAGTCATTCCACACTGCTCTCCATCCCACCTTCCACTCCCTGTCAGTCATTCCACACTGCTCTCCATCCCACCTTCCACTCCCTGTCAGTCATTCCACACTGTTCTCCATACCACCTTCCACTTCCTGTCAGTCATTCCACACTGCTCTCCATCCCACCTTCCACTCCCTGACAGTCATTCCACACTGCTCTCCATCCTACCTTCCACTCCCTGTCAGTCATTCCACACTGCTCTCCATCCCACCTTCCACTCCCTGTCAGTCATTCCACACTGCTCTCCATCCCACCTTCCACTTCCTGTCAGTCATTCCACACTGTTCTCCATCCCACCTTCCACTCCCTGTCAGTCATTCCACACTGCTCTCCATCCCACCTTCCACTCCCTGATAGTCATTCCACACTGCTCTCCATCCCACCTTCCACTCCCTGTCAGTCATTCCACACTGCTCTCCATCCCACCTTCCACTCCCTGACAGTCATTTCACACTGCTCTCCATCCCACCTTCCACTCCCTGTCAGTCATTCCACACTGCTCTCCATCCCACCTTCCACTCCCTGTCAGTCATTTCACACTGATCTCCATCCCAACTTCCACTCCCTGACAGTCATTCCACACTGCTCTCCATCCCACCTTCCACTCCCTGACAGTCATTCCACACTGCTCTCCATCCCACCTTCCACTCCCTGATAGTCATTCCACACTGCTCTCCATCCCACCTTCCACTCCCTGTCAGTCATTTCACACTGATCTCCATCCCAACTTCCACTCCCTGCCAGTCATTTCACACTGCTCTCCATCCCACCTTCCACTCCCTGCCAGTCATTTCACACTGATCTCCATCCCACCTTCCACTCCCTGCCAGTCATTCCACACTGCTCTCCATCCCACCTTCCACTCCCTGACAGTCATTCCACACTGCTCTCCATCCCACCTTCCACTTCCTGACAGTCATTCCACACTGCTCTCCATCCCACCTTCCACTCCCTGTCAGTCATTCCACACTGTTCTCCATACCACCTTCCACTCCCTGTCAGTCATTCCACACTGCTCTCCATCCCACCTTCCACTCCCTGTCAGTCATTCCACACTGTTCTCCATACCACCTTCCACTCCCTGTCAGTCATTCCACACTGCTCTCCATCCCACCTTCACTCCCTGTCAGTCATTCCACACTGCTCTCCATCCCACCTTCCACTTCCTGACAGTCATTCCACACTGCTCTCCATCCCACCTTCCACTCCCTGTCAGTCATTCCACACTGTTCTCCATACCACCTTCCACTCCCTGACAGTCATTCCACACTGCTCTCCATCCCACCTTCCACTCCCTGTCAGTCATTCCACACTGCTCTCCATCCCACCTTCCACTCCCTGACAGTCATTCCACACTGCTCTCCATCCCACCTTCCACTCCCTGTCAGTCATTCCACACTGTTCTCCATACCACCTTCCACTCCCTGTCAGTCATTCCACACTGCTCTCCATCCTACCTTCCACTTCCTGTCAGTCATTCCACACTGCTCTCCACCCCACCTTCCACTTCCTGTCAGTCATTCCACACTGCTCTCCATCCCACCTTCCACTCCCTGACAGTCATTCCACACTGTTCTCCATCCCACCTTCCACTCCCTGTCAGTCATTCCACACTGTTCTCCATACCACCTTCCACTTCCTGTCAGTCATTCCACACTGCTCTCCATCCCACCTTCCACTCCCTGACAGTCATTCCACACTGTTCTCCATACCACCTTCCACTCCCTGTCAGTCATTCCACACTGCTCTCCATCCTACCTTCCACTTCCTGTCAGTCATTCCACACTGCTCTCCATGCCACCTTCCACTCCCTGACAGTCATTCCACACTGCTCTCCATCCCACCTTCCACTTCCTGTCAGTCATTCCACACTGTTCTCCATACCACCTTCCACTCCCTGTCAGTCATTCCACACTGCTCTCCATCCTACCTTCCACTCCCTGTCAGTCATTCCACACTGCTCTCCATCCTACCTTCCACTCCCTGTCAGTCATTCCACACTGCTCTCCAACCTACCTTCCACTCCCTGTCAGTCATTCCACACTGCTCTCCATCCCACCTTCCACTTCCTGTCAGTCATTCCACACTGCTCTCCATCCCAACTTCCACTCCCTGTCAGTCATTCCACACTGCTCTCCATCCTACCTTCCACTCCCTGACAGTCATTCCACACTGCTCTCCATACCACCTTCCACTTCCTGTCAGTCATTCCACACTGCTCTCCATCCCAACTTCCACTCCCTGTCAGTCATTCCACACTGCTCTCCATCCTACCTTCCACTCCCTGACAGTCATTCCACACTGCTCTCCATCCCACCTTCCACTTCCTGACAGTCATTCCACACTGCTCTCCATCCCACCTTCCACTCCCTGCCAGTCATTTCACACTGCTCTCCATCCCACCTTCCACTCCCTGACAGTCATTCCACACTGCTCTCCATCCCACCTTCCACTCCCTGACAGTCATTTCACACTGATCTCCATTCCAACTTCCACTCCCTGACAGTCATTCCACACTGCTCTCCATCCCACCTTCCACTCCCTGCCAGTCATTCCACACTGCTCTCCATCCCACCTTCCACTCCCTGACAGTCATTCTACACTGATCACCATCCCACCTTCCACTCCCTGACAGTCATTCCACACTGCTCTCCATCCCACCTTCCACTCCCTGACAGTCATTCTACACTGATCACCATCCCACCTTCCACTCCCTGACAGTCATTCCACACTGCTCTCCAACCCACCTTCCACTTCCTGCCAGTCATTCCACACTGTTCTCCATCCCACCTTCCACTCCCTGACAGTTATTCCACACTGCTCTCCATACCACCTTCCACTCCCTGACAGTCATTCCACACTGCTCTCCATCCCACCTTCCACTCCCTGTCAGTTATTCCACACTGCTCTCCATCCCACCTTCCACTCCCTGACAGTCATTCCACACTGCTCTCCATCCCACCTTCCACTCCCTGTCAGTCATTCCACACTGCTCTCCATCCCACCTTCCACTTCCTGTCAGTCATTCCACACTGCTCTCCATCCCACCCTCCACTCCCTGCCAGTCATTCCCCACTGCTCTCCATCCCACCTTCCACTCCCTGACAGTCATTCCACACTGCTCTCCATCCTACCTTCCACTCCCTGACAGTCATTCCACACTGCTCTCCATCCCACCTTCCACTTCCTGTCAGTCATTCCACACTGCTCTCCATCCCACCCTCCACTCCCTGCCAGTCATTCCCCACTGCTCTCCATCCCACCTTCCACTCCCTGTCAGTCATTCCACACTGCTCTCCATCCCACCTTCCACTCCCTGACAGTTATTCCACACTGCTCTCCATGCCACCTTCCACTCCCTGACAGTCATTCCACACTGCTCTCCATCCCACCTTCCACTCCCTGACAGTTATTCCACACTGCTCTCCATACCACCTTCCACTCCCTGATAGTCATTCCACACTGCTCTCCATCCCACCTTCCACTCCCTGTCAGTCATTCCACACTGCTCTCCATCCCAACTTCCACTTCCTGACAGTCATTCCACACTGCTCTCCATACCACCTTCCACTCCCTGCCTGTCATTTCACACTGATCTCCATCCCAACTTCCACTCCCTGACAGTCATTCCACACTGCTCTCCATCCCACCTTCCACTCCCTGACAGTCATTCCACACTGCTCTCCATCCCAACTTCCACTTCCTGACAGTCATTCCACACTGCTCTCCATACCACCTTCCACTCCCTGCCTGTCAGATACAAAATTGCACACTGCTCTCCATCCATCCCTGTGATGGAGACATTAACCCTGTGTGTTCCATACCCCCTATGACATTCAAAGGGTTAAATCATACAATGATTTTGGCAGAGCGGCAATAGCTGTCCAAAATCGTACCCTGTAACCCCTGGCACTCTGGGGTTAAGCGTACAGCCCTGCAGTTCACTTAGATGGATCTCTGAACTGTCCTACACAACAGAGTTCTGTATAATAGATTCTTACACCCCACACACTGTGGCTGTTGACGATATCAGCATGGTTTCTTAAACAATGATTCAATGCACGAGGCAATTCATAGCCTGCAACCAAACAATGAGTGAAGCTACAATGTATCACGTAAATACAGAATAACCTTGATTGGCTAAACAAAAGATACAAATGTTACTCGTTATCTCAAGGTCTATAGTAAGGCTTCTTCACTGGCAATTCAAAATCTCCCTTGTCCTTATTCAGAGAACAGATGTACTATGATAG
Source organism: Rhinophrynus dorsalis (assembly GCA_037306005.1). NCBI lineage: Eukaryota > Metazoa > Chordata > Amphibia > Anura > Rhinophrynidae > Rhinophrynus > Rhinophrynus dorsalis. The sequence continues at coordinate 390,550,530 of CM074724.1, forward strand.
TAAGACATTTGTAGGAAATGAAACTGTGCCTTAGAGAACAAATAACCATTCCAATTAATTTAAAAGGGGTTTTAAAGGGATAGTAATGTTTCATAATAAAAGCAGCTCTAATTAATCATCATAGTATTTGGACTTTGGAGAGTGTTATTTCAATACTGTCAGAGTTGTAGTTCAAGAGTAATTCAAGTATCCCTCCTCCCGCCCCTTTTACTGATGTAACACTGCTCAGCCAGATCAGAAGGGAGGTGCCCAGGTAGATTGCAGAGAGGGACAATCTTCAATTAAGATAAGGGAAAAACCTGGAAACCTTGTCAAGGGGGGCAGGGCTTTCATTGTTCTCATAGGAAGAAGATTGTCCCCTTCTGTTATCTGTCTGGTCTATGGACTGGATTCCACATCTAAGAAGAGATGGCTTACACTAGGTAAAAGGGGCGGGAGGGGAAACTTTGCTTGTGAATATCTATCAAACCATAAAAGTCTGAGAGATAAGACTTATATCATTCTTCATGTTTTTTAATGCCTACAAAATAAAAGATAAAACTAAGTATTACTATCCCTTTAATCAATTGAATTATAGAAAGGTCTTCAAATCATTGGGAAGCAAGGCATGGAAAGGGTTAAAAGTATTAACTTAGTTAACCCCCTTTGAGCGAGAAGGGTAAGCAATGCATTGCGCTGCATACCCCTGTAGCATTCAAAGGGTTTGAAAGAAGTTGGCGGGATTAACCCCAACAAAAGCAAAACGTTGACACTGACAAATGCACTCCAGGCAGATATTTAAAGTGATAGTAATGTTTCAAAATAAAACCAGCTCCAATTCATCTTCATAGTATTTGGACCAGGGAGAGTGTTATTTCAATACTGTCAGAGTTGTAGTACAAGAGTAATTGAATGATAAAGTATCCCCCTCCTGTCCCTTTTACCTAGTGTAAGCCGCCTCCCCTCAGATGTGGAATCTGGTCTCCTGACTGGACAGGTCACAGCAAGGGACAATCTTCTTACTGTGATCATAAGGAAAACCCTGCCCCCGTTCACAGGTTTTTGAGGGTGTTTTTTTTATGATCACTGAAGATTGTCCCTCTCTGTGATCTATCCGGACAGTCTTGCTGCTCTGAGGTGAGCAGTGTTACACTAGGTAAAAGGGGCGGGAGGGGGATACTGTATCATTCAATTACTCTTGTACTACAACTCTGACAGTACTGAAATAACACTCTCCATGGCCCAAATACTATGATGATTAATTGGAGCTGCTTTTATTTTAAAACATTATTATCCCTTTAATCAAGCTGATACCTTTATTGGCTAACTAAGCAGATTTAGGATGCAAGCTTTCAGGGACTCTCAGGTCTCCTCCTCAGGCGTGTTATACAGATAAATATGGAAACCTCTCTCTTAAATACAAATACATGTTGTATTGTTTAGAGTGGAAAACAGATAGATCAGCAGATCAGATCACGCTGATTTTATGTGCTTTCCATTCTAAACAATTGATGTGTACTTGTATTTAAGAGAGATGTTTTATTTATCTGTATAACAGGCCTGAGAGGACTTGAAATCTTGCATCCTGAATCTGCTTAGTTAGCCAGTAAAGGTATCAATTTGATTATATTTGTCTCCTGTATTTCTATGGCTAACACGGTACCAACTCTCACCTTAAATGCACTCCAGACAGACAAAAAGCTCTAGAGAGCTATCAACATATCCCAGCTAGAGCACAAATGGACCACTTAGTGTCTCTGTCACTTTAATTGATCTGTCTGTGCTCACTCAGGGAGATACTGAAAACACACACTGATAGTAGCGCTCGAGGATTAGGGTTGGCTATGGCTCACATCAAATATGTATATCTAAAGAGTGCCAGAGGGATATCCAATGCATTTCAAAACAAAGAGTTGGTTACCCCTCTGGCACAAAAGGAGTTAACCCTTTAACGACCCTTGAGGTGCTAGGACCGTTCAGCACTAAAGGACCGTTGAGCACTAAAGGACCGTTGACGGTAGTGGCACGTCATGGAATTCCGGGGTCTCCAGACCCCAGAATCGATTGCGGCAAATAAAATTTTAAAAAAAGACCCGTGGTCCTTAAATTGATAGTAACACTTTGTTTTATCTTTATTTTATTTTGTAGGCATTAAAAACTCGAAGAACAATTTAAGTCTTATCTCTCAAACCTTTATGGTTTAAGAGATATTCACAAGCAAAGTTTACCCTCCCGCTCCTGTTACCTAGTGTAAGCCATCTCTTCTCAGATGTGGAATGCAGTCCATAGACCAGACAGATAACAGCAGGGGACAATCTTCTTCAATGAAAGCCCTGCCCCCCTTGACAAGTTCTTCAGGTTTTTCCCTTATCTTAATTGAAGATTGTCCCTTCTGCAGTCTACCTGGGTACCTCCCTTCTGATCTGGCTGAACAGTGTTACATCAGTAAAAGGGGAGGGAGGGGGATACTTTATCATTTCATTACTCTTTAACCACAACTCTGACAGTATTGAAATAACACTCTCCAAAGTCCAAATACTATGATGATTAATTACAACTGTTTTTATTATGAAACATTACTATCCCTTTAACTGACTGACTGCTGTTGCTGCTTCAGCCAGTCATTAAGCGGTTAAAGGGAACTGTTCCCTAGAAATAAGTGGCTCTTAAAAAAAAAAAAAAAAAAAGCTTAAGTCAATAACATACTGGCATGTATTAAAAGCTCTACTGACTCAAGGGAGGAAGATATAATTATGCCTCTTTACAGGTCCATGGTAAGACCCCACCTAGAATATGCAGTTCAATTCTGGGCGCCTTTTCTGAAAAAGGACATTATGGAACTAGAGAGAGTGCAGAGGAGGGCTACAAAACTAGTAAGGGGAATGGAAAGTTTTAGTTAAAAAGAAAGACTAGAAAAGTTAAACTTGTACACACTAGAGAAACGGCGTCTTAGAGGGGATATGATAACACTATATAAATATGTTCAGGGCCCATACAAAGGGCTCTCCAAAGACCTGTTCATTAACAGAACAGTACAAACGACAAGGGGCCACCCGCTTAGACTTGAGGAAAGGAGATTTAATCTACAACAGCAGAAGGGATTCTTTACAGTAAGGACAGTAAAGGTATGGAATTCATTGCCTGAGGAGGTGGTGCAATCAAATACATTAGAGGCCTTTAAAATGGGCCTGGATATTTTTTTTAAAACAGCAGAACAGAGAGAGCTATGTATGTTAGTATTGGGATTAATATTTATTTAGTGCTTGTTGATCCAAGGAGAAATAAAGAAGGAATCCCCCCCCATTCAAAGCAGGATTTGAAATTGTTGTATTTAGGTTTTTCTGCCTTCTTTTGTATCAACAACAGTAAACAGGAATAAAAAAAGGGTTGAACTTGATGGACTCAGGTCTTTCTTCAACCTAAACTACTATGTAACTACTTAAGCCTTTCAGTGCCAGAGGCCTAAGCAATGCAATGTGTTTCATACCCCTCTGGCACTGAAAGGGTTAAACACTGATGTATCTAAGTGTACTTTGTACATCAGTCAGTTATCTGTATCTATATATTTCTGCTTTATCCTGTACAGTCACCTCTGTTGAGGTCTGCCTCTACACTACACCTCTTCACAACAAACGATGGGCTTCAACAGTCCTGAACGGCTCGTTAGAGACACAAGTTATCAGACTGCAAACTAAAACAACTAGCCGCAGACTAAAACACAGATCAAATGCAAACAAAAACAGTAAATATCAGAGTGCTGTCTGAATGATACCTAACTGGGCAAGTTAAATAAATTAAGGGCCACATATTTTTAAGGTAAAGTTCCCCTTTACTGGAATAGCAATTTTTGACTTTTCATTGTTCTGTTAAATATTAAAAAGAGTACGACTGATATCAGTCACATTTTAATAAAATCACCCTCCGCCACTTTCCTGATGTCAGTCTGTGCCTCAAAAAAATGGGCTGACAGGTCGCAAGATCAGTTGTCACGGCAACCTGACAGGTGGTTCACTCACAGAGAAATCCGAGTAATTATTTCTAAGGTGTCCTTTGGAATAATTAACTTTTAGATGGCGCACAAGACATTAAATTGATAGTAATGTTTCACAAAAACAGCAGCTCCAATTAATCTTCATAGAATTCGGTCCATGGAGAGTGTTATTTCAATACTGTCAGAGTTGTAGTTCAAGAGTAATTGAATGATAAAGTATCCCCCTCCCGCCCCTTTTACTGATGTAACACTGTTCACCTCAGAGCAGCAAGCAGGGTGGGTTTGATTTAAATCAAGTCCATTTAAATCACGATTTAAATCACTAGTCAGTAAGACTCGATTTAAATTGTGATTTTTAAATGCTAAAACTCATTCTTGCTGGTAGTTAAAACCATCAATATTTGCAACCAGGTGAAGAAGTTATATTTAGAATATAACCTGTCAGATTAGTAAAACAGCAATAGCAGAACTGATTTTAGTTGAATATATTAACCCCATCCCAACAATTGACTTACCAGGGACGTCCCGCAAAAACTGTCACTTAGTGACAGAGGACGTACCTGGTAAGTCCCCGAAGTCTGGGTCTACATGCGGCTGCATGCCGTTCGGGGACTCTGGAACCATAAGCCGGGCATTAAGGTGACAGCTGCGTACGCACGCGGCTGTCACTAAGGGGTTAATCACTCATATTTGAAACATATAATAAAATATGACATAAAATATAATTGCATGACTATACAGCCTCAGGTACATAACTAAGCTCTATTTCATTCTGAATAACATTTAAACTATAATGTATCTTAAATAGAAAACTATCATTAGATAGATTTTTCCTCAAAAAGCATTTCATTAAAATAAATTTGATTTAAATGAAAAAAAAAACCTATTTTAATTAACCCTTTGAGTGCCAGAGTGGTACGGAATGCACTGCAAAGCAATGCATTCCGTACCACTCTGGCACTCAAAGGGTTAAAAAAAAAAAAAAAAAAAAAAAAAAAAGAATTTTTTTTTTTATTATTTTATTTTTATTTTTTTTAAATCAATCATCGATTCTTATCCACGCTGGCAGCAAGACTGTCCGGATGGATCACAGAGAGGGACAATCTTCAGTGATCATAAGGACAAACCTGAAAAACCTGTCAAGGGGAAAACAGGGTTTCATTGTTCTCACAGTAAGAAGATTGCCCCTTGCTGTGACCTGTCTGGTCTGTGGACCAGATTCCACATATGAGGGGAGGTGGCTTACACTAGGTAAAAGGGGTGGGAGGAGGATACTTTATCATTCAATTACTCTTGTACTACAACTCTGACAGTATTGAAATAACACTCTCTATGGCTCAAATACTATGAAGATTAATCGGAGCTGCTGTTTTTGTGAAACATTATTATCCCTTTAAAACTACTCACACAGATAAAACGTCTCTGTCTGAGTTATCGCTGGGCAGGTTCCCATGGTACTCTCTCTACCAAAAAGGTCAGCCCCTTCCTTGCGAACAGTAGCATGTCAAGAAAATTTGGTCGTAGTGGGGTATACATTCACGGAAGCAGATGAGGTGTGGCCAGAGATGGAGCTAGTCCCACATGGTACAAGGCATTTGAATGGGCAGAAAGGGGATTTTGGGGGAGTGAAAACCTGTGTCTGTTATCCTACAGAACAGACAAACTCTTATTAGATCCTCCTACACCCGCCTACAGGACTTCTCCTGCTGCACCTCAGCACTGGTATTCCCTCTCCCATCTCATCAGTCTCTCCCCCAGACTTCAAATCTTCAGACGCTCCCTGAAGACTCACCTCTTCAGGGAAGCCTATCAACAACATCCATAAACATTATCACCAAGAACCACCCATTCCCTGGACCACTACACTCACCAGCACTTCTCTCTCCCACCCACTGACCAGCAGTTCATGTGGCAGGAGGCACTTACACCCAATAGCACTTACTCCTTCTGTGTCCAACCTACGTTCCTCTAGACTGTAAGCTCTCACCAGCAGGGGGCACCCTGATCATTCTGTTCTCCACATTTGATTTGTACTATATAATATCTCTGTAAGTCCATTCCCTATTGTACAGTGCTGCGGAATTAGTTGGCACTGTATAAACAATAATAATAATAGTATCAGATTGAGTAAACCTACTTTTGAGCCGTTTTAGTCTTCAGTGATTTCTTCTTTTTCACCTTTGCTATTGTGGCCTCTGCCTGCAGCTCCTCCCCGTTCTCCTCGTCCGCAGAATTTCCATCTCCTTCAGAGTCGAAAGCTGAAGTCAGGAATTCATCCACGTTTAATTGGGCAAGCTTCCTGGATTGGGAAAAATAAGAATTAGAGATGCACCGATACCACTTTTTTTTTTTTTTTTTTTTTTTTTTTTTTAAGACCGAGTACGAGTAAAACTGGCAAATGACAGCAAAAGAAAGTATTGGTGAGACACACACACCACCTCTTGACTGTCCCCTTTTGCCTCTCTCTCCCTCCTGATCACCCCTCCTTTTTGCCTCTCCTTTTGTCTCCTGATCTTTACTCCTTTTGCCTTTTATTTTTTTCTCTCTCTTAGTCCCTTTTTTCTTTCTCCCTCTGGACCCCCCTCTCTGCCTCTTTCACCACCCGCTCATGACGCCCCATCTTGCCTCCCTTACCCTCCTCTGCCGGTTGCTCGCTGTTCTCTCGCGAGCCCCGGCAGAAGTCATCGTCGGAGTATTGCCATGGTAACCCGCGGCAACGCTCCGACGCTACAGGAGTGAGAGAGGCGACCGGGGAACATTGTGAGCAGCTCCCCGGGCTCCCTCTCTGCAACACCGACCCTGACACAGGGTATCGCGCAAATGCTGGTATCAGTGCAACCCTAATAAGAATAATGAATGATCATCAGAAAAGGGATGAAGAACTGCTTTTGTGAAATACTTCACCCAGAACCCATTACAGATTGATCTGCATAAATCAGAAGTGACCATCATGAATCCCTCCAGCAGCTGCTGGACTACAATTCTCATTATCATCGGCCTACCAATGGCAACATGATCATATATTTCTCATTAGTGGGGGGGATAAAGTTTGGTATCTCTGTGACAGGCGGCAAAAAGAGCACAAAAAGGTTTTCTGAGCATCTAGAAGTCCCTACTAGTTTGCCTTTAACCCTTTGAGTGCCTACCCCTCTGGCACTCAAAGGGTTAATCACCGCTGTTCTTACTCCTGCAAATTGCAGCATAATAAAATGTATTGTGCCTCTACACAGGGCCCCTTTTCCAGACGTCAGATCTAGCTAACAGATTGAGATTGTGGTCGTGCGACCGGACGGCTCTTCAGCAGATAGCATTGTCTACAAAGAAATACTTCATTAGAATGGTCTACTATATGTGCCTGCCTTCCAGGCACACTTTGTAGACCGTTTGTCACAGTAACCAGGCAAATAAGGACAGATGCAGTATAAAATTTAACCACCTTTATTGAAGATGCAGCAATATAGATAACTAGTTGAACAGCCCGTTACACGGGCCACAGTGCCACCCAGTCGCGGGCCAGTCACGTGCAGTAGAGACTGCCCGCGCCACGACTGATACAGAGCTGGACGCTCCTTCGGAGCGCCCAGCTCTGTATCAGCCGCAGCGCGGGCAGACTCTACTGCAAATGACTGCAGCACGCACAGTAGTGTCTACTTAACGTTGCGGCGTTACACACGATTTAGAGAATTATTATATCGGATAGCCCACACAATCCAAGACCTTGAAGGACTAGGCCCCAGGCTCCACCGGGAGCTCCACACTGTGCTGTGCACTTCTCTGCGGAGGGACTTCAGACAAAGGCTAGAGGAGAACAAGAGAGTTACAATGGAGCGTAGGGCTACTCTAGGTCTTGGGACTGAGGCAGCGGGGAGCGAGTAGGCAGTCACAGGCCAGACACTGGGACTAAACAGGCACAGATCGTGGCAAGGGTCAATGACCTGACAAGCAGAGACTACACGGAGCCAATAGGTAACTACACTGCAGACTACACGGAGTGAGGCAGAGGCCGGAGCCAATAGGTAAGTACACTGGAGGCTACACAGAGTGAGACAGAGGCCAAAGCCAATAGGTAAGTACACCGGAGACTACACAGAGTGAGACAGAGGCCAAAGTCAATAGGTAAGTACACCAGAGACTACACGGAGTTAGGCAGAGGCCGGAGCCAATAGGTAAGTACACCGGAGACTACACAGAGTGAGACAGAGGCCAAAGCCAATAGGTAAGTACACCGGAGACTACACAGAGTGAGACAGAGGCCAAAGCCAATAGGTAAGTACACCGGAGACTACACAGAGTGAGACAGAGGCCAAAGCCAATAGGTAAGTACACCGGAGACTACACAGAGTGAGACAGAGGCCAAAGTCAATAGGTAAGTACACCAGAGACTACACGGAGTTAGGCAGAGGCCGGAGCCAATAGGTAAGTACACTGGAGACTACACGGAGTTAGGCAGAGGCCGGAGCCAATAGGTAAGTACACTGGAGACTACACGGAGTGAGGCAGAGGCCGGAGCCAATAGGTAAGTACACCGGAGACTACATAGAGTGAGTCAGAGGCCGGAGCTAATAGGTAACTACACTGGAGACTACACAGAGTGAGACAGAGGCCGGAGCCAATAGGTAAGTACACTGGAGACTACACGGAGTGAGACAGAGGCCGGAGCCAATAGGTAAGCACACCGGAGACTACACGGAGTGAGGCAGAGGCCGGAGCCAATAGGTAAGTACACCGGAGACTACACGGAGTGAGGCAGAGGCCGGAGCCAATAGGTAAGTACACCGGAGACTACATAGAGTGAGTCAGAGGCTGGTGCCCAAGGTATGCACACCGGGGACTACACTGTGCGAAACCACAGGCAGGCACAATAGTCATCACTGGAGCTGGTAGTCAGACAAGCCAGGATCATACACGGAGCGAATCCTGAAACCTAACCAGGGTCAGCACTGGTGCGGATAGTCAGATAAGCCAGGGTCATACACAGAGCAAATACTCAGACAGGCACAGAACAAGTAGAGACGGTCAGAAACACCAAGTAAGGGTAATGACTCATAGCCCCAAGGAGGATTATAAAGGAGCAGAAGGAGGCAGGACCCAATTAGGCCACCCAGAATAGGCCCATATACAGGAGTCCGTGCTAGTGCCTGTTACCTGATGTCAGCAATGAGGAAGTGGCCGGAGGCCATGCCGGGCAGTGGCCATACAGAGGTAGGTAGCACAGGAGCGCTAGGCTGCCTTGGGATATTTATTTGTAGACAATGTAATTTCACCTCTGCTGAAGAGCCGTCCGATCGCACTACCAGAATCTACAGCTGACGTCTGGAAAAGGGGGCGGGAGGGGGGAAATTTATAAACGTATAACTCAAAAACTATAACACTTTAAAGGGATAGTAATACTTTAGTATTACTAATCCCCATAGTGTAGCTCTTTAAAAAATAATTCAATTGCTCCCAGGTTCATCTCTGAAACCTTTATGGTTTGAGAGATAACCGAAGGCAAAGTTCCCCTCTCCCTCAAGTCAGTGTTGTACTGACTGCAGGGATATCCATTTTTATTTTTCATCAGGCGGCTCTGCAGCAGAGCCATGATCGAGTTAGTAAACAAAAATTATTTCATTGAAACAGTCATCTACGTGTGCTTAGAAACCAAGCACACATAGAAGACATGTAGAAGACCAAGCGCAAACCAAGCACATGCAAACCAAGCACACATAGACGACCATTTCAGTGAAAGATTTCTTTTTTATTAACGCGATCTTGGCTCTGCTGCAGAGCCACCTGATGATCCTAAGACCGGATTTCCCTTCAGTCAGCTACAACGTTGACTACGGGGAAGGGGGAGGGAGAGGGCAACTTTAGGAGCGATTATCTCTCAAACCATAAACCATGTTTGAGAGATGACGCTGGGGGCAATACATTTATTTTTAATAGGACTTTAATATAGGGATTAGTAATAATTATTACTATCCCTTTAAGTGGCAGCATTATTTGGAAACATAAGTTTGTATGAGACTCACCTCAAGACGACAGCACAGACATCTTGGCGAAGAGGGATCTGTGAGCTGCGCTGTCCGTCCCTGTCTCTTAACAGATAGGTTACTTGCCAAAGGGGGAGCCCATTGTACCGCATGGTACAGACAGGGACCAAGATGTCTGTGCTATCGTGTTGAGGTGAGTCTCATACGAACTTATGATTCCTAAATAATGTCAGCACTTTGTAACACTATTTCCACGAAAGTTGGGGGTAAGTTATATCTACGTGATAGTTCCAATTTAAGGCCAGACTATCTACTTGTAGATGAAGGGAATGGCCTTGAAACAGAAGATCTGAAATTACAAGCATGTGCCGCGTTTTTCGTCAGGTCTTCAAATGCATGAAATCGTGCTCTGGAGCTATAAGAAAGACACGAGCATTGCCCTGTTTATCTCTGCAAGGACTAGGGCAGATAGGAGTACTGCTGGAAACAGGTAGGCAAGGTTTAAATCTCATAGAATTATCAATGAGTCTATTGCTGTTGCTCTGGGTTCTCTGACCTGTGCTCAGAACACTGGTAGTTTTGCATTGTATCTGGATGCAATTAGATATATTTCTGGGAGACTAGTTATCTACCGGTATTTCAAATATTTCCTGTTTTAGTTCCAATTGGCCTAGATAAATGGTCTTCTGGCCGAGATAATCTGATCCCTAGTTTTGTATTCCTGGAATATAATTTGCTGATAAGACTGAAACACTTTGTTCTGCCCAGTTCAGAACCTTCATTACTTCCAGCCATGATGCTCTGCTTTTTGTTACCCCATGAGATAGATAGATAGATAGATAGATGCCACTGTAGGGGTATTGTTGGATTGTACCCAAACAGGATAGTATACTGCCCTGAGTTCCAGAATGTTGATTGTCAAGGTTGCCTCTGGTTCTGACCATAGACCCTGGGCATACCCTTGATTGAAGACCGTTACCCATCCTGTCAGATTTGCATTGGTGGTAATTACCAGCCAGAACTAGGCCAGAAATAATTTACCTCATTCAACCACCATTTTAATAACGGATGTATTTATATTCCATTACACTGGTAAATATCTAGCTGTATGTCTCATATGGAATTGAGGAAATGATACTGCTTCTGCCGTGGACAGCATGAAATAACCTGCATGCAATAACACAATGGGGGGGGGTCTTTCTTCCTGTAGCAGATATTGTATTTTGGCTTTCAACACTTATTTTTATTTATTTTATTTATATAGCGCACACAGATTACGCAGCGCTTTACACTCATATTGGTTCCTGTCCCCATTGGGGCTCACAATCTAAATTCACCTATCAGTATGTTTTTTGGAGTGTGGGAGGAAACCGGAGTACCCGGAGGAAACCCACGCAAACACGGTGGGATTTGAACCCAGGACCCCAGCGCTGCAAGGCAACAGTGCTAACCACTGAGCCACTGTGCTGCCCATCTGGAGGCAATGTGACTTGATGATGTACCCTGTTGATCTGTAAGCCCAAAAAAAGTCATGTGCTGGTTTGGGAACAATTTTTTTTTTTTTCAGGCTGCGAGTCTATTCATGATCCCTTTGTGTATTTATTGTGATCTGCAGATGAGACTGAGGAAGCCCTTTTGATTTGGTTTTGATCAAGAGATCATCTGGATAAGACATAATAATGACTCCTGTCATAAGTAAGTGTGGCACTAAAGGTGCCATAACCATTGTAAATATTCTGAGGCTGTTGCTAGCCTGTAAGGTAAAAATACAAATAGAAAATGTTTCTTCCAGACAGCAAATCTGAAATACTGTTGGGGCTCTCTCTCTAATGATATGTGTAACTAGGCATCTTTGATGTCCACTGATGACAGGAACACATCTGGTTCCATGGCATTTATAAACCGATCTGATGGTTTCCATGCTGAATCTGGGTACTATTGGGAAATAGTTTAGTTCAACACAGTCTGAAACCTCAGCCTTATTTGGGAACGATAAAGATGTTGGATGAAACACCTCAAATCTCTACATTCTGGGGACAGGTTTGATTACTCCAGCTGTGACCAGACTTGAAATTGTTTGAAAGAAGACAATTGCTTTGTGATTTTCTTTCAGAGTGTGACACGAGAGAAACCTTTTGGGAGGTTTTATCCTAAACTGAAAACGATATTCGACTTCAAGAGTTATCAGCCGGTTGTTTTTAATACATTTCCTCCATTGTCGATGGGAACGTCTTAGCTGTCCATCCAATGAGGAGTCCCAGATAGCCACCATAACGCTGTGGCTGTTTTGGACAGTGGGTTCTACAAGGTATGTCTTATCCTCTGCCAGGAAGACTATGAGGCATTATTGATGTTAGCCGCAGTGTTTAGCAAGAAGCACTGCTTGAATGTGGTTGCTGTATAATCCCTACTGAAATTAAAAATGATTATTCCAGAATGGATCAAACACACTTGCTTTGTGTTACAGCTTACCTTGACTTCTACTTCCTCCCTCTGAGCTGCTCCTCCTACTTCCTGTGGAGGGGTTTAAAAGGCAGACCGAGTCCTGACCCAGATGCCCTTGCATTGTTGTTCATAGCAGTTCTGTTACATTGGGCTCCATGTATGACCTGGCTAGTCTTCCATCCATTCAAGTGCTGACCTGTGGCTCTGTCTGACTATTCTTTTGACTAACCCCTAATAGTGGACATCCAATCTGGTGCAGACTTGTGCCTCTGGCTGACTACCTGAACTGTGTATGACCCAGCTTGTCTGACTACCCCCTCTGGTCCTGACTTGTGGCTCTGTCTGACTATTCTTTCATCTTTCCCCCTGGTGATCAGACACCCAATATAGTGCGGGCCTGGGGCTCTGGTAGACTTGCACAGCTGACTGCAGGTGTGAGTCAGTTTTCACCTTACTTCATCTGACTGCTGCATGAGTCAGAGGGTTCAGTACCTGTGTACTATAGCCTAGGAGTTCCCACCTGGTGTCTGGTGTGGTGTGGTTCTGAGGATTCTGTCTGCAGGTGCGTACCTGAGACTCACTCTTACTACCACTACTAGTGGTTTCTCTTTGGTTCCTGAGCATCCTGGTTTCCTGTTCGTTGGATCAAGATTGCCATTCCGGTTGCTGCTGTATCACTTGTCCTTGTTTGTGAGACTACCAGTGGCTTTGGCCTAGTCTCTAGCAGGGTGGTCTAGGCCCCAGCCTATTATTTCTGGTAATAGTGCTTGCTGACTAGTACCCCTGCTTGCCTATTGCCTATTATTTTGTTTGTTGTTTTCAATAAACTCCATTAACTATACCGTACAGACTCTGAGCCTCCTTAGTATCCGTGACACTTTGTTTTGTGGGAGGAGAGTACTTTTTCCCTCTATCCACCGACTGATGATTTTTTTTACACATTCTCTCCCAAAAAGAATGCTTCCGAAGAAACATCTGCTGACCATTTCTTGAGCCACAGTGATCTTCTCGCTGCTACCAACATACCTGAGCAACTGGCAGCCATTCAGACGATTTCTAAAACCGCCTCACTACAGGAAGAATTAGCTTCCTGAATCAGATTGGTTATACATAGTAATTCTCCTTTGGAATCATCATTTTGGATTGTTTGATACAGTTGTTCAGCCCTACAGTCCACGCCTATACAAGCTCATAATGCATCAAATGACAATCTGAAGATTGATCCACTACCTGAAAATATTGTCTTTGGGAACTAGTTTTCTAATCATCACATCCTTTAGAGCCGTTCATCGAACTGGGATAGCCGTAGGCATAGATAATCTGGAGAGTCTTGCACCCAACAGGGAAAACTTCATACATTTGTCCACATATTTTTGTAAAAACGGATACATGTATCCAAACCACTTAGAATTAGAGAGTCTGAAATCTGGGTCTTTGCATTCTACGGTTAGAATATATTCTTATTGTTGATAAATGGGATGATTTTTTTTTTTCCTTGTGTTAAAGTAAAATTGTTATCTTCAAGTTGTTCAGAGATCTGGTGAATTTCTAAAATGAGTTTAATTAATGAATTCTAACAGAATGTATCTACAGGGAAAAAAAAATATTCCTCATCTGATTAATTCAATGCCTTAAAGGGATAGTAATACTTAATTATTACTAATCCCTATATTAAAGTAATATTAAAAACTAATGTATTGCCCCCAGGGTCATGTCTCAAACCTTTATGGTTTGAGAGATAATCGCTCCTAAAATTGCCCTCCCCCTTCCCCGAAGTCAGCGTTCTAGCTGACTGAAGGGAAATCCGGTCTTACGACCGTCAGGCAGCTCTGCAGCAGAGCCAAGATCGCGTTAGTAAAAAAAATAAATCTTTTACTAAAACAGTCTTTTACATGTGCTTGGTTTGTAGAAGACCGTTTTAGTGATTTTTTTTTTATTTTTTTTTTTTTTTAAATGAACAAGATCACGGCTCTGCTGCAGAACCGCCTGATGATCTTAAGACCAGATTTCCCTTCAGTCAACTGCAACGCTGACTACGGGGAAGGGGGAGGGTAACTTTAGGAGCGATTATCTTTCAAACCATAAAGGTTTGAGAGATGACACAGGGGGCGATACATTTATTTTTAATATTACTTTAATATAGGGATTAGTAATAATTAAGTATTACTCTCCCTTTAAATTCTTCTTCTGAAGAAATAGATTCTACTGACAGAGAGGTGGCATGCTCCAAACACCACCTACTGATGAGCTTTACCACACTCCTATCAGATTATATGAAGTCCCGGTGTGGTCTATATCAGGGGTAGGAAGTATTTGAAGTGTTGCAACTTCCAAAGTTGTGAGGTTAGTACTTCCCTCACTATCGTAGCCTACATAGAAAAATACAAAAAATAAAGCGCGATACGCCTTTAAATGCAGTATTATAGAGGAGATAGAATACTCCGCTCCAATGATTTCACTTACAAGAAAGAGCGGTTGTGTCCTACCTCAAGGGATAATCGTATGTACTGGTTTATTAGCCAGAAAATCTTTACTGCTGATAATTACCACAAGTGCAACAGTGAATTAAAGATGACTTCAAAGCTTTATTATTAAAAACATTAACGACTGATGACATGCCAGGAACGTCGTCGGTGTCCGTGCCTTAAGTACCACTGACGGTCCTGGCAACTCATGGGTTGTGTGTTCACATCGTTCCTGTGTCTGAAACGGACTGCTTCAAGAGAGAAGTGTTCAGTTTCAGACCCTCGTTCAGAGAGCTGGTACACATGGTCACATGTGCCAGCTCGCCAAAATTACATATATGTGGTCCTTAGGGGGTATCCAACCCCAAGGCTGCTGGTCATTAAGGGGTTAAACAATAAACAGACCCAACATGTTTCGTGAAATATCTCGATTCCTCAGGGGTCAAACTCTTCTTACTCTCTGAAACCATCTTACATACATAAGGGATCCCATACATATCCCCAAAACATCGGTACTCAAACAGCCTGGGTGCCGTTTACATTCACGCCTCGATCCTGTAACAACTATGCTTACCAATTGTCGTGGATGCTCGATACATTGTTGTACCAAGACTCCACATCATAACGAGATCTAGGTTATGTTGTGGTGCACTGCAGGTGTTTGACATAAACCAATAACCCTATTCTAACGCTGTTCACCGTATAACAGAAAGGAAGAAAACAGAGCGGTGGCATACACCCAAACCAACCATGCTGGTTTTTCCTAAGAGCCTCTGCTAGGTGGATTATACCACCATTTGATAGCACTGTGATTCCTCACCTAGAGTGCTGCGGATATTAAATTAGTATGCCCCTACTTTTCCATAAAGTTAAAAAAAAAAACAAAAAAAAACCACATGAATTGGAGTTTCAGCTGTATACCTATAGTCACTGTTATGCACAGTAAGTTTGAATTTGTTATTCTGACTGTAAAACAAACAAAAAAAAAACACAAAAAAAAAAAAAAAAAAAAAAGCTGTATATTTGTGTGGTTGTACCCTTCATTAATCCCTGAAAAATGACTTAGGGGGGCCTGAAAATTCCAAGCTGCATGTTAGGGGTGTCATGAGCGAAAAAACAAGTTTGAGAAACACTTAGCATTTTGTCAGTGGATTCAGGATTGGCCAAGATGGACTGAGATAATTACTTTACACAGTCAGGTTCCACAGAAGATGAAGCTGCGATAGTATTAGTTAGGACTGATGAAACAGACTGAGCGGAACATCATGATGTGTATATTCCAGGGAACGGTTTTTCACTACCTGCATGGACACCCTCTAATACAGTGATTCTCAACCAGGGGGCCATGGCACTTTGGTGTACCGCTGACCTCAGATTAGGGTGCCCCATGTTTTCTATGAACACTGACAAAAATGAGAATATTGTCTTTTAAATTGTAGAAATATGGAAATTGTTATGCACAATATGTTTATTTTTATTACTATGATTGTTTGAACTAATAATATCTGTATATTCATGAATTGTACCCTTTATTATTCCCTAGAAAAATTACAATAAACATGTTAGGGGTGCCCCGAAAGATCCAGATTGTGTGTTAGGAGTGTCTTCAGCAAAAAAACGTTGAGAACCACTGCTCTAATACTACTTTTTGCAGGGGAAGAAGCCCTAGATCAGTGGGTCTCAATTCCTGTCCTCAGGACCCACTAACAGGCCAGGATGTGATGATTTCCTTGTTAGAACAAGAGGAGGCTGGATAGAGTGAGGGCAGCAGAGGTAGTGTGACAGACTGAGGTACACAGCTGGGAACCGCTGTCTGTCTAGGAGTAGGGCGCAGGGCAGTATTTACTTGATTCATTTCAGCAGTATACTGTTTTTATTTAAAAAACTAAACCGTTTTACCAGCTAGTCGCTACGTATACTAACTATTGACACCAACATGTATAGGGGTGATAGATCCGCTTTAACCTACTTGTGGAGGGCATTTTTCCTCCATGGTCCCTGTTCTCTCAAACAGGGCGCAAGAGGAATCGTTTATGTTCGTTGCCTCTGTGAAACATGAAGGTGGGAGGACAGCTCCAATCCTCGAGAAGCCCTACAAAAAAAATGCCAGCCTATACCTGCTATTTCCCAAACATTCCTCTGGGTGATTCCATTAACCCCTTAAGGACCAATGCTGCTCCAGGACCATCACGGCTGTCCTGCACTTAAGGACCAGTGACAGTCCTGGCACGTTATCGAATTCAGGGGTCCCCACGCGGCTGCATGCCGCTTGGGGATCCCTGAATCGAATGCAAAAAAAAATGCCCAGTGGTTCTTAACCCTTTGAGTGCCAGAGGGGTACGCAAAGCATTTCCAGCCGCATAGCTGGTCGTTAAGGGATTAACTTACATCAGTTATTCCCAAAGACATGCTATTTCATAGTCCATCTGAATAAAATGTAAAATTCTTTAATGTTCCATTAAAACATGCAATGCCGTTCAATAAGATAAACAAATGCAGTTCTGGAGCAAACCAATTCCTCCAAAGGGGACAAATAAAAATTCCCCAAAGTCTAATTAATTTAAACGTGACTTTTAGGTCTACAGTGCATTGCAAAGCAACGCTTTGGAGAAAGCACCATTTATATCCCTGTAAGGCAGTTGGTTTGCTAGGGAATTGTATCTTTAACTTTAAGTAAGGGTGGGTGGCATTACACCAGTTTTTCTCATCAGTCCTCAGAGCACAAAAAAAATTCATGTTTTCATATAACATTTTGATAACTGGTAGGTAATCGACAACAGTCACCGTACTTAATATATCCTTGCTTAATCAGGGATATTATTAATTCTTTCAGTGCAAGAGGAGTGCAATCCCATGGCACTAAGCATTCAAACATGACCTGCTGGTATTCACCAAGGTCCAGAGCTGGGAATCACTGTCCTTTTGTTATTCAATAAAGGGACAGTCAACCTCCTTTTTGAAGTACATATTCCGTGATTGCATAATGCGTCAATCAGGGCTCAAAATTTCCACTCACTACTAGCCAATGGCGAGTGAACATTTAGCCCTGGCGAGTAGAAATTCAGCCCTGGTGGGTATGTTATGGATTGCAGTGGCGAGTAACTTTTCAGGTCTGGCTAGTACTAAAGGACTTCACATTTTAAGCCCTGGCATCAATTAATGTTTGCTATAATTTTTAGACTTATGTTCCTGACAGTGAGATTTCTGAGTGATAGCTGTCAGGAACTATAATGGCAGTGATAGTATGGATGTATGTTTCTTTAAATCGTGCCATACACATACGCAGAGCTTTCAGAAATAGTACAATATAAAAATACAGGACAGGGTTAAGAGCATCAGACTAAAGTGTGACCATAGCATTATTGGCATGGAAAAAAAAAAAGTGCAGCAAAGGGAATCATACATTGGGAAGGGGACCCTGCTCCAAAGAGCTTACAATCTAAATACAGTGATGCAACATAATGTTTCTGCAACAGAAACGCAAGCCTCCAGAGTGTTACATAGTGTCACTATCTCTGCTTTCAAAGTCTCTGACAAAGCTCATTAGAAGCAGATATTCAGGAACCTTGTCAGTAACATGAAAGTGTTTAACCCCTTTGAGTGCCAGAGGGGTACAGACCATCTGGCACTCAAAGGGTTAAAAATAGGTGAATATGAAAATAAAAGTTAAAATATAGGCAATATGATTTTTATATGTTCAAAACTTGCAGAATGAGCAAAGACCTAAGGCATGCAGACTGACACTTTAAAAAGAACAACCACAAGTTAAAAGGAGAGTAACACGATATGCAAAAACATATACTTATCCTACTGAGCAAAACAAGGGAACTCTCACTGCTGAGAGGTGTTTTATTCAACAGTTATTGCAGCTCGAACCTTTTTTTTTTTTTTTTTTTTAAAGGGTGCAATATCTCAGTGGCCTGAATATTTTCAGTTGCGCTGTTGCTACACCATCCTATGGAGATTTATGGTCAACTAGCCAGAGCTGTCCATAGTATGGTGTAGCAACAGCACCACTGTAACATTTCAGGCCATTAAAGTGGAACTATCATCATCATAATACTGCGCCACAATCCATTACTGATATAGGGATAGGCAAAGACATACTTCTATTACGTTGAATAAGTCAGCATTACTGAAGAAAATAAACTTCTTCCGCAGGAACCCAGGGCACAGAGCTTACAAGTGAAACTCTTTGCGTCTGCTCCTTCAGTAACTTCCGTCACCTTAAGGTAACCAACAGACATCACCATACCTGGGAACTCTCAGGGTTTGACCCCTAGACTCAGGGTTTTGATCCAAATCTCAGGGTGAAGTGGCAAATTCTCAAGGTGGGAGAGTCCAGTGTTTCCTACTATCTAATTTTCAACAATTTACTACTTAATTAATATCCAAATTATTGACATTTCTACCTGAAAGCCAGTGGCAGAAGTCCTGCTTGCCTTTTGAGTGTTTACAAAGGGATATCTTCGAAGTATAGCATGTTATTGGTTCCATTAGAACTGACTGGATCGTCTCTAGTTTAGACCACACATTGACATAGCACAAAAAGCCTACTTTCTTTGGAGCATAAAGGGTTACTATTTCAAAGATCTCAGGGTGAGCTCATTTCCAAAATTTCCAGGTATGGACATCACCACCAATCCGGGCAGTGCACGGGACAAATAGCGCAGACTCAGAAGTAACTTTCCTCTAAGATGTCTGCGCTGTTGTCCACCAGTGGCTGCAGAAGAAGCTGGTTTATTTCAATAATGCGGTCTTATTCAGTATAATCGAAGTATGTCTTTGACTGTCACTATATTAGTAATGGATTGTGGGGCAATATTATGATGGTCACAGTTGTGCTTTAAGATATTGCACCTAAAAAAAATTCAAGTTTGAGCTGCAATAACTGCTGAATAAGGCACATCTCAACACTGGGAGTTCCCTTGTTTTACTAAGGAAGATAAACCCTAAAAAAATATACATTAGTGGCTCTGGGGTGCAAACTTCCAATACACTGTCTCTTCTTTAGCCAATAAAAGTATCACTGTTACTTTATCACTGTCCTGCTTTTCTTATGGCTAACATGGCTCCGTACTTTTAACCAAGTTGTCAGGGCTGAGCAACATGTGGTCATCCAGCTGTTGTAATACGGGTATTACTCCCATCATTCTTAACTAACCAAAAGTAAATTGTAGCCCCACACCGGCTTGGAGACAACCCGCTGCCCACCCCGGTTGTAGATATATGTTAAATACACGTAAACGCCTTTCTTACTCCGCACACCCTATGTATTTCACCATCTCAGCACTGTACTCACCTCTTACCGGAGGGCGCCATGCTGCTTTCCCTTTACAACGTGCTCAGCTCTTCCTCTCCCACAATCCAGCGCGGCCTCCACTTCCGTTCTCTGGTTCTAGGATTTGCAATTGTCAACAGTACGATAGGGCGGGCAGAAAACCGGTGAGAGGCTGTACTGAAACACCGGCAAAACGTTATGTTGGCCATGTACTATCTCGTCAACCCGAAATTCATTGTTATCAATAAAATATTGAAATTGCAAGCGTGTTTTGTTAAAATAAAAAAATCCGGCGCGGGCGGGCGCTTGACAGTGATATGTCAGATGTGTACGTAGATCTGGTCTTCCCTGCAGGGCACGTTAATACATGTGTCTGCCTGCATTATGTTGGACCCGTCTATATATTGATCCAAGTCAGTAAGAGTAATATCCATACCTGGGAACTTTCAAGATGAGCTGACCCTGAGATATTTGAAATATTAACCCTTAAAGCTTCCCATAATGTAGAGTCTATGCGATATGTGCCTGCTTGCTCTAATACAGAGGTGCTCTGGTCCGTGTGCGAAGGACCTTTAACATGCTACAGTTTGGATAACTCACTGCCTGAACTCAAACAAGACAAGCAGGACATCTCCCACTGTCTTTCTGGTACTAATGGCACCAGTTTAGAGTCTAAGAAAACATTTAATTGGGGAAATTCATATATTAGGTGACACAGACCTCTCTCACCCTGAGAATTTGGCCCTTTACCCTGAGACCCTGAGATTTGGGACAAAACCCTGAGTCTCAGGGTCAAACCCTGAGAGTTCCCAGGTATGGTAATATCATATGTACAAAACAAAAGTGGAAGTAGTCTGGGGCAAACCAAAATAGCCATTGAGTAAATGGCTCTCTAACCCCTTCAGTGTGTTGGAGACATCGCTAGCATCCCATGGATTAACCATTTGAGTGTCAGAGGGGTACGGAACGCATTGCTTTTCAATGCATTCCGTACCCCTCTGGCACTCAAAGCACCGATTAAAGCCAACAAAGATTGGCATATGTCCCTTAAGATGTGTAGTCGGTTTGCCCCAGAATCACGTTACTCCACTTTCCATTTGTGTACATAGCCCTTAACCCAGACCAGAGGGGTATGTATTGCACTGCACACCCTAAAGAGTTAATCTGTCTTCTTCCATCTTCACCTTTCCTATATAAAACAGTTAAAAACACATCCCTGATGTGACAGGATCCTTTTAGTGTGCTTCTGACTGTCTCCCTTGGATTTTCATCTGGTTTTGAACTACAACTCCCGTCACCCTCAGCCATACTCTGTCCATGTTAACCCCTTCTTTATTTGTATTCAAGGAGGTGCCATGGCACTTTGGTGTGCTCCGGGTACCAGCTTAGGGTGTCACTTCTTTCCATATAGACAACATTGTCAATGTTTGCCTTTCAGGTGTATAATTATAGAAATCATTATGTCCAATATACTTGTTTTTGTCATTATTATGGCAAAAATTAAGAGTAACTATATTATGCATCTGTACCCCTTATTGCACCTATGAAAATGTCCTATAAAGTATTTGGGGTGACCTAAAAATTTCAGACTGGTGTTAGGAGAACCACTGGTTTAACTCTTTGAGTGCCAGAACTCTTTCACTCAAAGGGTTCAAAATGCATCGGACGCCTCTCTGGAACGGCTGATGTCTGATTATCTTCCTTGGTTTTTGAACTACAACCACCATCATCATCATTCATATTGCGTCCATATTAACATCTCCTTGTTTGTACTGTTTAACTCTTTGAGTGCCAGCATGCTTACAAAGGGTTCAAAACGCATCACACACCACTGTCATGCAGAAGCTCAAACAGGAACGATACCCATGGTATAAAACAGTTCTTAACCCTTTTAGTGACAGAGGGGTACGCGTCACATTGCATTGCAATGCGTTCCATACCCCTCTGGCACTCAAAGGGTAAAATTGCTTAAAGAAACACAAAAAATAACTGGAGATATATACACATAAATAATGATCTTATTTGTTTACTGAGGCTAGTCTTAACCCTTAGAGTGCCAGAGAGTCATCCAGTGCATTGCAATGCACTGGATACCTCTGGCACTCGAAGGGTTTGCTAGGGTTACCACATGGGAGGATTTTCTAAGACATATCCTCTTTTTGGGGGGCCTTAAAATGGAATTATCATGATAACATCCCCCCACCCCAATACATTACTAACCTAGCAATATACAAAGCCATACTTTCATTAGGTTGAATTAGTGAGCGTTATTGCATTAAAACAACTTCTGCAGCAGGAACCAGAGGACAACAGGGCAGACATCGTAGAGGAAATGTACCTCTGGGTCTGCTCTGTCTGTCCCGTTCACTGACAGTATTGGTGAGTGATGTTGGTTGGTTACCTTAAAGCTGAACTTTCATCCACTATAATGTCGCCCTGCTATAATTAACCCTTTAAGGACCGGCGCACGCACACGCAGCTGGCACTTGAGGACCACAGGCTTTTTTTTTTCTTCACTTCTGGATCAGGGTTTCTGGTACAGGAGCCCTGTACTCCGTGACATACCAGGACCGGCACTGGTCCTTAAGTTCCGGACCGCCATGACGGTCCTGGCACGGCAATGGTCCTTAACGTGTTAAGCAGGTAGTGACTAGCTTCTGAATATATATTTTACCAGAGGACCAGGGCAGACATCTTGGAGGAAATGTACCTCTGAGTCTGTGCTGTCTGCCCCGTTTCCTGCCAGTACTGGTGAGTGATGCTCGTTGGTTCCCTTAAAGCTGAACTTTCATCTGCTATAAAGTGGCCCTTCTATAATTAAGCAGGTAGTGACTAGCTTCTGAATATATATTTTACCTTTTAAAAGTAGCCCCATCTAAAGAAATCACTAATTGTAGGAGACCGACGGCCGGGTTAGCGCAGTCTGCACGTCAGTCCCTTCCAGTAACCATATGGTTCACTGCAGTCTACACAGTGGAGACCGGAACTGACAGCGCATGCGTGCAGACAAGATGTCTGCGCTGTAGCCTGGGTCCCGGTCTCCTACAGTAATGGATTTGTTTACAATGGCCTAAATTTCAGAGGTAACATATATATTCCAAAGCTAGTCGCTACCTGCTTAATTATAGCAGGGTGACCTTATAGCGGATGAAAGTTCCGCTTTAAGGTAACAGAAGTTACTGACGGCGCAGGCGCACAGAGCTTCTCCTCTAAGATCTGCGTGGCTGGTTCATGCCGAAGAAGTTGTTTTTCTGCAATAGCGCAGACTTATTCACCCTAATAAAAGTATGGCTTTGCATATCATTAGGTTATTAATGTATTGGGGGCAATGTTATTATCATAATATTTCTTTAAAGCGATAGTAATACTTCGTTTTAACTTTATTTTATTTTGTAGGCATTAAAAAAATATGAAGAATGATATAAGTCTTATCTCTCAAACCTTTATGGTTTAAGAGATATTCACAAGCAAAGTTCCCCCTCCCGCCCCTTTTACCTAGTGTAAGCCATCTCTTCTCAGATGTGAAATGCAGTCCATAGACCAGACAGATAACAGCAGGGGACAATCTTCTTCTATGAGAACCATGAAAGCCCTGCCCCCCTTGACAAGTTTTTCAGCTTTTTCCCTTATCTTAATTGAAGATTGTCCCTCTCTTCAGTCTACCTGGGCACCTCCCTTCTGATCTGGCTGAACAGGGGGGGGGGGATACTTTGTTTGGGAATATCTCTTAAACCATAAAGGTTTGAGAGATAAGACTTATATCGTTCTTCATGTTTTTTTAATGCCTACAAAATAAAATAAAGATAAAACAAAGTATTACTATCCCTTTAAGAGTCAGTTGTATTGGAATATTAACCCTTTGAGTGCTGTAAAGTCTGCTGTAAATGTCCTGGATTTTCTGGTAGGAGAGAGCAGGGTGAAATATATACACAATTATGTTTCTACGTCTGCAAACCCAAGTGAGTCCTGTGACTGTGCGAGGGGGACTTGTCAGACACACCGTCACAGCATGAATGCTTCAGATCAGAAGACTGTATGCCTGGATTTAGTGCCAGTGCTGCTCCCAGCTTTGCTGTGTTGTGTTCCCACTGACTCTGTTTCATCAACACTTGTAGTAAGTGAGCCACTCTGTTACTGATACTAATACTGTTCTTACTTCTGCTGCCCCCAATCCACACTAAATGCTTAGTAAGATCAGGGCAGGAATAGACATGATTTAACTTTTTAGTGTCATAAATTAGCACCTTAATTATAGACATTAAAGTTCAAATATAGTAGTAAGCATAGGAGCCTTTGCCAGGGATCCCTGACTACCATAACCACAGTAATCTTAGAAGGCTTCTGTGAAGTGATGGTCCCTGATTGTCTGTAAGCAATCTGGGATAAGATAACAGCCTTTCTGCTTATAAGAGAAGTGTGCACCAATCTCTGTAAGTGTAGGCCCCTTTCACACAGATTAATCCAACACTATGATGCTGCACACTGTGAAAGGTACATTGCTGGACTGCAGTGCTTTATACACAGTTGATTATCCCCTCACACAATGCACCAAATCCAACAAGCTGCATCTTTACTGCTCGCACACAGTATCACAGTAAAGTAACAGTAAGGAAGGCTTGTGCAGTGTCCTATGAGGCTACTGGCTGACCACATACACGAGCAATGCATACCTTCCAAGTGTTCCCCTATAGGAGATATTAGGGGTCCATACCTTCCAAGTGTTCCCCTATAGGAGATATTAGGGGTCCATAACTCCCAAGTGTCCCTCTTTAGGATATATTAGGGGTCTGTACCTCCCAAGTGTCCCTCTTTAGGAGATATTAGGGGTCTGTACCTCCCAAGTGTCCCTCTTTAGGAGATATTAGGTGTCCATACCTCCCAAGCGTCCCTCTTTAGCAGATATTAGGGTCAATACAATGCAAGTGTTCCTCTTTAGGAGATATTAGGGGTCTGTACCTCCCAAGTGTTCCTCTTTAGGAGATATTAGGGGTACATACCTCCCAAGTGTCCCTCTTTAGGAGATATTAGGGGTACATACCTCCCAAGTGTCCCTCTTTAGGAGATATTAGGTGTCCATACCTCCCAAGCGTCCCTCTTTAGGAGATATTAGGGTCAATACAATGCAAGTGTTCCTCTTTAGGAGATATTAGGGGTCTGTACCTCCCAAGTGTTCCTCTTTAGGAGATATTAGGGGTACATACCTCCCAAGTGTCCCTCTTTAGGAGATATTAGGGGTACATACCTCCCAAGTGTCCCTCTTTAGGAGATATTAGGGGTCCATATGTGCCCCTCTTTAGGAGATATTAGGGTCAATACCATGCAAGTGTTCCTCTTTAGGAGATATTAGGGTCAATACCATGCAAGTGTTCCTCTTTAGGAGATATTAGGGTCAATACAATGCAAGTGTTCCTCTTTAGGAGATATTAGGGACCCATACCTCCCAAGTGCCCCTCTTTAGGAGATATTAGGGGTCCATACCTTGCAAGTGTCCCTTTTTAGGAGATATTAGGGGTACATACCTCCCAAGTGCCCCTCTTTAGGAGATATTAGGGTCCATACCTCCCAAGTGCCCCTCTTTAGGAGATATTAGGGGTCCATACCTCCCAAGTGTCCCTCTTTAGGAGATAGTAGGGTCCAAACCTCCCAAGTGTCCCTCTTTAGGAGATATTAGGGGTCCATACCTCCCAAGTGTCCCTCTTTAGGAGATATTAGGGGTCCATACCTCCCAAGTGTCCCTCTTTAGGAGGGACAGACCCTCTTTGAGACCCAAATCCCTCTGTCCCACCCTCCTGGAGTCCTGAGTCTTCTTTATATTGTTTTAACACATTGCGCTATATTTCAATACTTAAAGTTTTGTAGTTCAATCGCTATTCAATCAGAACAGATCCCCTCCTGCCCCTTCTGGCCGCCTCCCCTTAGATCTGGAATCCGGTCATGGGACCGGACGGATGCAGCGAGGGACAAATGAAGATTGTCCCTCGCCGCGCTTCATCTGGACCTGACTGAGACATAGCGTGATGCTGGGGAAACAGGGGGAGGAGGAACCTTTCGGAATAATAGCACTTGAACTACAAACTGTAAGTACTGAAATATAGCTCTATGTGTTAAAAAGAAAAAATAAAGATGACTCGGACCTCGACTTTAACACAAGTAATTCTATCCATTTGAATAATAGACTGTAAAGGGTATAAAAATGAAGCAGGGACATTGAAATTTCTCTGGCCACACCCACAATTCAGAATTTGGGCGTGACCATCACTGTTCAGGCACCGCCCCTCAAAACTGGAGCTCTAGGAAGTAGTCTACTCTGCCTATTGGGAAATCTGTCCCTGCACATCAGTTGCTGGCAGGTTTTGCACATTGAAGTAGGCAGAGTGCAGTAGCCTACTTAACCGTTTAAGGACCAGAGAGATGTGAAACACTTTAGGAGGCACAGCCCTCTGGTCGGTAATGGGATAAGATTAGCATGTGCAGAGTTTGAGGTCCTGTAGTCCTGCCAGTGACTGTCATGTCCGCCTCCATGGACTGATTGAAGATGTTATTCCTTTCCACCAAGGAGCAACGGCAACATTTATAGAGGCCATTAGGATTTCCTGGCCATTGTAAGGCATGAGGTGTTAATTATACTTTAAATAAATAAGAGCCACTTAAGTCCCTCCCTTAAAGGGTACTTTTAACCTCTTGAATGCTAGCGAGGACTCCTGTGCCTTGACTGGCAATGTTTTGGAAACCTCACTAGCATTCAAGGGGTTAAATCCCCTTTTAACTCAATGAGTAGTTTTGTTTCTCCACTGTGGCTCAGTTGACTTGATCTTCTGTCTTTGTGTATATGGTGCATACAGTACACACGTCTCTTGTTGTCAGTACCCAGTTTTTAACCCTTTCAGCGCCAGAGGGGTGCCCAATGCATTGCACATATATGCCTCTGCTCCTTCCCATCAGTCCTTTTGAATGTCGCCCACTAATGGGCAACAAAGAAAATGGCACATTAAAAATGTTGCATGCTTGAAAAGGGCGATATTCTGATGTCGCAGGCTTAGGTGTCGAGACATCAGAATATCGATCGCATAAGTGTTGAGCAGTGCAGGGAGTTGCTGTCTGGAAGCACTCCCTCTCATTGCACAGCACCAGGGCAGCCGCCGTTTAGGAGTTATGTCATTCCATTCTAAATGAACAGTGCTTTTATGAGGCTATGCAATATCAAAACTGCCTGTGGCCCTCTTTTCTCTGTGATACTTCACATGTCCCGGAGAAGATAGCATTGTGCCGCTGCGTCCCTACCCCCTGGCGTGTTGTGCCAAGTGTCCTTAATATAGCTGCTGATCTCTGATACTTGTGCAGGAGATCATACTACATCCAGACAGGGGCTTTGCTGTCCCTGAATCCATTCACAGCCGCCTTCATGAACCTGTTCTGGTGGCACACTGCTGAGTGGGTGAGTATATGACACAGAGCACTCAATGGGAAATCTGCCCTTGGAAAAAGTGTCTCTTAAACCCTTCTGTTCTGTAAAGGGTTAATCTGTCTGCAGGAGGGCTTAGATAAGTAAAGAGGTGTTCTTCAAACAGCAGTCAGTTATATATCTATATACATTTTTTATTTGCATGTATCTTGATTGTTTTCCACTGCTAATTGTTTCACCTTATTGTCTAATAAAGACTAGTGTCCCCTTTTTAAGCCATGTGGGATTGTTAAAGCCCATTGTTTGTGAGGAAATGTGATCTAGAGACTTCAATAATGATCACTATATACAGGAAACTGCAGAAAAAATGTAAACAATAGATATAAGTATATATATATATATATATATATATATATATATATACTAGCAATGTGGGACAGCTTTGCCAGTCATGTTATGACCGTTGGGCGCACGTGTGTGAAATGTAGACACACTGATAAACACAGACATATGCAACACACAGGTAGACACATACACACAGTGAGCGGCAGAAACATGCAAAAGACATGCTTATACACACACCAGAGATGCACACATACAACAGACATGTGCAGACACATGCGAGCAACAGACATGCTCACACACAGGTAACAGACATGCACACACATACAAGCAATAAACATATGCATATACACACGCAAGACATATATACATGCACACACGCAACAGACATATGCACACACAACAGACATACGCACACACACGCAAGAGACATTCGCACACACACGCAACAGACATTCGCATGCACGCAGACAGAAGGGACACTGACACAGTGATAGCTGCCCCCATGTGAGGAGGTTTCGGCTCTTGCCGGTCCCCTGGATCTGTAGGTTCTGAGTGTAGAAGTGTGGCTACCCTGGGATTAGTGTAAGAGCTATGCAGTGCTGTGTAGGTAACAATGTTGTATTGAAGTGAATATCTGCAGCATTCAGAGAGTCAGAAGCCAAATGTAGCCCTCTAAGGACCAGAGGACATAGGTTCACTACACGTTGCCATCCTCACTGTGGTCCTGTAACTGTGAAATCAATGATATTTGTTATTTCCTTTACTTTGGGGCAGAATTGCAGTATTATGCCTCTGTGTGTTCGGTCTGTAGAAGTGGAAAGCACAAAATAAAAGATTATGTGAGAGAGAGACTTGTAGCAGCATGTTAACTCATAGAGTGCCATGCAGTAAACAGTGGTGTGCCATGTCAGTGTTAACCCTTTGAGTGCTGGAAAGACATCCAACGCGTTGTGGTGAAATGCATTAGTTATCTCTCTAGTGCTCAAAGGGTTAAACAGAGTGCTGTTAATGTATAAAGAAGTTGTCCCAGTGACATAAATAATGTAAATTCAGTGCCCCACGTTACTGGCCCTGGTACAGCGGAGACACTCCTCCCCACAACGTGCCTCTCAATGTCCGGATCCAGTGCAGGAGGAAGAAGCCGCTGTTGATTCTTATGGAACAGCCCTGAGTCTAGGGGCTGGCAGGGGTATCGGCCCTGGAGAGGACGTGCTGGGCGTCTGGCAGTTGAGGAAAAAGGATCCTCCTTGACATCCACTGTCCCTTCCTCTTATGCTGCTGGTCTGTCCTGAGGTGTAAAAGTTGAAACACAACCCTGTGGCAGTGAGGCGGTTAAGTGTGTACCTGATGCTGCCTGTCCTCTGTCTTGCATGACAAATGATGACACCCATGAAATAATTGAGCAATGAGGGTCTGCCTTAACCCTTTGAGTGCCATTTTGTTCTGCTGGTGCTGCATCTTCCCTTCAGTTGCTGTACTACAGGTCCTGCTGATGTCACTGCGAGTCAGAATGAAGGACTGCGTGTATGTGTCACAGTATGTGTGTGTGTGTGTGTGTGTGTATGTATGTGTGTGTGTGTGTCGGCCATATTTATTTTCTGGTTGAGCAACAAGTCGAGGGAGGCCAAACCCTGCCCACTCCTGTCAAAATCACACCCCCCTTTATCTCCAGCATTGGCAGTAGAGAGGAGATTTCTATATCCCCTTCTTACTGCCACCCCTGGGTGGGTGTGTCTCCTGAGGAGACATAAATTATGCAATGAGGCTTAGACATTGCTAATGTTGTAAGTGACTATTGTAGCTGGAAACTGCTAATTTTTTATGGAATATTTACATTTTCTGCAAATAGAGGGTTCTTCAAAAGAAAGCAAAGTTTGAAGAACAGAATTATTATTTAAATGAAAAATCATTATTTCTAACCTTGTCAACGTCTTGACTGTAGTTCCTATTCATTTTGCAATTTATTTGATGTGTGTTTTCATGGAAAACAAAGTAATTCCTGAAGTGACCCCAAACTTTTGAATGGCAGTATATATATATATATATATATATATATATATATATATATATATATATACACACACACACACACACACATACATTTTGACGGCAGAAAAGAACCATCTGGTGCATCTAGTCTGCCCTTTTCCCTGTCTAATTAAAATTCACAATCCATCCTTTCTTCCATGCTGTACTGAAACTTTCACCCTGAAGACACTTTATGTTAAATTGTCTATAGATTGTAAATCACCATTACTTATTAGATATAAGCTTTTAAAGTGGATAGTGTGATAAGTGTCACTGTCTGCTTCACCAGTAAGCATTTAGAGAGCAATTTCTCCATTGTGCAGGACTTGATTCTGGTAGGAAGGTACGGTTCCACGTAGTAGTCTCACCAACTGGTAGGATCCTCACAATTTGCTGCTGGACAGTATCCTATAATATAATTTGCTAGGATGCAAAGCTCGCACATGCACAGTAAAAACTGCCCGAATGAAGCAGTCACGCACAGTAGTCATGAGCAGCAGAGACTGCCCGAACACGCTGGCCCCCAGTCCGAGGCACGGCCAATCCAAAGCAGGTGCCCCGAACGACCCACCACCCTCCCTGCCCCAGGGGCAGCAGTCAAGGCCGCCGGGCAGCACCCTGGCCTGTACACGTGGGCCTTCAATACTCGTTGTTAATAGAATGAGAAGTGCAGGGAATGTATCATGGTAACATCCAGGTCAGCTGTAGTGCACAAAAGACTGCCTTTATACAAATCATTGGTAAGATGTCACCTTGAGTATGCAGTGCAGTTTTGGGCACCAGTTCTGAAAAATGATATACTAGAACTAGAGAGGGTACAGCGAAGAGCAACAAAATTAATTAAGGGAATGGGGGACTCGCTGTATGAGTAACGACTAGACAGACGGTTTATATACTCTAGAGCAGTGTTTCTCAGCTCCTGCCCTCAGGACCCACTAACAGGCCAGGACTTAGGGATTTCTCTGCTAGAGCACAGGTGAGGTGATCAGAGGTTCATTCACATTGATTAATTCACCTGTGCTCTAACAAGGAAATCATGTGATCAGAGGCTCATTCACACTGATTAACTCACCTGTGTACTAACAAGGAAATCATGTGATCAGAGACTCATTCACATTGATTAACTCACCTGTGCTCTAACAAGGAAATCATGTGATCAGAGGCTCATTCACATTGATTAACACACCTGTGCTCTAACAAGGAAATCATGTGATCAGAGGCTCATTCACATTGATTAACTCACCTGTGCTCTAATAAGGAAATCATGTGATCAGAGGCTCATTCACATTGATTAACTCACCTGTGCTCTAACAAGGAAATCATGTGATCAGAGGCTCATTCACATTGATTAACTCACCTGTGCTCTAACAAGGAAATCATGTGATCAGAGGCTCATTCACATTGATTAACTCACCTGTGCTCTAACAAGGAAATCATGTGATCAGAGGTTCATTCACATTGATTAACTCACCTGTGTTCTAACAAGGAAATCATGTGATCAGAGGCTCATTCACATTGATGAACTCACCTGTGTTCTAACAAGGAAATCATGTGATCAGAGGCTCATTCACACTGATTAACTCACCTGTGCTCTAACAAGGAAATCATGTGATCAGAGGCTCATTCACATTGATTAATTCACCTGTGCTCTAACAAGGAAATCATGTGATCAGAGGCTCATTCACATTGATGAACTCACCTGTGTTCTAACAAGGAAATCATGTGATCAGAGGCTCATTCACATTGATGAACTCACCTGTGCTCTAACAAGGAAATCATGTGATCAGAGGCTCATTCACATTGATGAACTCACCTGTGCTCTAACAAGGAAATCATCACATCCTGGCCTGTTAGTGGGTCCTGAGGACAGGAGTTGAGAAACACTGATCTAGAGAATAGACAACTAATAGATCTTATCAAAATGTACAAATATATGAGAGGTGAATACAAGGATCTCTGTGGTGAGCTATTTATTCCAAGGCCTGATCAGGTGACCAGTGGATACCCCTTGAGATTAGAGGAAAGGAGGTTTAGACTTCAGCAGAGGAAGGGGTTTTTTACAGTAAGGTCTGTTAAATTGTGGAATTCCTTGCCCAAGGAATTTAAGAGAAGATTAGATACATTTCTTTCAGAAGGGAACATACAGAGTTATACTGCGTATTAGTAGGCAGATCGGGAAGGTCTGATAAAGACTAAATTCTTATCTGGCAGCAGGAGCACTATATAATTCTCATGTCTCTGGGTTATGAGACAAGGGTTGAACTTGATGGACTTGTGGAAATTTGGGGAAGTATTGTTTGATTTCTTTTCTACACTTGGTTTGTCCTGAAATTGTTTTATACTACTGCCCCTAAACCCCTCAACCCCCTCCCCTTGCATTCCTGCTGTAGTGTGAGCTAACACTGAAGATGCCTCTCCACTCCTCTCATTCCTGCCTTTCTTCTGTACCCTGGAAACCAATATCCTGTAGGGGATCTGACGGTGATAATAGTAACCAGGGGAGAGAAATGCACAAACTTCCCTACCTCCTACCTTGTGATCAAGAGTCTATTTAACCCCTTAAGGACCAGAGAGGTGTGCAATCATACCTCCCAAGTGTCCCTCTTTAGGAGATATTAGGGGTCTGTATCTCCCAAGTGTCCCTCTTTAGGAGATATTAGAGGTCCATACCTACCAAGTGTCCCTCTTTAGGAGATATTAGGGGTCTGTACCTCCCAAGTGTCTCTATTTAGGAGATAGTAGGGGTCTATACCACACAAGTGTCCCTCTTTAGGAGATATTAGGGGTCCATACCTCCCAAGTGTCTCTCTTTAGGAGATATTAAGGGTCCATACCTCCCAAGTGTCCCTCTTTAGGAGATATTAGGGCTCCATACCTCCCAAGTGTCCCTCTTTAGGAGATATTAGGGGTCCGTACTAGGGCTGCAACTAACGATTATTTTGATAATCGATTTGTTGGCCGATTATTTTTTCGATTAATCGGATAAAAAAAAAACAATATGCTAATTTTTCATTATTTAAACTGATTTAATGAACAAACAGTGTTAAAAACAAACGGCAGAATAAAAAACTTTACACATTAACATGTGTCATTGTTATTATTTCACCATGGGGTCTATGCACCTCTTTCTCCCCCTTGTACTTCTCTCTCTCTCCCCCCTTGTACTTCTCTCTCTCCCCCCCCCTTGTACTTCTCTCTCTCTCCCCCCCCTTGTACTCTCTCTCTCCCCCCTTGTGCCTCTTTCTCCCCCCTTGTACTTCTCTCTCCCCCCTTGTACTTCTCTCTCCCCCCCTTGTGCTTCTCTCTCCCCCCTTGTACTTCTCTCTCTCCCCCCTTGTACTTCTCTCTCTCCCCCCTTGTGCCTCTTTCTCCCCCCTTGTACTTCTCTCTCTCCCCCTTGTGCCTCTTTCTCCCCCCTTGTACTTCTCTTTCTCCCCCCTTGTACTTCTCTTTCTCCCCCCTTGTACGCCTCTCTCTCCCCCCTTGTACTTCTCTCTCTCCCCCCTTCTGCCTCTTTCTCCCCCCTTGTACTTCTCTCTCTCCCCCCTTGTGCCTCTTTCTCCCCCCTTGTGCCTCTCTCTCTCCCCTTGTACGCCTCTCTCTCCCCCCTTGTACGCCTCTCTCTCCCCCCTTGTGCCTCTCTCCCCCCTTGTGCCTCTTTCTCCCCCCTTGTACTTCTCTCTCTCCCCCTTGTGCCTCTCTCTCTCCCCCCTTGTGCCTCTCTCTCCCCCCTTGTGCCTCTCTCCCCCCTTGTACTTCTCTCTCTCCCCCCTTGTACTTCTCTCTCTCCCCCCTTGTGCCTATTTCTCCCCCCTTGAACTTCTCTATCTCCCCCCTTGTACTTCTCTCTCTCCCCACTTGTGCCTCTCTCTCCCCCCTTGTACTTCTCTCTCTCCCCCCTTGTACTTCTCTCTCTCCCCCCTTGTGCCTCTTTCTCCCCCCTTGTACTTCTCTCTCTTCCCCCCTTGTACTTCTCTCTCTTCCCCCCTTGTACTTCTCCCCCCCCCCCTTTTGTTCCTCTCTCCCCCCTTGTACTTCTCTCCCCCCCCCTTTTGTTCCTCTCTCCCCTCTTGTACTTCTCTCTCTGTCTCCCCATGTACTTTTCTCTCTCTCTCCCCCTTGTGCCGCTCTCTTTCTCTCCCCCTTGTATGTGTCTCTCCCCTGTACCTCTTTTTCACTTTCCCTCATTGAAGACATCCGGTGCGCAACCACGCCAAACGCGGAGACGCCGCGTTGAGAGTGCAGGGGTTTTCTTCCTCAGTCTGGGCGCCAGTTTTAAACTTGCTTCAGAATAGAGGAAGAAAATACCTGCAAACTCCACGCGGCGTCTCCGCATTTGGCGTGGTTGCGCACCGGATGTCTTCAATGAGGGAAGTAAGAAGACAGCATCCGGCGGCTGTGGGGCTGCTGGGCGGCACAACGAATCGCCGCACAACGAATCGATAATGAGAATCGTTGGCAACGATTCTCATTACCGATTTTTATCGATTTTATCGATTCGTTGTTGCAGCCCTAGTCCGTACCTCCCAAGTGTCCCTCTTTAGGAGATATTAGGGGTCTGTACCTCCCAAGTATCCCTGTTTAGAATATATTAGGGGTCCATACTGCACAAATGTCCCTCTTTAGGAGATATTAGCTCAAACTTGCAGTATCACAGTGGTCTACAATTGTACAGTGTCAGTGTGGCGTCACCATTCTGTGGACTTGCTGTTGATGTAGTATGCTTGGATTTTGCAAAAGTCTTTGATAACGTGCCTCACAACAGGTTACAGCATAAATTTTAAAGGCTTCGATTTCTTTGCATGGATTGAGAATTGGTTAACTGATAGACTGCAGAAAGTTGTTGTAAATGGAGCCTTTTCAAGTTGGTCTAAAGTTGTAAGTGGGGTACCAGAGGGTTCAATCCTTGGCCCAATGATTTTTAATTTGTTTATTAATGATCTAGAAGTGGTAATTGAAAGTATTATCTCAATTGTTGCTGATGACACTAAGCTGTTTAAGCAAAAACATACAGAGCTGGATTTTTTTTGTCTGCGGAAGGATTTAGATAAACTGAGTGAATGGGCAGAAAAGTGGCAGATGACATTTAATGTAGATAAATGTAAGGTTATGCATTTGGGCTGTAGAAACAAACTTGTTACATATATACTAAATGGTAAACATCTTGGGAAATCCTCATTAGAGAAAGATTTAGGCGTACTGATAGACAATAGACTTCACAGCAGTGTGCAGAGTCACTCAGCTGCTGCAAGAGCAAATAGAGTACTAGCCTGCCTAAAAAGAGGTGTAGAAGCAAGGGATGGGAATATAATTCTACCTCTGTATAAATCCTTGGTTAGGCCTCATCTAGAATATGGATTACAGTTTTGGGCACCAGTTCTTAAAAAAGTAATTATAGAACTGAAAATAGTGCAGAGACGTGCAACAAAACTAATAAAGGGATTGGAGGATCTGAGTTATAAAGAGAGACTAGCCAAACTGGGTTTGTTTACACTAGAGAAGAGATGCCTAAGGGGTGATATGATTACCATTTACATATATATTCAAGGTCAGTACAAAGAACTCTCCAAGGAACTATTTACTCAAAGAGCTGAGCTAAGAACAAAAGTCATCCATTAAGACTCAAGGAAAGGAGCTTTCGACTAAACAAAGGCATGGATTTTTTTACAGTAAGGGCAGTAAATTTATGGAATGCTTTACCTCAGGCTGTTGTGCTTGCAGATACTGTAACTGTTTTTTTTTCAAAAAATAATAGATACCTAGCTAGCATAGAACAGTAGTGAGAATTAGGACAGGTGGCTTCAATGCAGATAGGTTGTTGATCCAGGGAAATATCTGACTGCCATTTGAGTCAGGAATGACATTTTTTTTACCCACTTGGGGCTAAATTGGAAATGGCTTCAGTGTTTTTTCTTTTTTTTTGCCTTCCTCTGGAACAACGGGGGTGTTTTTGGCATGGGCTGGACTTGATGGACGCATATCTTTTTTTCAGCCTCATCAACTATGTTACAAAATAGTGTTAGTGTATACTTATTTTTATTTATTTATTTTTTGGAGACTCCTCTCTAGAAATCATAGGTTTATCTCTGTAGAGAAGGCTAGATTTATATCCCAGGTGTCTCTAGGCAAGGCACTCTAGGCTCCCTTAGCTCCGCCCATGGCCACACCCCAAACAATTCATATGACCCCACCCCCACTCCCATACACTGTTTTCTGGCACAGGAAATATCCTTGGCCTATAACAAGCATGGACAAAAAAGACTTTAACCCCTTGGCTGCAGAGAGATCTCCAGCACAATATGGGTTAAATAATAGCCTGCAAAGCGGTATAAACCTGGTGCAGGCACATTGAGCTTACTCTGGACACACCCATAATTCAGAAGGTGGGTGTGGCCAGCACAGCTGAAGCACCGCCTCTCAGAACTTGGAACTCTAGGCAGATCCGTACTCTGCCTATTGGGAAATCCGGCCCTGATACTAGGAGCATGTCCTAAATCAGATGGATAGCATGTACCCATCAACAGCCTCTCACAATGCGTTAGAGACCTGTCTAGTATTCAACAGTTTAAAAGCCCCATTCAAATCAGTTGGAGTTTTGGTAATATTTATTTCTCACCTGCGGGCCGTTGGTTTGCTCCTATATTGCGCCTCGTGTTGTATGAATGAGGCCCTACTGTCCTCTAAAACAGGGGAGGGCTGGCCTGGGGGGCAGGGGGGCAGGGGGGCAATTGCCCCCTGGGCTGGCCATGTGTCTGGGCTGGTGGGCCAGTGCCTCACTCAATCTCCCACTTGCTGCTGTAAATGGAGCTACACTAGTGATACCACAGAACTTGTTCATACTTCCCAAGTGTCCCTCTTTAGGAGGGACAGTCCCTCTTTAGGCACAAATCCCTCTGTCCCTCTTTCCCACCCTGATGTCCCTCTTTTTAGGAAATCACACTGTGTGATGTGTATATAAGTATATCATATTGCTCTACAGCAATAAAACTCACATTAATGTTTGTTTAAATCTCAGTATATATGTTTATAAATTAGTCTGAGTAAATAAAATACTACGGTCTTGTTATAAGTCATTTATTAGGTTACACAAGGAGGTGTCAATAGGTCATGAAATAGCCTAAAAATTATTGGTAATGCCCCACCCACTGGCCACGCCCCCAGCAACACCCCCTAAAACAAAGGTGTCCCTCTTTGGCAATTTCAAATGTTGGGAGGTGTGCTTGTTAAATGAATCTGTATGCAAGTGATACCGCAGAGCTACAATCCAAACACAGCTGCATTCGTAGCACAATCCATTTCCCTTGCAAGCTCTATGGCATCACTATTCTATCTTTACTTAACCCTTTCAGTGCCAGAGGGGTACACAACGCATTGAAAAAGCAATGTGTTGTGTACCCCTCTGGCACTCACAGGGTTAAATTGTAAGCACTGTACTATCACTAATGTAGCCCCATTCCAACAGTAAGCTCTGTGGTATCACTTGCTTTAATTCACAGCATTAAGGACAATTTTAAAATTAAGGAAACAGGAGTGGGCTGGGACAATGGACTTGGACGATAGTAGATATGGGCCACTTAATTGTATTTGCCCCCTGGGCCGTATGTTGCCAGCCCTCCCCTGCTCTGAAACGACTCATAGAAAACATTCCCCAGTAGCTCCGTGGTAAAACCGACTCTTCCCCTCCAGGGAATGATGTTTATGGGGATTTTATGGGGCTTCCCGTGACCTTTCTTACATTTACTGCTGGTGATTTTAAAGTGGACCTTTCACCCCCCACACCAGACATCATTGTCCCAATATATCCAACACTTTAACCCCTTAACTACCCTTGATCTACCAGGACCATCACAACAAGTCCGGCACTTAAGAACCTGTGACGGTCCTGGCACGACATGGAATTCCGGGATCCTCAGACGGGGACCCCAGAATCCACTGGAAAAAAAATAAACAATCCCGTGCTCCTTAACTGCTGGCTGCATGCTTCCACGGCTGGTTGTTAAGGGGTTAATCTTTAGAGTGCCAGAGGGGTACACAATCACAATGCATTTCAAAGCAAAGAGTTGCATACTCCACTGGCATTCAAAGGGTTAAACTGCCTATATGTTGTGCTTTCCATTTTTTTTTTTCAAGAATTACTTTCAAAGATATTATGTTTTTAAAATATTACTTGGCGATGTCACAATGTCATATATGACGTTGCCTGCAGTTCCACATGTATGTATGTATATATATTTTTATTTACATGGTGCCAACAGACGTACTTAGCAATTTACAGTTTACACTTTGTATACAGGGGTACAATAAGTGCAGTACTTAAAGGGATAGTAATACTTTGTTTTATCTTTATTTTTATTTTTTTTGTAGGTATTAAAAAACATGAAGAACGATATGTCTTATCTCTCAAACCTTTATGATTTGAGAGATATTCACAAGCAAAGTTTCCCCCTCCCGCCCCTTTTATCCAGTGTAAGCCATCTCTTCTCAGATGTGGAATGCAGTCCATAGACCAGACAGATAACAGATGGGGACAATCTTCTTCCTATGAGAACAATGAAAGCCCTGCCCCCTTGACAAGTTTTTCAGGTTTTTCCCTTATGTTAATTGAGGATTGTCCCTCTCTGCAGTCTACCTGGGCACCTCCCTTCTGATCTGGCTGAACAGTGTTACATCAGTAAAAGGGGCGGGAGGGGGACACTTTATCATTGAATTACTCTTGAACTACAACTCTGACAGAATTGAAATAACACTCTCCAAAGTCCAAATACTATGATGATTAATTAGAGCTGCTTTTATTATGAAACATTACTATCCTTTTAACCCATTGAGTGCCAGAGGGCTACGGAACGCATTGCATTCCGTACCCCTCTGGCACTCAAAGGGTTAACCTTTTGAGTGCCAGGGGGAAGTGCAATGTGGCACTCAAAAGGTTATAACATACACAGTCCCATTCATGCATAATCAGTCTCCTGAGCACAGGATGCCTGATGCCTGTTACAGGTAAACACAGGACCTGCAGTTTGTCAGCTGATTGAGTTAAACACAGAACCTGCTGCCTAACAGCTGCTACATGTAAACAGTGGACCGACCAGCAATCAGTTGATACATGCAAACACACTTCGTTTGCCACTCAAAGGGTTAAAGTGGACCGATCACCTTGAATTTTCTTTACAAATCTGAAAACTTAATTCAAAACTGCCCATGTGTCATGTTAACCAAAATTCCAGCAGATCTATAATTTAAGAGTCACATTTTTATTTATGGGATAAGTGAAAGTGAAAATTTCCCGGTACTGCCCAAGTCTTCATTAGCATATGAAAAGTCACTAGTACTGCACGGGTACCCCAATTAGCAAACATTAGTATTTGGTACCAAGTATGAATAACTGTACATTTGCTGGTCTTTTTGCTAACATGACACGGGCATTTTTAACCCTTTTTTAGTGCCAGAGAGGTGCGGAATGCATTGCAAAGGGTTAATGCAGTTTTCAAACATGCAAAATTGAATTAAGGTGGAAGTTCCACTTTTTGGGAGGTCTGCTGCTGTCCTTGGTCCTGAAGTATTTGAATACATCCTCTCTCCTCCCACTTGCTGACATCAGCTCATTGCTAGCTATACTCCAACATCATGTTCTAATTATTAAAGTCTCTTCCTTTCCCCTGCATATAGACATAACCATCTTTGAGTGCAAAACCCCTAGCATATAGAATTTAGGATTGAAATTAAAGCAGAACTACAACCCAATATAAAGTTGCCCCCCCCAATAATTATGTATATGGTGACATGCTTCTTAACCCTTTGAGTGCCAGTGCATTGCGTACCCCTCTGGCACTCACACTCAAAGGGTTAATAGTGTTATTATCTGCTACAAGTACCCAGGGCCGGATGTACATCTCAGGAGCCTGTAGGCACAGAAATCTGAAGCCCCCCCCCACCCCATTGGCCATCTCCACTGGACACCTACACAATGCTCCAAATCTCCGCATTACCCCAACATAACCATATTGCCCACACATTGCCCCCATTAGCTCCAACTTGTCTCCACATTGCCCCCATCATCTCCACATTACCCTCATCATCTCCAACTTGCCCCATCAGCTCCAATTTGCCTCCACATTGCCCCCATCATCTCCACATTGCCCCCATCAGCTCCAACTTGCCCGCACATTGCTCACATCAGCTCCAACTTGCCCCCATCAACTCCAACTTGCCCTCACATTGCCCCCATCATCTCCACACTGCCCCCATCATCTCCAACTTGCCCCATCAGCTCCAATTTGCCTCCACATTGCCCCCATCATCTCCACACTGCCCCCATCATCTCCACATTGCCCCCATCATCTCCACACTGCCCCCATCATCTTCACATTGCCTCCCCATATCCGTTTCCTACCTCTCTGGTGGTCCAGCATCAGGAAAAGTCTGTGCCTCCTTCAGCACAGACTGTATGCTTTTGCTCCCTCGCAATCTTCTCTTCAGTATTTCAGAGCGCTGGGAGATGATGTCATGGAGATGATGTCATGGAGATGATGTCATCTTCCAGCGCTCTGCATTACTAAAGAGCCGATGAGGGAGCAACAGCATACAGGTCTGTGCCGAAGAAGACACAGACCTTACTATGCGGCTGGTTACTGCTGCCACTGTGCGCAGCGCGAGCGCTGTGAATAAAAATATTTAAAAAAAAAATTATTTCAGTGACAGGCGCCCCTCTGTGGGGTGCGCCTGTAGGCAGATGCCTACTCTGCCTTATGGCAAATTCGGCCCTGCAAGTACCACGATCTGAAGTAATCCTGTTTCTTCAGAGACTGAAGGTCAGGCGTGCACGCAGACATCTTCGCTTAGAGACGTCTGTGCATCTGAACTGTTCATTCCGGTCTCCTCTAGGAGGCATTGCATGGAGCCGAAAGGCACATGGAAGGGACTGACGGCGCAGGCTTCGGATGGCTCTAAAGCAAGAAGCCTGGCCGTCAGTCTCTGAAGAGACAGGATTACTTTAAATCGTGGTGCTTGTGGCAGATAATAACACTATTAAAGCGGAACTTTCAGATATTACTAAGTTGCTGTGCATTCATTAAACGTATGACGTCTAGCTTGGAAATCAATCTCTTACCTTTAAAAAAATCGCAGATTCTAAAGAAATCTTTGCCGTTTGGAGACCGGAACCCAGGCTACAGCGCAGACATCTTGTCACGTCTGCGCTGTCAGTCCCGGTCTCCTTTGAATAGCACTGCAGTTACCACAAGGTAGCCGGAAGGGACTGACGGCGCAGGAGCGCAGACCTCAATAACCTGCCCGTCAGTCTCCAAGCGGCAAGGATTTCTTTAGAATGTGCGATTTTTTTTAAAGGTAAGAGATGGATTTCCAAGCTAGTCACTATGCACTTAATGAATGCACGGCGACTTAGTAATAGCTGAAAGTTCCACTTTAAGAAGCTAGTTGCCATATGTATAATTATTGGGGGGAGACTTTATATTGGGTGGTAGTTCTGCTTTAATTTTCAAAATCAGGGCCAGCGAGAGACAGGGATGAGCAGGGCCGGATTTTCCATAAGGCAGAGTAGGCATCTGCCTACAGGTGCACCCTACAGAGGGGCGCCTGCCATCAAAATCTTTTTTTTTTTTTTTTGAGTGGCGTGCCGCGCTGCCCGCCGCATGTAAGGTCTGTGCCTTAATCGGCACAGACCTGTAGCTGCTGAGCTCCCCCAACTCTTTAGTAATACAGAGCGCTGGGAGATGACATCATCATGACATCATCTCCCAGCGCTCTTCATTATTAAAGAGAAGACCATGCAGGAGCTCCAGCAGCTACAGGTCTGTGCAGAAGCACAGATCTCTCCTGCCGCTGGACCACCAGGGAGGTAGGAAATGTGAGGCTTAATGTGGAGATAATGGGGGCAATGTGGAGCTGATGGGGAAATATGAGGGCAATATGGAGCTGATGGGGGCAATGTGGAGCTGATGGGGCAATATGAGGGCAATGTGGAGCTGATGGGGGGCAATGTGGAGCTGATGGGGCAACATGAGGGCAATATGGAGCTAATGGGGGCAATGTGGAGCTGATGGGGCAATATGGAGCTGATGGGGGCAATGTGGAGCTGATGGGGCAATATGAGGGCAATGTGGAGCTAATGGGGGCAATGTGGAGCTGTTGGGGGCAATGTGGAGCTGATGGGGGGCAATGTGGAGTTGATGGGGCAAGGTGGAGCTCATGGGGGTTAATGTGGGGATTTGGAGCGTTGTGGAAATGGCCAATGGTGTGTGTGTGGGGGTGCTTCAGATTTCTGTGCCTACAGGCTCCTGAGATGTAAATCCAGCCCTGGGGATGAGGACCCAAAAATCAGGGACTGGTGTCAGAAATGTGATTACTCCGTTAAGCTAGCTTCGTAGAAGGTGGAAAACTTGAATAAGTTTAGTCTGAACACTGCGTATAAACGTAATGTCAGAATCAACATTTCATCTGTTTCAGTCTGGAGATTTTGTTTCTGTGAACCCTGATGTTACTGTCATCTATTAACCCTTAACCAATTCACTGACATTGAAAGGGTTAAAGCAGAACCTTCACCTCCTGCATGATTATCATAATTTGAAAGCTTGTTTAGCGATTAGAGTTAAACTGTATTTTTTTTTTTTAAGAGGAAGTAGAAGCTGGAAAAACATACTTTAAAGGGGAACTACCACCCCGCAATAATAAGAGCCGGCCGGCTCCAAAAGGGACTGACAGTGCAGGCGCACGGACGTCACTATGACGAGATGTCCGTGCTTCTTGCTTCTGTGAGCCTCCGAAAAAGTGGAATATCTTGTAAACTGGGTAATATTTCTGGCGACTAGCGCTACTAAGCAGCTAATCGCCAGATGAAGAATTGAATAATGTGAACTTATTGCGGGGTGGTAGTTGCCCTTTAATGCTGTTGCTATGTTCCTCTGTGCGGCAGAAGCTGTGCCACACGGCTTGTTATAACCGTCGCTTAGCCATGCATCATGATTTCCAGCCAACGGTGTAGCGTGCTCTGAGGAGGAGTTCTACCAGTCAAACAAAACATCATGAACATGGCAGCGCTCTCCCTGGACTTCCCTCTAAAGAACTTCTTGGCCAAATCGTTAGTGGGTAATATTATATTAAAGGGATAGTTATACTTAAAGGGATAGTAATACTTCGTTTTATCTTTATTTTATTTTGTAGGCATTAAAAAAAACATGAAGAATGATATATGTCTTATCTCTCAAACCTTTATGGTTTAAGAGATATTCACAAGCAAAGTTTCCCCTCCCGCCCCTTTTACCTAGTGTAAGCCATCTCTTCTCAGATGTGGAATGCAGTCCACAGACCAGACAGATAACAGAAGGGGACAATTTTCTTTGTATGAAAAGAATGAAAGCCCTTCCCCCCTTGACAAGTTTTTCAGCTTTTTCCCTTATCTTAATTGAAGATTGTCCCTCTCTGCAATCTACCTGGGCACCTCCCTTCTGCTGTGGTTGAACAGGGGGGGATACTTTGCTTGTGAATATCTCTTAAACCATAAAGGTTTGAGAGATAAGACTTATATCGTTCGTCATGTTTTTTTAATGCCTACAAAATAAAATAAAGATAAAATGAAGTATTACTATCCCTTTAAGTTTAACTATAGTGTATCTTGTAGCCCTTAAAAAGACAAATTAAATGACCCCAGTGGCATCTCTTAAACCTTTATGGTTTGAGAGATATCCTCTTTCCACTGACGTCGGCATTCTAGCTGACTGCAGGGGAATTCCTGTTCCTGAACAAGCGGCGACTCTGCAGCAGAGCTGAGATCGCGTTATGGAAAAGAGAAATCTTTCACTGAAAAGGTCTTCTACGTGTGCTTGCAAACCATGAGAAGAGATGGCTTACACTAGGTAAAAGAGGCAGGAGGGGACACTTTGATTGTGAATATCTCTCAAACCATAAAGGTTTGAGAGATAAGACTTATATCGTTCTTCATGTTTTTTTAATGCCTACAAAATAAAATAAAGATAAAACGAAGTATTACTATCCCTTTAAGTAGCACTGGGAAGTCATGAAGAGCTGTGCCCGCGATTCAGCGTACCGCATTATGCGAAAGTACACAGCTTGAAGATTAAATATCTTTAAAAGTATGTAAAAAAAAAAAAACACACACACATTTCCTAATACTACTTTAACCCTTTAAGGACCGGCCGTGAGCACACGCGGACTGCACTTAAGGACCACGGACCGGTTCCGGACTACCCGAACGGCATTAATTCAAAACAACCCATGATGTGCTGTGACCGTCCCCTCAGATGTGGAATCTGGTCTCTTGACCGGACAGTTCACAGCAAGGGACAATCTTCTTTCTGTGATCATAAGGAAAACCCTTCTCCCCTTGACAGGTTTTTCCCTTATGATCACTGAAGATTGTCCCTCTCTACGATCCATCC
The DNA here is from genome assembly GCA_037306005.1 of Rhinophrynus dorsalis. NCBI lineage: Eukaryota > Metazoa > Chordata > Amphibia > Anura > Rhinophrynidae > Rhinophrynus > Rhinophrynus dorsalis. Next base: position 390,594,849 of record CM074724.1, read on the forward strand.
GGACAGTCTTGCTCCTCTGAGGTGAGCAGTGTTACACTAGGTAAAAAGGATGGGAGGGGGATACTTTATCATTCAATTACTCTTGTACTACAACTCTGACAGTATTGAAATAACTCCGTGTCCCAAATACTATGAAGATTAAATGGAGCTACTTTTATTTTGAAACATTAGTATCCCTTTAAGGGGTCAAGGGCAGCATTGATCCTTGCTGATGTGCTGGCACTTGTGACCTGTGATGTGTACAGCGCGCTGAGCGGGGGTCTGCGAGAGAGAGAGATAGCTCCGGTCTTGGAGCGCTCAATTTCAGACCCCATTTGCACTTACAGCACTGCCGCAGGAGTAAAGTAAAAAGTAGGTGACGTGCCAGGACCGTCACCGGTCCTGAAGAGAAAAAAAAAAAATTGGTAACGTCCTGGTACATCACTTAAGGGGTTAAAATTCCAAAAATTCCCACTGATACAAATAGGGCTTTTAAATGCCTTTTCTCTGCATTGGAGCCCTTTCTAGCAATCAAGGTGTTAAAATGCCCATTTGAAATCAACGGTCATTTCTATTTGTTTCTTATGTTGCAGTTAGTTTTTCTCAGAATTATTCCAAGTTTTCATGGTGACTACGGCCCTACGTGTAGGATCTAATTAATTGTGGATATTTAAAGACGTCTCTCTGGCCTCCAGAGAGTTCAATATAACAAATGTAGCTGAGCTTTGCCATTCTTGGCTTATATTATAGAATGGAATAGCCAATCCCCGTCCTTGTGAGCCGCTAACGGTTTTCAGGATACCTCTGCTTGAGCACAGGTGGGTCAGTTAACCATTGAGTGCCAGAGGGGTACTCAATGCCTTGCGAAGCAATGCGTTTCTTACCCCTCTGGCACTCGAAGGGTTAACGTGGCACCAGGAAAACAAGCACTGTCAGTAGCCGGCAAGGACAAAGGTTGGCTACCTGAAGGAGATTCTTCCTTCAAAAAGTGATCACAGCTTAAATGTTTTTGTTTAAAAAAGCAGGTTACTGTTGGGGTCATCAGGTGACGCTATTGCTCTCATTTAATATAACGAGCCGTAGTCTGTAGCTCAGGCTGTCCTATTACATTTGCCTTTTTTTGGGGGGGGATATCCGCTGGTGTTTTTGCTACCAGTTTGAGTTAAAAAAAACAAATAAGAATATGTTTGATGTGTAATTATTTTTTTATGTCAAATCTCCCAGCAGTGAAAAAAAAAAATCCTTGTTTTTGCTGAGCATTTAATCCCTGTATGATATATTGTTACTGCTCCTTTAAATTTCTTGCAATTCCATCCGTAACCAGGGACCTGGATTTTAAAAGTCTCCTCCCCGCCCTTTTTGGGGATTTGGTTTCTTTATGGAGCTTCTATTAATGAGTTGTAGACACTCCTGAAAGCTTTCTGTTCAGAGAAGAGGAATAAAGCTTAGTAGGGGTGCATTTGGTGTGCAAGAAATACCAGGATGTTTCCAAGATGGCAGCGACCACCCCCCAGAGGAGAAGAACTTACTGTCAGATCTGTGGTTAGTGCTGGGGTTTTGTGAAAAAACAAAAGACTATGAGGATAAGTTGTCCTTCAATCATTAAACATATGACAACTAGCTTGATGCTAGGAAGTCTTTAACCCTTTGAGTGCCAGAGTGGTACGGAAGACATTGTTCCGTACCACTCTGGCACTCAAAGGGTTAATCTTCACAGACCGGAAGCCAGATATCAGCGCAGACATCTTGTCTTGTGCACCTGCGCTGTCAGTCCCGGTCTCTTTAAGAAGCATTGCGATGTGCCACAAGGTAACCTGTAGGGACTGACGGCTCAGGCGCGCAGACTGCGCTAACCTGTCCGTCAGTCTCCGAAGATTAAAAATTTCTTTATAACCTGCCACTTTTGATAGGTAAAACATGTATTATCAAGCTAGTCTCCATATATTTCATGATTTAAGGGTGACTAATTAATATGTGAAAGTTCCGCTTTAAGTGGGGCCCAGCTACTTCGATGACCGGACAACTTAACCCTTTGAGTAGGGTGACCAGACCTCACCTTTAACTGGGGACACAATTGAAAAATGCAAACTGCAGGGTTGCTTTGATTTCGGTGGCGTTCTGAAATATGCCTATTTCCTATGTGTCCCTGGTTAAAGGTGAGGTCTGGTCACCCTGCCACTGCAATGTGTTGTGTACCCCTCTGGCACTCAAAGGGTTAACCCCTTAAGGACCGACCTCACACGCACGCGGCCGTTGCTTAAGGACCACGGTCCATGTTTTTTTTTCTTTTTTTACGGTCGGATTCAGGGCTCCCATAATGGCGTGGGGAGCCCTGAATTCCGTGACGTACATGTATGTCCTTGGTCCTTTAGGGACCTATACAGGTGACGTACATATATGTCATGGGTCGTTAAGGGGGTTAACCCCTTAGGGACCCTTGACGTACCAGGACCGTCAAGGGTAAATTTGCTCGAAAGACCCTTGACGGTCCTGGTACGTCACGTACTTTTTACTTACAGCGCTCTACCGGGAGCGCTGTAAGTAAAAAATAAGGCATGAAATAGACCGCTCCAAGATCGGAGCGATCTGTTTCAAGCCCCATAGTGACGCGCCGATACACGTGACAGGTCACGTGTACCGGCTTGTCAAAGTGCCCCTATGCGGTCGTTATGGAACGGAAATGTCCCATAACCTCCGGTCCTTAAGGGGTTAAACTGGTTCGGTTGCCCTAAGACTAATTGAGTTTGTTTTATAGTGAATTCAAAATCTGTCTGCTGTAAAATAATAGTTTTTGAGAAATTAATTTTCACGTGTTGGCGGCACAGTATACGAATTATTTCTGTTCTAGACCAAACTTTATCTCTTGCTGTGCTATTAAACACACTTCCGATATGTGGGATCTGCCTAGATTTAGATTCTCAGCCAGGGTGCCTTGGTGCTTGTGTGCCGTGGCCATAAACATAGGGTGCCCCGTGTTTTCTATGAAGGCTTTACTAAAAATTTGAATATTGACTTTTAAATGTAGATTTGTGGAAACTGTTATGCACAACATTTATTTTTTTATTATTTTGATTATAAAATCTAATCCTATCTGTATACCTTTATATTGTACTCTTCATTAAATATGTTAAGGGTGCCCCGTAAGTTCCAGATTGTGTGTTGGGGAACCTTGAGCAAAAAAAGATTGAGAACCACTGGCCTGGATTCATTCATAGCACAGAAACAAATTAGCATAAAGTGCCACCAACCAAGGTTTGTTTGTCAAAAACTACTTGTGTTACAAAACGTGGCTAATATGACAAATATATATTTATACAGTTTTTACTTTAATATGATCTAACCTTATCTTGGGCAGATGGGTCCACCCTACCCCTGTGGGTGCCAAACATGTATGCTTCCACCCCACTCTTCTACTCAAAGAGTTAACCGTTCTCTGTATATTTGCCATTTGTAGATGTCCAGACTTCTACTTTAACCCCTTAAGGACCATTGACATGCCAGGACCGTCAAGGTGGTCCGGCACTTAAGGACCAGTGATGGTCCTGGCACGGCATGGAGTTCAGGGATCCCGGCGCAGCTGCACACCACTCAGTAAGCCCTGAACCAGAATTTTGAAAAAAAATAAAAATAAAAAAACAAACCCCGTGGTCCTCAAGTACCGGACGCGCGTGCGCGTGCCGGTCCTTAAGGGATTAAGGCCTAGTTAATATAGTTGTTGCAATAAGTTTTGCAAATTAGCTATCATTTATGTACTACTAAATAAGGTGGAATAAATACAAATTCCTAAACTTAACATTGATTAAAAGTGGGGCTTTTAATCCCTTGAGTGCTAGATTTGTCCTAATCGGTAATTAACCACTAGCAGTCAAGGCGCCAGGAGCCCCGTTTACATAATATGGGAATTCTTATTGTTCCCGTATTGGGTTTAAAGTGGAACTATCATACTTACATAAGTTATGCACGATTAATTATTAGTAGCTTGTTAACTTGACACTCTGGCACTCAAAGCGCTAATAATGGAAATGGCGTAATAATACTTCTTAAAGGAGCAGTAAACTTTTTTTTTTTATTTTTTATTAAAACATTTTGTTATAGAGCTTTTTTTTGCTGAGTAAAACAAGGGTGCTCTAACTGCTGTAAGTTGTTTTAGTCAACATTTATAACAGTTCAAATAATCAGAAGTGAATTTACTGTGTTTACTTCCTGATAGTTCTAACTGACAGGAAGTGAATTTACTGTGTTTACTTCCTGATAGTTCTAACTGACAGGAAGTGAATTTACTGTGTTTACTTCCTGATAATTCTAACTGACAGGAAGTGAATTTACTGTGTGATTACTTCCTGATAGCTCTAACTGACAGGAAGTGACTCAGCAGTTTCTATCACATTCTGTGGAGAACTGTATGTCACTGACTTTCCTCTCCATTAGAATGTAACAGAATAGCTAATTGGAATTTGACCACTAGCGGGCATTGTTAATGTAAAAATAACACGTTTAAACTTTAATAGCTCTGGAAATATGAATCTCTCAGTGGTGGGAGTACCCTTATTTTACTCAACAGGAAAAGCCCTACAATATAACCTTTTTCATTAAAAAAAAAGTTTACTGCTCCTTTTAGTACCGGCCTGAGTTGGAATTATGATATTGTATGAAACTTACATTCAATAGGACAGCGCAGACATCTTGGTGAAGTGGGATCTGTGCATCTGCACTGTCCATCCCTGTCTACTTTTTGATAGAATGTAACTCCCCCTTTGGCAAATAACCTATCGCTGGCGCTACTGGGATGGACAGCGCAGGCGCGCAGATCCCTCTTCTCCACTGATGTAAGTTTCATACAAGGTTACGATTTCAACTCATGCCGGCACTTAAAGGAGCAGTAAACTTTTTTATGAAAAAATATATATTGTAGGGATTTTCCTACTGAGTAAAATAAGGGTACTCACACTGCCGAGATATTTATATTTCTAGAGTTATTACAGTTTAAACCCATGTTTTTTTTACATTAGCAGTGCCCTCTAGTGGTCAAATTCTAATTAGATTTCCTGTTAGATTCTAATGAAGAGGAAAGTCAGAGACATACAGTTCTCCATAGAATGTGATAGAAACTGCCTGTCACTTCCTGTCAGTTAGAACTATCAGGAAGTAATCACAGTAAATCCACTTCCTGTCAGAACTATCAGGAAGTAAACACAGTAAAGTCACTTCCTGTCAGTTAGAACTATCAGGTAGTAAACACAGTAAAGTCACTTCCTGTCAGTTAGAACTATCAGGTAGTAAACACAGTAAAGTCACTTCCTGTCAGTTAGAACTATCAGGAAGTAAACACAATAAATTCACTTCCAGGTTATTTAAACTGCTATAATTTTTGAATAAAACATCTGACAGCGATGGGAGTGACCTTGTTTTATTCAGCAGGAAATGCTCTATAAAAATGTTGCTCCTTTAAGCAACATTGTTACACTATTTCCATGGTTATTAAGTTACTAATAATTAATTGGGCATAACTTATATAAGCATTACAGTTAAGCCTTAAGCCTTTGAGTGCCAGAGGGGTACACAACGCATTGCAAAGCAATGCGTTGCATACCCCTCTGTCACACAAAGGGTTAAGATGACCCTCCCGCCATTTCTATTTTACCCTTTGACCACCAGAGGGGCGCCCAACGATACCTCTCTAATCCTCAAGGGTTAAATTTGGGAACACCTAAAAACACACTGCAGGGTGGCACGGATTCCTGTGTGGTCCTGCAGAATGAAGTTTTCATAAACTCCCCTGATTTATTATTGCTATTAGCTATTTATATAGCGCCAACATATTGCACAGCGCTGTACAATCGGGAATAGACATACAGAGATATAAAACAGTAGAAATGGAACATAGAAAAGATAAGGATCAGGGGGCCCCCTGCTGGTGAGAGCTTATAGCAGCGGTTCTCAACCTTTCTAGTGCCGCGACCCTTTGATAAAATTTCCCAAGTTGTGGCGACCCCTAACAGTAAAATTATTTTCATTGCTCCTTCATCGCTTCACTAACACGGACTATAAAACGTCCCGGTCTCTCAGAAGGGTCTGACGGTGCAGGCGCGCTGACTGCACTAACCTGACCGTCAGTCTTGGGACAGTAAGGATTTGTTTATAATAGAAAAAATTGTACAATTACAAGTTTTACAGATTAGAATAGACAAAAAAACAATTTTCTCATGGTTTTAGGAGACCCCTGGCAAATCGTAATTCGACCCCCCCGATGGGGTCGCGACCCACAGTTTGAGAAACACTGGCTTATAGTCTAGAGGGTTTAACACTTTTATGCCAGAGGCGTGTGCAATGCACTCTGTACCCCGTCGGCATTCAGAGAGTTAAACATATATGACCCCCTTACTGTTTGATTTGCTACTCTCTTTTGTGCAGTACTGTTTTTTTTTTTTTTTTTTTTTTTTTGGTGGGGGGTGTGCAGGTAATTGCTGGCGGTAAATACAGTCGGGGCTGAACTAGCACTGATGTAGCTCCGCAGCTTGTCTATATTTAGAGCCCCACAGGATGTTGAAAATAAAGTGTTTTTAGAGGTTTTTCAATGATTTGGGGGGCAGAAATATTATTTTACAGCTGGGCCCCTCGTTCACAAAGTCTGACATTGTTTTCTTGTTTTGCTAAAACAATTTGCAACAAAGTTGCTCTTATGAATAAAGTCTTATCAATAATTTGTCCATAGCGGCCTTGTGTTCCTGCAGTATCTTGCTACAAAGTTGCCCATGTGAACTGTATTGTAAGAAGCAAAAAGTATTCCCTTTTATTTAACCCCTTAAGGACAGGCGGTCATGGGACATTTCCGTCCCATAATGACCGCATAGGCGCACTTGGACGCGACGGTACACGTGACCTGTCGCGTGTATCAGCGCGTCATTATGGGGCCTGATAGAGATCGCTCCGATCTTGGAGCGGTCAATTTCAGGCCCTATTTTTACTTACAGCGCTCCCGGTAGAGCGCTGTAAGTAAAAAGTACGTGACGTACTATGACCGTCATCGGTCCTTGAGTAGTTCAAGGACCGTGACGGTCCTGGTACGTCAAGGGTCCTTAAGGGGTTAAAGCTGTAACACCTACTAATAACCGCTTTCCTCGCTAAAGGCAGACAATACTAATGCCCCTATGAAATTTGTACTTGCACGTTTTTTATTCAAACATATGCCCTCCTTTTTAACCCTTTGAGTGGCAGAGCACTGGATAGCTCTCTGGCACTCAAAAGGTTAATAAGGAGGTCTATTCACCTTAGTGAATTAGAGGAGCCGCCTTATCACCCTGATTTTCACACCTAGTCCTCTGTCTATTCTGTCCTTTGCAGCCACCACAAATGTAGAGTGCTTCATACAGGGTTGAGGCTCGCTAGTTTTAAAGGGATAGTATTGGTTGTTTTTAACAAAGTTTAATATTGTAGATAATAAAAATATTAATCCGATGAGGTATGGTTTTCTTTTTATAAAGGGACAGTATTGGTGATTTTTAAAGCAGAACTACCACATCAACTAAAGTTGCCCTGCAATACTTAGGCAGGTGGCGACTAGCTTAATAATCATTATTTTGCCTCTCAAAAGTTCCCCCGAATAAAGTAATCCTTAAGGTTCCAAGACTGATGGCCAGGTTACTGCAACCTGTGCGCCTGCACCGTCAGTCTCTTACAGAGCCGTCCGGGCCAGTGCTATGCCTGTGAAGTGTGATGGGGACTGAAAGCACAGGTGCGCACTAAAGATGTCTGCGATGATGCCTGGCTTCCGGTATCGGAAGCTTAAAGTGATAGTAATGTTTCATAATAAAAGCAGCTCTAATTAATCGTCATAGTATTTGGACTTTGGAGAGTGTTATTTCAGTTCTGTCAGAGTTGTAGTACAAGAGTAATTCAATGATAAAGTATCCCCCTCCCACCCCTTTTACTGATGTAACACTGCTCAGCCAGATCAGAAGGGAGGTGCCCAGGTAGACTGCAGAGAGGGACAATCTCCAATTAAGATAAGGGAAAAACCTGAAAAACTTGTCAAGGGGGGCAGGGCTTTCATTGTTCTCATAGGAAGAAGATTGTCCCCTGCTGTTATCTGTCTGGTCTATGGACTGGATTCCACATCTGAGAAGAGATGGCTTACACTAGGTAAAAGGGGCGGGAGGGGGAACTTTGCTTGTGAATATCTCTCACACCATAAAGGTTTGAGAGATAAGACTTGTATCATTCTTTGTGTTTTTTTAATGCCTATAAAATAAAGATAAAACGATGTATTACTATCCCTTTAAGGATTCCTTTACTGCTGGGCACTTTTGAGAGGTAAAATAACAATTATTAAGCTAGTTGCCACCTGCCTAAGTATTGCAGGGTGACTTTAGTTGAGGTGATAGTTCTGCTTTAATAATGTCAATATAAAAAATATTAATATGTCCCATCCCTTTCTGCTGAAGAGCCACCGGCCGTTCCTAGGACCAGGATCTCCTTCTGTCAGCTAGAGCTCTGACAGGGCGGGGGGGGGGGGGGGGGGGGACTGTAGATGCTTATATCTCAAACTATACATGTTTGAGAGATGGGACACACCTCATTATATTAATATTTTTAATATTGACAATATTAAACTGTTAAAAACAACCAACATTGTCCCTTTAAAAAGGAAACCTATACCTAAACTGTTAGGCCTCATTAACCCCATGGATGCTGAACAGGCAGGGCTGGATTTCCCAATAGGTAGGAAATTGTCTAGAACTCCAAATTTTGAGGGGCGGTGCCTCAGATGTGCTGACCACACCCACATTCTGACTTGTGGGTGTGGCCAGTACAACCTCTATGTCCCTGAACCAGCTGTATAACCCTTGGATCTGAGAGAGATCGCCATCACATTGCTGAGCTGTACCCCTCTGGCACTCAAAGGGTTAAATATTTAAAGCGGAACTATCATCACACTTATACTTGATCCCCAAATACTAATTACAATAGCAGTATGCATATTTGTACTTGTAATTTTAAGAATAATTGCAGCCTTAGTGAAAACTACAACTATTTAGGCCATTGTTTCTCAACTCCTGCCCTCAGGACCCACTAACAGGCCAGGACTTAGGGTTTTCTCTGCTAGAGCACAGGTGTGGTGATCAGAGGCTCATTCACACTGATTAACTCACCTGTACTCTAACAAGGAAATCATGTGATCAGAGGCTCATTCACATTGATTAACTCACCTGTACTCTAACAAGGAAATCATGTGATCAGAGGCTCATTCACACTGATTAACTCACCTGTGCTGTAACAAGGAAATCATGTGATCAGAGGCTCATTCACACTGATTAACTTACCTGTGCTCTAACAAGGAAATCATCAAATCCTGGCCTGTTAGTGGGTCCTGAGGACAGGAGTTGAGAAACACTGATCTAGGCAGCTATCCAATCGTGAAGGAGAAGAGGACGGACCGCGCTGACTCAGAGATGCCTTCTCTGCAAGATGTCTGTTTCCCGCTGCCTGTCTGCCTAAAAAGTTCTATTTTTCACTAATGCCGCAATTATTCTTGAAAATATAAGTACGTATATGCATATCACTATTGTAATTAGGATTTGGGGCGCAATAGTCAGGGACTTTACCACTGAGCTATCTCACCACTGAGCTATCTGAAGGAGAGTAGTGTTTTTTTGTTTTTTTTTCCCCTTATACTGATACAAGATTGTCACTTGTCACGAACAATGAAGTCATAAAAGGGGCGGAAGAGTAAACTTTATAATATAATTGCATCACAACTAGAGAGAGAGATGAAGAGTGCCAACCTAGGACTGCAGTAGTATAAACTATATAGAACAATCGTAACCTCCGTTTTTATGAAACATTACTAATCCTTTACTATTCCTTTAAGCAGAATATATTAATGACTGAAACAAAATGCACCTCCGATTCTGCTTCATACTGTTTGTCCCACGTAGAGCTGTATTTCAATACTATCAGATTTTGTAGTTCAGCAAGAAATGAGAGAGAATCCTGCCCCCCTATCAGATGTGAAATCCAGTCACTTGTTCAAAAGTAATTGAATGATAAAGTATCCCCCTCCCGCCCCTTTTACCTAGTGTAAGCTGCCTCCCCTCAGATGTGGAATCTGGTCACATGACCGGATGGATCACAGCAAGGGACAATCTTCTTACTGTGATCATAAGGAAAACCCCACCCCCCCTTGACAGGTTTTTCAGGTTTTTCCTTATGCTCATTGAAGATTGTCCCTTGCTGTGATCCATCCGGACAGTCTTGCTGCTCTGAGGTGAGCAGTGTTACATCAGTAAAAGGGGCGGAAGGGCGAATTCTTTCTCATTCAATTGCTGCTGAAAGACACATCTGATAGTATTGAAATACAAATTGTATGAAGAAAATTTGGAGCTGTGTTTTTGTTTGACATTACTATCCCTTTAAGCACTGGTGGATTAACCACAATGACCACCCTACTGGTTACCATCATGTGATCAAGCAGCAATGTCCTGAAAATGTGACCTGTTAGTGTGTCCTTGGGAGTCACAAGTATAGATTACTTATCTCAGAAACCTGAAAAATAAGACTCTCTGCACAAAAAAGAAAAATGGAGTAATCTGGGGCAAAATAAGTTGCACCAAAGGGGAGAAATTAAAACTTGGCATGAATTAAATGAGTCTTTTAAAGGGTTGGTTAGTAATGTAAAAAAACAAAAAAGTTTTTTTTTTTGCATTTAGAAGAGCTTAAAAAGTTGAGCTAAATGCAAAAAAAAAGTATCTCTCAAACCGCTATGGTTTAAGAGATACAGGCATTTAAAATTTGATGTAAAGCTGTCAGCAGGAGATCAGTGTCGCTTGACACGGAGGCTCTGCAGCAGAGCCGCAATCACGTTATTGACAACTAATGACTTCATTGGAATAGTCTACAATGTGTGTCTGGTTTGCAAGCGCACGTTGTAGACCATTCCAATGAAGGGATTCGTTGTCAATAACGCGATTGCGGCTCTGCTGCTGAGTCTCAGTGTCGACCAACACGGATCTCCTGCTGACAGCTTTACAGCTGACAGCAGGAGACCTCAAACTTTAAATGCAGATATCTCTCAAACCATAGTGGTTTCAGAGATACGTTTTTTGCATTTAGCTCGTCTAAATGCAAAAAACTTTTTTTTTTTGTGACATTACTAATCCTTTAACCCATTGAAAGCTAGAGAAGAGTTCAACACATTGCTACACATTCAAGAGGTTAAAAGCCACATTTAAATCAAATGGAATTTTTTACATGGCTCCTGTGAAGCTTTTTGGGTTTTCTTCTGGAATTGCTTCCCTGTACTTGTGTGCATAGGACCCTAAATAGAGCCTCTCCATTTCAGCATGCATTTGGGCTAGGTTTGCATTGCTACTGTGTTGTTGTTGTTGTGGTGTTTTTTTTTTTGTTTTTTTTTTAACTTCTTAAGGACTGGCGCTCTCGCACGCAGCCGGCACTTAAAGGGATAGTAATACTTCATTTTATCTTTATTTTATTTCGTAGGCATTAAAAAAACATGAAGAACGATATAAGTCTTATCTCTCAAACCTTTATGGTTTGAGAGATATTCACAAGCAAAGTGTCCCCTCCCGACCCTTTTACCTAGTGTAAGCCATCTCTTCTCAGATGTGGAAACTAGTCCATAGACCAGACAGATAACAGAAGGGGACAATCTTCTTCCTATGAGAACAATGACAGCCCTGCCCCCCTTGACAAGTTTTTCAGGATTTTCCCTTATCTTAATTGAAGATTGTCCCTCTCTGCAGTCTACCTGGGCACCTCCCTTCTGATCTGGCTGAGCAGTGTTACATCAGTAAAAGGGGCGGGAGGGAGATACTTTGTCATTGAATTACTCTTGTACTACAACTCTGACAGAATTGAAATAACACTCTCCAAAGTCCAAATACTATGATGATTAATTAGAGCTGCTTTTATTATGAACCATTACTATCCCTTTAAGGACCATGGAGCTTTTTTGAATCTGATTCAAGGCGCCCCGAAGGGCGTGCAGCCACACGGGGAGCCCTGAAATCCATAACGTACATGTACATCACGGTCCTTTAAGCACTTTCACCCATGATGTACATGTACATCCTTGGTCGTTAAGGGGTTAATTGAATAAATCCCTTTAACCCTTTGAGTGCCACAGAGGTATCCAATTCCAGGAATGTATTCAAAGCAATGGCACGCAAAAGGGTTAAAGGGCAGTGATGCTGTTCAACCAAGTCTGTGCCTATGAGAGGCTTGGGGCTGAGTTATAAAGAGAGACTAGCCAGACGGGGTTTGTTTACATGAGAGATGAGACGTCTAAGGGGTGATATGATTACCATTTACATATATATATTCAAGGTCAATACAAAGAACTATCCAATGAATAGGCAGGGTTTTTTTACAGTAAGGGCAGTAAAGTGATATAATTCTTTGCTTTGGATGCTTTGCAGATACTGTAGCACAGCATAATACTGAGAATACTGTATGGCATATGGGAGCTAAAAGAGTTTGCACCCTGGCTAGGGTAAAGTCCTTTTAGAGACCACTACATACCCTGGCAGTTTTGTTTCTACTTAATCATCTCTCGCTGGCTATTACTTTGTATATGCACATCATTCTTGGGCCTGGTCTCCCTAAAGGGTATGGGGGGATCCAGACGTGGACTAGGGAGACCACGTGTCCCGGATTGCCCAGGACAAGCAAAGATTTTAAATGTGTCACATGTCCCTGGCAGCCCCCTTCTGGGACAATATAAAATCCTGGAAAGGGCACAGAGTTTTAACATTAGGAGAACTGCCTATTGGGACACAGTGATGTCTCTGTTGGGCTACAAGAAAATGGCTTCCTGGCAGCTCTCTAAACACTAGGAAACTGAGCCTTGATCCTGATATCAAGCAGGCGATGCAGTGCATTATTGTTTTAGTGTAATGCTAGTCTATAGCTTTGGGTGTGATGTGCATTATCTTGTTGCCCATCACTGGCATTGCTTTGCGTCACAGCAGTCAATTGGCAGTTCTGTAGTGTTTAGAACTCTGTGGCGCTACTCTCCTTAGTGTCCATGAAGGGCACAACTGAAATGTGTCACCCTAACATGGACCCCTTGCTCACAGGTTCCTAGAGAGAACCACTCCATTTCTCTGAGGCCAGGACTGGAGATACATGCCTTGGTTCCGCCTGTGTCCACCCCCCCACTCCTCAAACAACCCCGCTCCTTGTCCCATCCACTACTTCCTAGCATAGAAAATACCCTTGACCTACAACAAACAACCCCCCCCCCCAAAAAAAAAAAAAAAAAAGCTTTAATCCCTTGGTTGCTAGAGAAATCTCTGGTTGCTTTGTAATGTGTTGGATCTCTCTCTAGCACCCAAAGGGTTAAAGTGATAGTAATGTCTATTTAAAGGCATAGTAATACTTAAAATGTAAAAAAATATGTGTTGTAGGGTTTATCCCCCTGAGTAAAACAAGGGTACTCCCACTGCTGAAAGGTGTTTTATTCAAAAGTTATTAATTTTTAAAGTTGCATTTTTTAGGTGCAATATCACAGTGGCCTGAAATTGTACAGTGGCGCTGTTGCTACACCATCCTATGGAGATTTATGGTCCTGGGACCAGAGCGGTCCATAGGATCGTGTAGCAACAGCGCCACTGTACAATTTCAGGCCACTGTGATATTGCACCTAAAAAATTCAACTTTGAAAATTAATAATTTTTGAATGAATCACCTTTCAGTAGTGTGAGTACTCTTGTTTTACTCAGGGGGATAAACCCTACAACATATTTTTTTTTACATTTTAAGTATTACTATCCCTTTAATCTGATCGATGGTAGTCCTTGATCTAAACATATAAATCTACCATCTGAGAGTGTATCTGTGTGAACAATATGTCCCACAAAAACAACCCCCCCTCGGTAAAACAGACTCACCAGATAACCCTTGTTGTTATTAATAAAGTATTATACTTGATAATATATCAATTCACCTCGGTAGATTTCTGCTCCACAAGCCGGGTCGGGCTTCAGACGCGCGCACAGTACAAGTGTATATCTGGTGCGTAGGGTTGCCACCTTTTCTCAAAAAAAAAAAAAAAATACCGGCCATGGCATTCCCTCCATAGACTTAACATTGGACAGAAGCCAATTTTTTACAGGCCTGCTGGTAAAATACCGGCTGGGTGGCAACCAGAGATGGATTAAAGCTCCATAGGGCCCTAGGCATGGTACCAGTTTGGGGCCCCACATGTCTTGATCCGGTGCTTCTGACACAGACTCTACTAGCAGGTACTGGTATTGTGGCTCTAATTTAAGTAGGAGCAACTGGATGATGCTGGTCTCTTTCAACAAAAAAAGGCAACTGACACAAGATGTTGGCAGTAGCACCAACAGGGCCTTGGTCTGTGACCCATCACTTGCAGCCACGGCCCCTCATATTGCCATGGGCCCTAGGCAGTAGCCGAGGTTGCCATAATGAATGATCCGGCTCTGGTGGCAACCCTACTGGTGAGTCTGTTTTACCGAGGGGGGGTTGTTTTTGTGGGACATATTGTTCATACAGATACTCTCTCAGATGGTATATTTATATGCTTAGATCAGTGATTCTCAACCAGGGTGCCATGGCACTTTGGTGTGCCGCGGACATCAAATTAGGGTGCCCCATATTTTCTTTGAAGACTGACAACAATGTGAATATTGTCTTTTAAATTAAGAAAGATGGAAATTGTTATCCACAAAATGTTTATTTTTTATGGCTATGATTATGAGGCCTAATAATATCTGTATATTTATGAATTGTACCCTTTATTATGCAATAGATGAATTACATTAAACATGTTAGGGGTGCCACAGATTGACTATTAGGGGTGCCTCGAGTAAAAAAGGTTGAGAACCACTGGCTTAGATCAAGGACTACCATCGATCAGATTAATACGTATAGCGTCTGTAAAGGAGCTTGTGGTTATATCTTCGGACTGATGACAACTCTGTCTTTGACTTCTCTATGGGCTTCACTTACAAGAATATATCTTGTAAGTAGATTCATGATATAATTTCTTTTACTACCTTTATATACAGATTGCTCTCAGATGGTATGCGCTTGTGTTCTTGTTTTCTAGTTTTTGCTATAAGTGAGAGGTGCTGCTAAGCACACCACACACAACAGCTGCAACCTAGAGACCTTCTAATTTGTGGATTTTATGGATTTGACTTTATTGCTTTGAATCAGACTATCTTTTATTCTTATACTTTGGATCAGTACTGGTGTGCTATCTGTAGACAACCAATTGTTTGCAGAGCGTTGGATATACAATAGGACTGATTAAAATGATAGTCATGGTGCTTTAAAAGTTGCTCCCCAAGTCTTCTGTAAGTTAAAAGTAACCGATTGCGCTATGTCTTATACATTATGTTTGTAGTTCAAAAGTTAGGAAGAGCTAGAGATCCACCGCCTGCCCCTTCCGGATATGTTGTGCTTAAGCTGCAGGCTGGTCAGGACGGCTGCAGCGAGGGACAAACTTCAGTAAGCAAAGGGAAATCCTGTCCTCCTTCATCAAATGGGGCAGGGTTTTCCTTATATTTACTTTTTGAAGTTTGGCCTTCGCTACAGCCGTCAAGTTGCACAAACTGATTACAGATTCCATGGGAGGCGGCAAGAAAGGGGCAGGCGAGGGATCTTCAGTCCTTCATAACTTTTGAACTAAAAATAAGTAAGCACTTAGACCAGTGATTCTCAACCAGTGTCCCGTGGACATCAAATTAGGGTGCCTCATGTTTCCTATTAAGACTTTGAAAAAAAATGTAATATTTTCTTTTAAATTCAGAAATATGGAAACTGTTATACACAATATTTTTATTACTATGATTGTGAGACCAAATGATATCTGTATATTTATTACTTGTACCCTTTCTTATGCCCTAGAAAAATTACATTAAACATGTTAGGGGGGGCACGAACCTTCCAGAATGCGTGATAGGGGTGCCTTCAGCAAAAAAGATTAAGAAACACTGGCTTAGACATATAGCTCTATGTTCCTTTTACTATATGGAAGACTTGGGCAACTAATTTTAAAGAGACATTTGTAATGGAAACCCAAGACGCCGGGTTGCCTTGGGCCCTCATTCCGGGGTTCCCTTTCCTACAGCCGGTTGGAGTGAAGCAGTTACATCAGGAACACAGATGCTCCTGGATGGGGGAGGGGGTCAGAGGCGACCCGTTAACCATCCAGAATAACGACACAGACTCCTTGTAGTTCGGAACAGCTGACGCACTTTATTTTTGGGAACACAGCTCTTAAGCAGAATTGGTGTACAGTGCACAATCGGTTGAGTACAAAAGGCATAATGAGTAACAATAGTGTCTGGCTACAGTACACATCCAGAACAATGGGGAACATAAACATGAGAACCCAAGGGAACATAAGACAAAAACGGACCATACACAAAAGAAGGGCATTCTACATAATTCAGTCTTGCAGCTCCAAATCCCAGCCAATGGAAATCGGAGTGACAAGACACAGCGACTAATCGGGACCTGAGCCATTATCCTCTATGGGAGGATTGAATTATTTGAGTCTGCCTTTAGCCCAATCAGACGAGGCCAGCCCTCCAACCAATAGATATGGGAGCAACGAATCGCCTGAACAGGGCGACCAATGAGCAGGCCGTCTACCAGCCCCATGCAAAAGTCCAAGTTCTCAATGATAGCGCCCTGTGTCATCAGGGTCTAGCAGCCAGGCTGCAGGCCTATTTTTTTAAGAGAGCACCATGTTGTTTAGTAACTTGACCTGTGGGCCAACACAGTTTGTGAATCTAAGTTCCTTTTTAATAACCGTTTGTAGGGGAGGAAAAAGGTCGTCCAGTAACGGCCTATGGCCCCTTACAACATTATTATTTAAAGGTATAGTAGCCTGTAATGGAATATAAACATGGTACAGGGACACAGAAATTGCTCTGGCTACACCCATTCAAGAATATGGGTGTGATCAATATAAGGGAGGCAACGTCCCTCAAAATTTGGAGCTCAAGGCAGTTGCTTACGCCGCCTGTTGAAAATCTGGTCGTGGATGAGGCTGTAACGTACATCTGGGTTTCGCTGTTTTTCTCTCATTGAGAGGAATTTCCATACCTGGGAACTCGAAGGATTTGCCCCTGAGACTATGGTGCATTACCGGGTCTCAGGGGCAGAGGCCGAGTCTCTGGATGTGTGGGGTGTTCTTTAAAACTCTTCCGACTTCTGGTCCTTCCCCACCTAGTTCCGCCCACTTGTGTGTTGCCCCAGAAAGCCCTGCAATTTGCAACATTTTATACTCCCCAACGGCTTCAGAAAAGTCCCCTCCGGGGAATCCACAAATGAGAGTTCACCGGTATGGGAATTGAGTGGCACTTCCTTGCTGGACTGTAGTCTGGTCAAGATGTTTGAGGTGCTGCAGGACATTTCTCGTATGGCACCGGGAAGCTAAAAGTGATTGTACATTGGGTAGGATAAAGTCCTATTGAGTCTGTTATGTCCCCCCCCGGCAGGCTCGTTCCTAGTTGTGTTTCTAACACAGAGGTTCTCAGCCCATGCCCTCAGTGACCACTAACAGGCCAGGACTTAGGAATTTCCCTGCTAGAACACAAGTGTGTTGATCAGAGGCTCAGTCAATATTGATTAACTCACCTGTGCTCTAACAAGGAAATCATGTGATCAGAGGCTCATTCACATTGATTAACTCACCTGTGCTCTTAAAAGGAAATTCTCAAATCCTGGCCTGTTAGTAGCCACTGAGGGCACGGGCTGAGAACCAGTGTTCTAACATTTAACCCTTTGAGTGCCAGAGAGATCTCCAACGCATTGCAGTGTGTTGGATACTTCTCTGGCACACAAAGGGTTAATTTGCAAGAACAAAGCAATATACCTATCTAGCCTGCCAGTATTAAAGTAGAACTTTCATCTACATCTTTCTAGTCAAAGTTTAGACCTTTATGTGAAAGTTATGTTTGTTAGTCTACTGTTAAAAAATATTGTACAGAAGTATTAAAGTACCTTTTATTTTGCCCGTAGCAGACAGGTAGAGCGGTACCATGTCTGGGATGTATACTATGAATGGCAGTTCCATCCCGTTACATTTAGTTCAGTGGGCATTGAAAGTACACCCCCTGTTGTACATTAACAGAGCGTATCACTACACATCACTTGGAGGGTGGGCTGGACTGACGGCCTTCTGGAAGGACCTGGGAAGCTCAGCGCCGTCACTATGCAAATACAACGCTTTTTTTTTTTTTTTTTAAAAAGGGGAACTACCACCCTGCAATAACTTAAGCTTGACTGATTGCTCATCTGGCGACTAGCTGCTTAGTAGCGCTAGTCGCCAGAAATATTACCCGGTTCTGCAGATATCGGCGTTTTACCGATGGTGACAGGAGCAGGAAGCACGGACGTCTCTTCACAGTGACGTCCGTGCGCCTGCGCTGTCAGTCCCTTTTGAACCGCGCGGTTCAAAAGGGACTGACAGCGCAGGCGCACGGACGTCACTGTGAAGAGACGTCCGTGCTTCCTGCTCCTGTCACCATCGGTAAAACGCCGATATCTGCAGAACCGGGTAATATTTCTGGCGACTAGCGTTACTAAGCAGCTAGTCGCCAGATGAGCAATCAGTCAAGCTTAAGTTATTGCGGGGTGGTAGTTCCCCTTTAAACACAAATATTACGTGATGAAGGACAAAAAAGAACAAATACAAGTTCACTTCAGTATAGGTGAAAGTTCCGCTTTGAAAAAAGGTCAATTTTAACCCCTTAACGACCAGCTGCGCACATACTTTGCGGTCACTTAAGGACCACGGAGCCTTTTTTTTTTTTTTTTTTTTTTTTTTTTTTTTTGCGCGATCCGATTCCAGACTCCCCGAACGGCATGCAGCCCGGAATTCCATGACAGTCCAGGACCGTCATGGGTCCTTAAGGGTATAACAACCCATGAAGGTCCAGGACCGTCCTTAATGGGTTAATCCAAATGAATTTTATTTATTTATATATTCTTGTTCATATGGTACAAAGTTGGGTTTTCACCAGAATTTCCTCACTACACATCCTCTGCAATTAACTTGACTTTTCATTATTTGCTTTTAATGTGTGCGCAGTAATGTTTATATTTTGCGCAGGAAATTATGTAAACATGCAAGTATATTTAAATACCAATTCATATTTAATTTTCAATAACCAAATACACCTGAAAATGATGAAGCGTTTAAAGGGATAGTAATACTTACAACGTAAAAAAAATCTGTTGTAGGGTGTATTCCCCTGAGTAAAACAAGGGAACTTCCACTGCTGAAAGGTGTTTTATTCAAAAGTTATTACAGCTCAATCATGATTTTTTTTTTTTAGGTGCAGTATCACAGTGGCCTGAAATTGTACAGTGGAGCTGTTGCTGCACCATCCTATGGAGATTTATGGTCAACTGACCAGAGCTCTCCATACCATGATGTAGCAACAGCGCCACTGTGCAATTTCAGGCCACTGTGATACTGCACCTAAAAAAAAAAATTCATGCTTGAGCTGTAAGAACTTTTGAATAAAACACCTTTCAGCAATGGAAGTTCCCTTGTTTTACTCGGGGGGGGGGGGGGGATAAACCCTACAACATCATTTTAAGTATTACTATCCCTTTAAGTCTTTTCCAATGTTTGTATGTTGTTTAACCCACTGAGTGCTGGAAGGGTTGCGTACCCCCTCTGGCAGTCTATGGGTTAATAACGCATTGTAGGCCATATGCAGAGCAACAGTTCTGGTGAAAGCCAACTTCACAATAAGGGAGAAATGAAATTCCAAATTGATTTTAAATGGGGCTTTTAACCCCTATAATTCTATAGAGCTATCCAACGTATTCCTTCACCAACAATGAGCTTGTGAACTTCAATAGACACTGGGAGATCTTAGGAACCCTGAGGGACATTTATAAAAACAGTTCTTTTTATATGGTTTAAAATGTTAGAACATTTTTTGGGACATTACTAATAGATTTGTAGAGGCTAAAAAAAGAATCTCATTGCCACAAACCCCATCTCTCAAACCGCTATGTTTGAGAGATATTGGCCATCAAAAACCCTCCCCTTCTCTTGGTATCAGCTGTAAAGCTGACAGAAGGAGATACGTGTCGGCTGACATGATGAGGCTCTTCAGCAGAGCCGAAATCCTGTTATTAGAAAAGAACTGCTCCATGGGAACGGTCTACAAAGTCTGCTTGCAAACCAGGCACACTTTTCAGAACTTGAATGAAGTCATTCTTTTTAAATGAAATTTCGGCTCTGCTGCAGAGCCGCTGGCTGGTCCCTGGACTGGGATCTCCTGCTGTCAGGTAGATTGATGTCAGGAGAAGGGGGAGGGAAGGGGAACTTTGATTGCCAATATCTCTCAAACCATAGCGGTTTGAGAGATGGGGTTTGTGGCAATGTGGTGTTTTTTTTTTGTTTTGTTTTGGGTTTTTTTGCCTCTACAAATCTATTAATTTTTCTTTGGGGACATTACTAACAATTTAAAGAACTGTCCATAACACATGGCAAGTGAAGAGAACACCAGTTCTGATTTTATAAATGCTTTTAAAAAAATATGGAGTTACTCGGAATATGTTAACGCCTGGAATACTTA
Source organism: Rhinophrynus dorsalis (assembly GCA_037306005.1). Lineage (NCBI taxonomy): Eukaryota > Metazoa > Chordata > Amphibia > Anura > Rhinophrynidae > Rhinophrynus > Rhinophrynus dorsalis. The sequence continues at coordinate 390,615,425 of CM074724.1, forward strand.
AAGGAGCAGTAAACTTTTTTTTTTTTTTTTTTTTATGAAAACATATTTTATAGAGCATTTCCTGCTGAATAAAACAAGGTCACTCCCACTGCTGTCAGATGTTTTATTCAAAATTTATAGCAGTTTAAATAATCAGGAAGTGAATTTACTGTTTACTTCCTGATAGTTCTAACTGACAGGAAGTGAGTTTACTGTGTTTACTTCCTGATAGTTCTAACTGACAGGAAGTGACTTGTCAGTTTCTATCACATTCTATGGAGAACCTTTAGGGTTGCCACCCAGCCGGTATTTTACTGGCAGGCCGGTAAAAAATTGGCTTCTGTCCAATGTTAAGTCTATGGAGAGAATGCCATGGCCGGTCTTTTTTTTTTTTTTTTTTTTTTTTTTTTTAAGAAAAGGTGGCAACCCTAAGAACTGTATGTCTCAGATTCTAATGGAGAGGAAAGTCAGAAAAGTCAAACAGGAAATCTAATTAGAATTTGACCACTAGAGGGCACTACTAATGTAAAAAAAAAAAAAATGGGTTTAAATTGTAATAACTCTGGAAATATAAATCTCTTGGCAGTGGGAGTACCCTTATTTTACTCAATAGGAAAATCCCTACAATATATATTTTTTCATAAAAAAAAGTTTACTGCTCCTTTAAGAACAACCTACACGTGACTGTAAAATTCTAGCGATATTGTCCCAAATCTAGTGCAAACTGCAACAATTCTTTATAAATTCGATGCACCAATATTTTCCTTCTCCTTAATGCCAATTTTCCTCAACCTCTACTAGTTGGCATTACATGTAAGAAAACAGACGCCACACCAGTGGTTCTCCGTCCCTGCGCTCAGTGGCTACTAACTGGCGAGGATTTGAGGATTCCCTTGTTGGAGCACAGGCGAGTTAATCAGTATGTCTGAGCCTCTGATCAACCTGTATTCTACCAGGGAAATTCCTAAGTCCTGGCCTGTTAGTGGCCACTGAGGGCACGGGTTGAGAACCACTGCGCTACACAGTTTATAAATAACTAAATGCATTTTAAACGTAACTCAATTTTTATAAATCCCCCTCCCCCATGTTTCCAAAGATTTACACCCCTAAGTTTTCCCAAGTCTTATCTCTCAAACCTTTATGGTTTGAGAGATATTCACAAGCAAAGTTTCCCCTCCTGCCCCTTTTACCTAGTGTAAGCCATCTCTTCTCAGATGTGGAATGCAGTCCATAGACCAGACAGATAACAGCAGGGGACAGTCTTCTTCCTATGAGAACAATCAAAGCCCTGCCCCCCTTGACAAGTTTTTCAGGTTTTTCCCTTATCTTAATTGAAGATTGTCCCTCTCTGCAGTCTACCTTCTGCTCTGGCTGAGCAGTGTTACATCAGTAAAAGGGACGGGAGGGGGATAGTTTATCATTCAATTACTCTTGAACTACAACTCTGACAGAATTGAAATAACACTCTCCAAAGTCCAAATACTATGATGATTAATTAGAGCTGCTTTTTATTATGAAACATTACTATCTCTTTAAAGTTGGTTAGTTTTGGACAAACCAGCCATGACGCAAGAGAAAAACAAAATCCACGTTGCTTTAAAAACGTTTAGCCCCTTAAATGCTAGGCCATAGACTTTCTAATATCCACAGCTCCCATTTAAATCAATGAAAATTTGGGGAAATGTACTTAATCTCAATCAAGCAGTTTGATTGTCTAGGGTTGCTCCAATTTTATACTGTGCATATGCCCCAATGTGTCTTATTGTGGGTGGCACTGCCCTGTGCTTCGGGTCTAGCTGCTCTTTTTAACCCTTCAGGACCAGCAAAGCATTGCCAGGCAATGCTACCCTTAAAGGGTTAAGTTGGTACTGCCCAGTGCTAGCAGTGTTCTTTAACCCTTTAATGCCTCTGGCCCTTAGAATGTTAAGGTGGCACTACCCAGTGCTTTGTGTAGCTGTACTCTTGATCAACAGTTAAAGATACCCATTACTTGGCAATGCATTGCACACATATCCAGTCCTTTAAAGGGTTAAGGTGGCACCGCTGTCCAGCGCTTCCAGGCGAGCAGTGCTCTTTAAGGTGGCGCTGCCCAGTCTGAGGCTGATGCAGTCTAGCTCAGCTGATTTAAGGTGGTCTCATCATTAGATCCGTGTGTTCATTGGCTGTCAGTGCTACATGTCTGGCTCTAACGCCTCCAGGCGCCCTCCTGCTCCTCCCAGCTGATGAATGAAGCGGTTCAGTGACATATTGGAGCAGGCTGAGGGACAATCCCCCTGTCCCTAACAGTGGCACCCCTACACTACAATAGCCGGCAGGGTGGAGCGTCCTTAACTGCATCCCGGCACCTGGTTGGTTCACTTTTGCGTCAATTTCAGCCCCTGCCAATTTGGTATTCTGGAGAGGTTTATCCGGGGTAATGACAAAGAGCCCGGCTGCTCCCGGCCCTGGCATCCAAACTTGGGCAGCCGGATTCCTGATTTGGGCACTCAGTCATGGCAGCTGCTCCGGAGTGCTGATCCGCTGAGCAGGACTGGCATCTGCACGGCATGAGTCCTGGGTACCGGGGCACCAGCAGCACCAGCCCAGTGTGAGCCCACTACAGCCCTATGTCTGTGAGTATGAGACCGGCGGCTGGCACTGCCCTCTGCCTCAGTGGGGGACAATGGGCTCCAGGGCTGGGTACACTGCAAATGGATCTGGGTGTTCTTCCATTGACTGTGCTTGTATTTACAGATCTTTGAGTGTATTTATACATGTATTATTGTGTGTCCACTATATATAATGTGTGTATTTATACATCTGTATTTGTATGTGGATGTATACATAATATAATTGTGTATGTAATGTAAAGTTTTATATACGTGTGTGTGTATGTTGTATGTATAATGTCTTAAAAATATTTAATAGTGGTCACACACACACACATATGAGTGAGATACACACATCCTATATAATAATTCGCTAAATTGTGTGTAACGCCACGACATGCGCAGTACACACTGCTGCGTGTGCTGCAGTCATGCGCAGTGGAGACTGCCCGCGCCGCAGCCAAAGGAGCGTCCAGCTCTGTATCAGCCGTGGCGTGGGCAGTCTCCACTGCGCATGACTGCAGCACGCGCAGCAGTGTGTACTGCGCATGTCGCTGCGTTACAGTCTAAATAAATATAATGACACACACAATGAATAAGGAACAATCCCTGTTGATGGAATCAAGATTTTAACCTCTTAAATGCTAGAAAGGTCTCAGTTGGATTCGTGGTAAAACGGCTGCGTAAAAAATGTGAAAACATGAAAGCCTGTGGTGTCCACTTTTCAAAAAATATACACTTTTGGGGGGGAAATCTTAGAGTGGAGCACTGTTACACAGCCCCAAATGAGACATGGCACCGAAGGAGCGTCCAGCTCTGTATCAGCCGTGGCGCGGGCAGTCTCCACTGTGCGTGACTGCCCCGCGACCGGGTGGCAGTGGCACTGTGGCCCGTGTAACGGGCTGTTCAACTAGTATATACATATATTATATATAATATGTATGTATATCTTTATATAAATAAATAAGTGCCACATTCATAGAAACATTAGGAGAAAGGTCCCTGCCCCAAGGAGCTTACAGTCTAAAATAAATATAATGACACACACAATGAATAGGGAACAATCCCTGTTGATGGAATCAGGCTTTTAACCCCTTAAATGCTAGAAAGGTCTCAGCGGCATTTTCTTGCAGTGGGTTGGAAACCTTTCTACACTCAAGGGGTTAAAATACTTTGTGTGGAGTGGTTGCCCTGTGGTCAGGCTAGCAACGGAAATATCTGCTTCAGTGAATCCTAGATAGAACAAGGGCAAAATTTACAGGGGACATTAGGATTTTCAATCCATAGTAAGGTAAGTGAGGGTAATTATAGCTCTGTGTTGTTCTATGTAAGGCCCTGCAGTGATTCCCAATGACTGCTTTCTGTATTGTCCTGTTCTCCTCTTCCCCAGTCTTTATCTGTCATCCCTAATGTTGTGATTCCTATCCATGACTCAAGCTATGCAGTTAATCCTGTCACTGGTAGGAGTCCGTCCTTCTGTTCTAGAATGGTGCCCTGCTTGCTCAGATCGCAGTGAATGAGTTAAAATACTCACTTTATCCCTGTGCGTTTAGTTGTAGCGATGATAAACATTTTTTCCGAGTGGAACAGTTTTTCAGAATGTTGAGAAATAAGAAGTTAACCCTATTACAGAATAGAGGTGTGTTCAACACTTTGCACACTTGTCTGGTCTTTTAAGGGTTAAATTGATTTGCTTGTTTTTTTTTTTTTTTTGGGGGGGGGGATGCTATTCATTCTTTGTGGTCAGCTAAGAGGTACAACTTGCCCTGTAACCTGTTTGTTGTTTGGTGTCCTTTCTGCACATTACAGTAGATCTGAGGAATAGTAATCTCTAAGCCATGAATATGCATACACACTTGTAACTCTTTTCTCTGTCCATTTAACCCCTTGGATACCAGCGATGTCTTCAACTCATTGGAGCAGCAAACTTGTGGCTCTCCAGCTGTATGAGACTACAAATTCCATCTCACCCCCCAACATGACAAGGGCTGTGTTGGGGTGATGGCAGTGGTAGTCACTAACGGCCGGTACTAACCCCTGGGTTAACTGGATCCATTCTTTTTGGAATCCTAAGGGTTAATAGGGCATCTGCTTAACTTTAGATAGATAGATAGATATATATATATATATATATATACTTAATAAAGGGACTCAGGATGGTGCAATTTTTAAGGCAAACCAGCAGCGTTCATAGGGCACAAATGAAGATTCTCCATGTCCCTGCTGATTTAGACTTATTTTTAACCCTTCGTATGATAGGTCTCCAACATTGGAGCTTTCTCTAGTATTGAAGGAGTTTAAAAACCCCATTTAAATCCAATAGGGAATTTGTATTTGTCTACTATAGATCAGTGGGTTTGTCTCAGAATTAAGCTTCCTGAACACGGCCCAAAATCCACCCCCAGAATCTGTTCAGTACAGGCCATAGTGCCGCCATTCATACATGGTTACATGCATAGTAGTTTACGTTGAAAAAAAGACTTGCGTCCATCTAGTTCAACCCTTTTCCTATTCCTGTTTGCCATCATTGATCCAAAAGGCAACTCCCCCCTCAATAAAGTAACTTCAAATTCCGCTTTGAATGGGGGGGGATTCCTTCTTGATTCCAAATGGCAAACAGATTTCTCTGTGGATCAACGTTTAGTCCAGTGTTTTCAATACATTCCCTACCTGCTCAGAGGTGGGTAGTCGGTGGCTCGGTCATCCCGATTGCTCTACCTGTGCTTAATTTGGGATATCCTTAATACTTTGACTGCCGTTGCTTTGCAATGCGTTTTGTATCCCTCTGGCACTCAAAGGGTTAACAATTTGAGGGCCAAAGGGGGGTGTCCAACCCATTGCTACTGAATGAGCTCAAATCCCCCCTCCCACCTCAAAGGGTTAAAAACGTGACCTGTTGGTGTGTCCTGAGGTCCAGATCTGACAATCGCTGCATTAGAGCGAGCGTTTCTGCTGTAGCTCAGAGGCACTAACACAGAATAACTTGTAATCAGGCGGCTCTGCTGTCTGGGCTGCGCTCTGCAGCTATTTTATATGTGCTGCAGTGACGGGCAAGACAAGGAACAGACTCTTCACTGCAATGGGGAGACTAGACCAGAACTTAACCGGATCGCAGTGTGCGCTGCGCATGATCTGTGTGGTAGGTGCCCCCCTTTTATTCCTGCGGTATTAGAACATAATGGGCTGCGTTTAATACGCTAAAGAGAGCGCAGTGCTGGAGAAAATCGGTTGCACCATAGGCAACAAAAGGTCTTCAGTGCGTTGCTTTTCAGTCAAGTGATGGCATCTCAGGAGTTGGGGGGGTGTCCTCGACTATGTAGGTGAAACATCGACAAGTTCCAAGGTGACCACTTATTCCTTTAACCCTCTGAGTGCTCTGACACCCAAAGGGTTAACCGGTTGTGGACCAGAGGGATGTACAACGTATTGTTTTGTAATGCATTATAAAGCCTCTCTGCTCCATAAGGGGTTAAAGCAGGGATGCTTATGAAAAGATCATTCTGCAGGACTGCACACTGATCAGCAGAACCCTGCAGTGTGTATTTCTTATAAGCACCATTGCCTTAAAGGGATATGTGGTCACGTTATACAGGAGAGGGCATCCAAAGGCTGCTAAGTACTACAGCTCCCATCATCCCCTGGCCCCTGTGTACAAAGCTAAAAGTGTAGGGATTCAAGGGAAAAGTATTTTCCAATTGGGCTTTTAACCCCTCGAATGCCAGCGTTCTCCAGTGCACTGTCTGGTGATTTTAAATGGTGCTTTTTAACAGCTTGAATAATTAGCGAGGTCTCCAAGGCATGTGTTGGAGACCTCTCTAGCATTCAAGGGGTTAAAGTCATTTGAAAATGTGTAATTATCTATTACGGGGGAAATTCCCCCCCCCAGAATTTCTCCCACTTTTGTTTGTGTGTATGACCCCTGAATATGAGGCATAGGGCAAACACAGCTGCCCCAGTTATGTGGTGATGGTGGGAACAGGTTTGCCAGATTGAAGCTTTAACCCTTTGAGTGCCAGAGGGGTACGCAACACATCCCTCTGGCACTCAGTGTTAAAGCTGGACAGATGAGAGAGGCCTGCCGCTGGACTGCAGTGGTTGTTACTGTGCTGCAGTCGATCCTATATATCTGTGCAGCAGGAATCTTTGTATTTGTGTCCAGTTTTAAAGGGATGGTTGGGCAACCCGGGGTGTGAATTACAGGAGCTGACATTTCGGCGTACTGGCTCCTATGAAGGATGGGCAGATGGCTCGATTCAAATACCGATGAGCTGTTCTCTAACCGAGCCTTGCTGAACAATAGAATGGATTATGGTGGGTCAGTATTATATGAGGAACACAGCCCACGTTTAGTAATGTTATGTTAGTCATGCACAGGGCTTATATGCTCGGGATTCAGCTGTGTTCCAGAAAGGAGATAAATTACACAGAGAACAGGATCCGTTTTGGATACTCGAGTCTCTTGGATAACAAGGGATCTCTTCTGATTGCTGCAGAGGATTACCAGGTGACCGAGCCACAATAGAAGGGAAGATGGATGGAATAGGCTGTAGTGGAGGGCTAACGCCGCCTAGTAAGAATGCCCTTTATCTGTGACCAGAAAATCCAAATGGCCCTTATGAATTATTTCTCTTGTAAAAGAACCTCTTTAATTACTCATGGATATTGTGTCCATGAAGGCAGACGTGACGGTTGCTTGCAGGACTACAGGATTGTTAACTAGGCTGACCAGACCTCACCTTTAACCAGGGACACACAGGAGACATTCATACTGCAGGACGGCTTTGATTTCAGTGAAGTACTGAAATATGCCTATTTCCTATCTGTCCCAGGGTTAAAGGTGAGATCTGGTCAGCCTATTGTTAACCCCCCCCCCCCCAATGATCAGTGGTCCAGGGAAGAGACCGCTTTGATTACTGTTGGTGCTCTGGGGGTCTGACAGAGACTGATCCGGGCTTGGAGTGGTCAGTTTCAGAACCCATTTATGCTTACGGCTCTCCCTTAAGTGCGCTGTAAGCACAAAGTACGTGATGTGCCAGGAAAGTTACCAGGTGATCTTAAAGAAAAAAAAGGGGTGGGCATCGCATTGCTTCTGGAGGTGTTCTTAGAGGGTTAACCCTTTGAGTGCCGCAGTGTTTTACGGAACGCTTTGCTTTGCAATGCGTTCCGTACCACTCTGGTACTCAAAGGGTTAATTAGGCTCATGGACTCTGCCTGCTTCAGTCTGGGGGAAAAAGAGAGCTTCTGGTAGCTGTCATATTTGCGTCTGTGGAACTGACACCAGGACTGACTTGAGGATGCTGGCGTTTAGACAAAGATACAAATTCACCGGGGCCATTAGGATTTCCTGTTCATAACAAGGTAGCTATGTGTGTGCGGACCTTTTAGGTATCCTCTTTACTTGTCTGTCTTTGTTGGTTAATGAGTTCTGTGAAGGCTTTTTACACCTGTGGGATGTGACGGGTTGGTAATTAAGGCTGAAACTTGATGTGAGTGTTTTTTTTGGAAACTGCAGGCACGTGCACACATAGACACCAAGGGGGGCTTGAGCACCTGCCCTTTTTGTCCAAAGTGCCCTCGTGCCCTTTTAACAAAAAAAAAAGTTGCCTTGCCACCCGCACTAACCCCCCCCACCGCCCAGTCAGGTCTGTGCCTCCTTCAGGACAGACCTGTAGATGCTGCGCTCCCTTGTCGGCTCTTTAGTATTACAGAGCACTGGGAGATGACATCATCTCCCAGCGCTCTGCATGAAGAGAAGACCGCGCGGGAGCTCCAGCAGCTACAGGTCTGCGCCAAAGGAGGCACATACCAACCTCTCCTGCCGCTGGACCACCAGGGAAAAGGTAGGAAATGGACACTAGGGGGGCAATGTGGAAATGATGGGGCAATTTGGATTTGATGGGGGGCAAGATGGAGATGATGGCAATGTAAAGATGATGGGGCAATGTATGTGAGGGTAAGATGGAGCTGATGGCAATATGGAACTGATGGGGGGTAATATGGAGATGATGGGGGCAATGTGGAGCTGATGGGGGCAATATGGAGCTGACAGGGGACAATGTAAGGGTAATATGGAGCTGACGGGACAATGTAAGGGAAATATGGAGATGATGGGGGGATTAGGAGCATTGTGGAGGTGTCCAGTGCAGATGGCCAATTGGGGGGGATTCAGATTTCTGTGGCTACAGGCTCCTGAGATGTAAATTATTTTCTTTTTTGAAAATATATATTTTGAATAAATAATTATGAGAAGTGCCCTTTTTTTCATTTGAGCCCCTGCCCCCCAAAATGTCTGTGCACGTCCCTGGTAGGCTGTGTTCAGCCTAATGAGGTGCAATTCTAGAGTGAACCAACTGCAATATAAGGGTGAAATGAAATTCATTTATTTAAATGGGGCTTTTAATTCTTCCAGTGTTAGCATTCAGAGGGTTAAAAGTCCAGATTTGAAGCAGTGGGAATTTTTGGCCCCTGTGGTGCAGCTGGTTTGCTCCAGTATTGCACCTATTTAAAGGGTTAGTAATGTTTCATAATAAAAGCAGCTCCAATGAGTCTTCATAGTATTTGGGCCATGGAGAGTGTTATTTCAATTCTGTCAGAGTTGTAGTTCAAGAGTAATTGAATGATAAAGTATCCCCCTCCCGCCCCTTTTACTGATGTAACACTGCTCACCTCAGAGCAGCAAGACTGTCCAGATGGATCACAGAGAGTAGAGAGACTAGATAAAAGGGGAGGGAGGGGGATACTTTATCATTCAATTACTAGTGAACTACAACTCTGACAGTACTGAAATAACACTCTCTCTCCATGGCCCAAATACTAAGAAGATTTATTGGAGTTGCTGTTTTTATGAAAGGTTACTGTCCCTTTAAGTTGATGAATATGTCCCTGTGTTAGTTACAGAATTGATCTGAGTGCCAGAGGTATCCAGCGCATTGTTGGATAACTGGCACTCAAAGGGGTTAAAGTGGACCTATCACCTTGAATTTTGTTTACATATTTGAAAACTTCATTCAAAACTGTCTGTCATGTTTACCAAAAGTCCAGCAGATGTATAGTTTGAGAGATTCACTTTTTCCCCAGAAATAAAATTATGAAAGTGAGAATGTCCTCGTACTGCTCAAATCTTCGTTAGCATATAAAGTGTCACTGAAAAGGCTTCATTAACTTATGAAATGTGACTGATACCGCACAGGTACCACAATTATTTCTCTTAACTGTACTTTTTCTAGTCTTTTGGCTAATATGACACACAGGTTGTTTTTAATGTAGTTTGCAAATATTCAGACTTGAATTAAAGTGATAGTAATGGTTCACAAAAAAGCAGCTCCAATTAATCTTAGTATTTGGGCCATGGAGAGTGTTATTTCAATACTTCAGAGTTGTAGTTCATTAGTAATTGAATGATAACGTATCCCCCTCCCGCCCCTTTTACTGATGTAACACTGCTCACCTCAGAGCAGCAAGACTGTCCGGATGGATTGTAGAGAGGGACAGTCTTCAGTGAGCATAAGGAAAAGCCTGTCAAGGGGGGGGGGCAGGGTTTTCCTTATGATCACAGTAAGAAGATTGTCCCTTGCTGCGATCTGTCCGGTCAGGTGACCAGATTCCACATCTGAGGGGAGGTGTCTTACACTAGGTAAAAGGGGCAGGAGGGGGATACTTTATCATTGAATTACTCTTGTACTACAACTCTGACAGTATTGAAATAACATTTTCCATGGACCAAATACTATGAAGATTGATTGGAGCTGCAGTCTTTGTGAAATATTACTATCCCTTTAAGGTGAAAATTCCACTTTAAATGACTTTTGTTAAAGCAGGCTTGTCAACCTAAGATACATTTTTGGCTCATTGTAAAGACAGAGAAACAAAAAAAAAAAACCCAAAAAAAACACAAAAAAAAAATTAATATGCAGTGCTAGCCTTTTGCTTGTAGCAGAAATATTTTTTGAGAAATGAACCTGTATTTGTTGGTGGTACTGTATGCTAATTTATTCCTGTAACAGTTTTACCATATTCTGTACTAAAACGAATCTAGGCAGAGCCCACACACTGGGGTTTTGTCTAATAAGCACAGAGAGGGGTATGTCTAGTCTTGAACAGAACAAATGAATTTGCTTTATTGCAGGAAATTAGCATAACATGTCAGACTGTGCCATTAATACACACTGGTTAATTTCTCAAACTCGTTCTATTTAACAGAGAAATGGCTGAACTTTAAAAGCCAGCATCTCTGAGAATACCGCATTATATTTAAAAAAAAAAAAAAAAAATTACAGATGTTGTGCAAAGGAGCATTCAAATCAAGGCAACTTTAATACATGTTTTAGTTCCACTTTAAAGTGTTAGTAATGTCCACAAAAAAGTGTTTTGCATTTAGAAGAGCTTAAAAATCTGAGCTAAATGCAAAAAAACATATCTCTCAAACCGCTATGGTTTAAGAGATACAGGCGTTTAAAGTTTGATCTCTCCTACTGTAAAGCTGGCAGGAGAAGATCTGTGTCGGTCGACACGGAGGCGCTTGAGCAGAGCCGGAATCTCGTTATTTACCACAAATTCCTTCATTGGAATGGTCTAAAACATGTGCCTGGTGTTCAAGCACTCTTTTTAGACCATTCCAATGAAGGGATTTGTGGTAAATAACGAGATCGCGGCTCTGCTCAAGCTCCTCGGTGTCAGCCGACACAGATCTCCTGCTGACAGCTTTACAGTAGGAGAGATCAAACTTTAAACATCTGAATCTCTTAAAGGAATAGTAATACTTCGTTTTATCTTTATTTTATTTTGTAGCCATTAAAAAAACATGAAGAACGATATAAGTCTTATCTCTCAAACCTTTATGGTTTGAGAGAGATTCACAAGCAAAGTTTCCCCTCCCGCCCCTTTTACCTAGTGTAAGCCACCTCCCCTCAGATGTGGAATCCAGTCCATAGACCAGACAGATAACAGAAGGGGACAATCTTCTTCCTATGAGAACAATGAAAGCCCTGCCCCCCTTGACAAGTTTTTCAGGTTTTTCCCTTATCTTAATTGAAGATTGTCCCTCTCTGCAGTCTACCTGGGCACCTCCCTTCTGATCTGGCTGAGCAGTGTTACATCAATAAAAGGGACGGGAGGGGGATATTTTGTCATTGAATTACTCTTGTACTACAACTCTGACAGTACTGAAATAACACTCTCCAAGGTCCAAATACTATGATGATTAATTACAGCTGCTTTTATTATGAAACATTACTATCCCTTTAAACCATAGCGGTTTGAGAGATGTGTTTTTTTTTTTTTTTTTTTTTTTTTTTGCATTTAGCTCAGCTTTTTAAGCTCTTCTAAATGCAAAAAACTTTTTTGTGGACATTACTCACACTTTTACCAAACTTAGATTTAATGTGAATGGTCCACTTCGAATTCTCAATTGGTGGATGTTAGCAAATGGGATTTGTGGAAAAGTTTTAGAACCGTAGGATGTGAATGAGGATTGCTAATTGAGGCAGTGGGTTAACATGCATTTTTATGAGGCTGGATTGGTTACAAAATAGCTGAAATTGCCTTAAATTATATAGGTTGGATAATTTAACACTTGCTTGACAATGCGCTGGACACATTTCAAGGGATAAAATCTATATCTGTTGGTTTAGAACAGGGGTAACATTGTAATAGAAAATTAGGATGAAAAAAACACAAGTCCACCAAGTTAATTTGTCTAGTAATCTAGAAACATGAGCGCTGCAAAAGCCTTTCTTATTCCAAAAAGTGTCTATGTACCAGAACTTTGTTTTACCTGCTAATCAGAGGCATAGGGACCCCACCGATCTGGGGGGATAGCATTTTTACTGCCCAGGTATATTCTTTGCAGTCCCCATGTGTCACATTACCCCCCAGCCACTCTGTATATTCTATGTAGTGTGGCCGAGCGGCCCGAGGTAGAGGAGCTTCTGATCCTCTACCCGGTCTGACAGGAAGTGATCGTTGCGCTCAGCCAGCAGCTTCCTGTCAGACCAGGGTAGGGGATACAGAAGCTCCTCTACCTGCTGTCCGTTCTGCTCGGCCACGCTACAAGGAGGTGACAAAGAATTCCACTACAGACCCAACTGTAAAAACTAACCAAAAAAAACACCCCTTCCTCTGTTGAAGTCGAAATTTCCTTTCCTTTAATCAAAGGGGTAATCTGTCTTCACTGTTGGGGACTGTGACAACTTTTAAAGGGATAGGAATACTTAATATGAAAAAAAAATATATAAATTAAAATAAGGGTATTCCCACAGCTGAAAGGTGATTATTTGAAAGTTATTACAGCCCAGACTTTAATTTTTTGGTGCAGTAATATGTTAAAATAAATATATTGTAGCTTTTATTCCCCTGTGTAAAATAAAGGTATTCCCAATACTGAAAGATGCTTCATTCATAAGTTATTACAGCCCACTCCTGAATTTTTTAGATGTATTATCACAGTGGCCTGAAATTGTACAGTGGCGCTGTTGCTACATCACCTTATGGACAACTCTGGTCAGTTGACCATAAATCTCCATAGGATGGTGTAGCAACATCGCCACTGTAATATTTCAGGCCATTGTGATACTACACCTAAACTATTCGAGTCTGGGCTGTAATAACTTTTGAATTAAAGCTCTTTCAGTATTAGGAATAACATTGTTTTACACAGGGGAATATATATATATATTATATATCTCTATCACATGAAGGAATGCACTCACTGTTTGTAGTTAAAAGTTGTTGCCTGGGTGCTCTTCTGATATCTTCAGAGCATAATAGCAAAAAGGTGAGTTGAAAAGCACACACAGGAGTCTTCTTATTCAGTGAATAGGTGGTTTTATTCTAATCGACGTTTCGGCCTGCACTGAGGCCTTCCTCAAGATGATGAGCAGAGCAGAGATTGTGTTAATGAACAAGAAATCCTTCACTGAAACGGTCTTCTTCTACGTGTGCTTGCAAATCAAGCACACGTAGAAGACCTTTCCAGTGAAGGATTTCTTTTGCAATAACGTGGTCTCTGCTCTGCTGCAGAGCCGCCGGGCGGTCCTGGGACCGGATTCCCCTGCAGTCAGAGCGCTGACGTCATTTGTTTGAGTTTAGTGTATTACCTTTTGCATATAGCATATTGCACGTAGTTTTTTGTATTTGTGTGTAGTTTTTTGTATATTGCATACAGTGTTTTGCTTGTTGCTTTTTGCATAACATTTTGTGTGCATGTATTGTGTTTGTGTCAGTGTGATAGTGTGCGTGTATTGAGGGTGTGTGTGTATTGTGTTTGGTGTGCGTATACTGCTTGTAGAAGTGTGTATATTGCGTGTGTGTTTATTTGTAGGTGTACTGTGTGTGTATTTTAGGTTTGTGTGTTGTTGACTGTGGTATTGTGTGTGTTTATGTATTGTGTGTGTGTATGTGTAAGGCTCCGCAATTCCTTGCAGACATTTTCAAGGGTATTTTCTGTGCCAGGAAATGGTTGATGGGGCTGGGGGCGGGGCCATGTGAGGACTGGGGGTGTGACCATGGGTGGAGCTAAAGGCATCTAGATATAATATATCATCATGATCAGTCACTGTCTATCCACTGCAGGATGAAGCCTCAAATAACTTTGGTCCAGAGCCTTTTATTTATTTATTTAGAAAATGTTTTACCAGGAAGGATGCATGGAGATTTCTCTCATTTTCATGTTTGTCCTGGATAGTTTGCAGTAAAGGGTTACATATTTACACAAATAGAGAAAATATATATATAATAATAATTCACTAATGTATGTTTGTCAGAAGCAGTCTATCACGGTGCCCGTGATTGCCCTCCGAGAGCGCTGCTGCGACGTGCGGGCGACATTGTCTTTTCACATCCTGAGTATTGCGCTTATGCGCATTCGCTATTCTTATAGGCTTGTGGTGGCTGACTTACAGCTCTGTGCTCTCGACTCCTGGCCTGACTGACTCCTCTCTCTCGCTAGACTGTGCTATAGCTGTTCCCACTGGTACAAGCTGTTCATTGCCGCAGTGCCGGATCTTGTCTCTGGCTATTCCATCCTGCTTGTGTCTACCGGTTAGTGCCTTTTGGTACTCACTAGCGTTCTAGGGGTTTCTGTCACCTCTGCCTGACGCTATCCTAGCGTTCTAGGTATTTCAGTTACCATTGCCTGTCACTACCCTAGCGTTCTAGGGATTTCTGTCACCACTGCCTGTCGCTACCCTAGCGTTCTAGGTATTTCAGTTACCATTGCCTGTCACTACCCTAGTGTTCTAGGGATTTCTGTCACCAGTGCCTGTCGCTATCCTAGCGTTCTAGGTATTTCAGTTACCATTGCCTGTCACTACCCTAGTGTTCTAGGGATTTCTGTCACCAGTGCCTGTCGCTATCCTAGCGTTCTAGGTATTTCAGTTACCATTGCCTGTCACTACCCTAGTGTTCTAGGGATTTCTGTCGCCGCTGCCTGTTGCTACCCTAGCGTTCTAGGGTACCATTGCCTCTAGGCTTACCCTAGCATTCTAGGGAAGTTTCTCTTTTTGCCTGGGCGTTTCCGCTTCTCACACAGTAGTAGCTACTGCCATACTTGCTACCACTACCATCTGTAGTCCGTATTGGATCAGCGTCTCTTCTGTCAGTGGATCCTGTGCTGTCTCCATTCCTGGCTACTGAAGGTTGTGGAAGTGCTTCTGCACGGTCTCCACACCTGGTCCTGTGAGGGCTAGGGAAGTACTGATCATATCATATTTTTTTTTTTTTTTTTTTGTTCTTATTTTTAATAAAGATATTGATATTGATTTTACTGTATCTGTACTTGTCAACGTTGTTTTTCTTAGTCACTCTGTCACTCTGCAGTCATGTGCAGTAGAGACTGCCCATGCCGTTGCTGATACGGAGCGGGGCACTCCCAATTAAGACTGTAGTCCTTTCTGCACACCTTCCTGGGACTCTGGTCTGAATTCGGAGAGCCCCGCTCCATATCAGCTGTGGCACGGGCAGTCAGTCCTGCGCATGACTGCAGCGCTGCCAGTGTTGGCCTGTGTACACTGGCTTTAAAACCCCTCCGGCACTCAAAGGGTTAAGAGGCTGCTACCTCACTGCTCCACGCGATGCAATCATGCGCAGTACAGAGTACCGGAATGCGAGCAGTCTCTACTGCACATGACTGCATTGTGACAAACATCCTAGCTAATTATTATCCTATATCATAATTCGCTAAAGTTTGTCACAAGCCATCATGCGCAATAGAGACAGCTGCGCACGTTGCAGTCATGCGCAGAAGAGCAGTATCAGCCGTGCAGTCTCCGCTGTGCATGACTGCACCTCGACCAGCCGGCACTGTGGGCTGTGTAACAGGCTCTTCAACGAGTATAGGATAATATAATAATAACTGACATGAGTGTATTCATCTCTTTCTATGTTGAAGTGGTAGTAATGACTATATAAAATTAGTTGTCGGCATTTTCTTTATATTAAATAGAACAGATTGTGCTCTGTCGAAGCGCTTACTTCTTTGTAGTTCAGAAGTTATGAAGCACTGAAGATCCGCCACCCGCCCCTTTCTGGCGCCTCACGGAATGTGAGATCGGGTCGTGCGACTCGACGGCTGCAGCGAGGGACAAACTTCAGTAAGGAATTATAAGAGAAATCCTACCGCCCTAGATGAAGTTTGTCCCTCACTGCAGCCGTCCTGACCAGACTGCATCTTGTGAGTGACGTGGGGAGAAGTGGCGGGTGGTGGATCTTCAGTGCTTCATAACTTTTGACCTACAAAGAAGTAAGTGCTTAGACATACTGCAATCTGTTCTATTTAAAGGGATAGTAATACTTGAAAATAAGTTTATTTTATATTGTAGCCCTTAAAAAACCATGAAAAATGATATAAGTCTTATCTCCCAAACCTTTATGGTTTGGGAGATATTCAGAAGTAAAGTTTCCCCTGGAGTGACATCATTGCTCCACCCTTCAGATTTGGAATCCGGTCCCCAGACCAGCAGTGCCTCTCCAGACGTGCTGAGATCATGATCTTTAAAGGGATAGTAATACTTCATTTTAACTTTATTTTATTTTGTAGGCATTAAAAAAACATGAAGAATGATATAAGTCTTATCTCTGAAACCTTTATGGTTTAAGAGATATTCACAAACAAAGTATCCCCCCCCTTTTCTACCAGATCAGAAGGGAGATGCCCAGGTAGACTGCAGAGAGGGACAATCTTCAATTAAGATAATGGAAAAAGCTGAAAAACTTGTCAAGGGGGGAAGGGCTTTCATTGTTTTCATACAAAGAAAATTGTCCCCTTCTGTTATCTGTACTGTCATACAACCAGACTCACATCTGAGAAGAGATGTCTTACACTAGGTAAAAGGGGCGGGGAGGGGAACTTTGCTTGTGAATATCTCATAAACCATAAAGGTTTGAGAGATAAGACATATCATTCTTCATGTTTTTTTAATGCCTACAAAATAAAATAAAGTTAAAACGAAGTGTTACTATCCCTTTAAAAAGAATTTCTTAATTGGAATGGTCTACAAAGTATGCTTTCAAGCCAGGCACACTTTGTAGATAGTTCCAGTTAAGTAGTTCTTTTCAAAGATCGTGATCTCGGCTCTGCTAAAGAGCTGCCGGTTGCTCTGTGGACCGAATTCCAAATCTGTCCACTAGATGGCAGACTTGGCTGAAACAGCAAGGGAAAGAGAATTTTACTATATTTTACAAGTGAATATCTTCCAAACCATAAAGGTTTGGGAGATAAGACTTATATCATTTTTCATGTTTTTTTAAGGGCTACAATATAAAAGAAACTTATTTTCAAGTATTACTATCCCTTTAATATACAGAAGACTCGGGCAACTAATAGTACATAGACAGTACTATCACTTTAAGGATCCAGACTATACGGGGTCACACAAGTGCTTCACAGAGTGAGACCATAGGATTGGGGTCCCTGCTCTAGAGCTTGCATTCTAAAATGACCTGTACCATGTAATGTCCCCAGAATATGCTCCCTTCCCTAAATCTCATTTTCCTGCAGGTTAAAGGGATAGTAATACTTAAAGGAGCAGTAAACTTTTTTTATGAAAAAATATATATTGTAGGGATTTTCCTATTGAGTAAAATAAGGGTACTCCCACTGCCGAGAGATTTATATTTACAGAGTTATTACAGTTTAAACCCATGTTTTTTTACATTAGCAGTGCCCTCTAGTGGTCAAATTCTAATTAGATTTCCTGTTAGATTCTAATGGAGAGGAAAGTCAGAAAAGTCAGAGACATACAGTTCTCTCCATAGAATGTGATAGAAACTGTCTGTCACTTCCTGTCAGTTAGAACTATCAGGAAGTAAACACAGTAAATTCACTTCCTGATTATTTAAACTGCTATATATTTTGAATAAAACATCTGACAGCGATGGGAGAGACCTTGTTTTATTCAGCAGGAAATGCTCTGTAAAATATGTGTTTTCATAAAAAAAAGTTTACTGCTCCTTTAATATGTAAAAAAAAAAAAAAATATTGTAGTGTTTATCCCCCTGAGTGAAAAAAGGATACTCTCACTGCTGAAATGTATTTTATTCAATAGTTATTACAGCTCAAAATTTATTTTTTTTAGCTGCAATATCACAGTGGCCTGAAATTGTACAGTGGTGCTGTTGCTACACCATCCTATGGACAGCTCTGGTCCGTAGACCATAAATCTCCATAGGATGGTGTAGCAACAGCACCACTGTACAATTTCAGGCCACTGTGATATTGAACCTAAAAAAAATAAATTTTGAGCTGTAATAACTTTTGAATAAAACACCTTTCAGCAGTGGGAGTACCTTTGTTTTACTCTGGGATAAACCCCACAAGATTTTTTTATTTTTACATTTTAAGTAGTACTATCCCTTTTAAGGAAGCTGATGGACAAATTATCTACTCCCTATGGGGCAAATAAAAATTCCCACAGTACCCTCTGTTTTGTGTTTTTTTTTTTTTTTTTTTTTTTATGGCGCTTTTAACCCCTTACATGCTACAGAGGTCTCCAACGCACTGCAAAGCATGTAAGGGGTTAAAACTGCCATATGAATGAGGAACGCTTATTTGTATAATACGTTGCGGTGTCTTTACCCCACAATTACTGCGCAATACCTTCAGTACAACAATATCGGATTTCTCCTACCTGTGCGGGTTTAGGACGGTCTCACTCATATTTTGTTTATATTGTAACAGTCCGACCCTGACGTGTCACGGCTCATATTTCTCATTCTTCATAAATGGAAAAAAGAAGTTCAGAGCGTTCAGTGCAGCATTCAGGCCTGTACTAAGTCTGCTTGGTGTGTATGTGTGTGTATATGTATATATATATATATCTATCTGGGGGAGGCTTCTGTGTATGGGGAGTTGAGATTTTCGGTAGATTTACACATCTCTTCTAACTCCTTGCTCCTTATAATCTGGCTTTGCAAATGGACACATTCCAGCATCACACACACACACACTGTCCACCCTGGAAAAGTTGGTACGTCTGCAGGTTAGGGGGTGACTTGGGTTTTCGGTCAGCTGTGGAGCCCAAACGTGTAGCCATCATTTGCAGGTAAGTTTCCAGTTTGCTGGCAGAGACTGTGAGTTTATTTTTATAATATTGTCTAGTACTTTTGTCTACATATCCCCTAGTCTCTTATCCTATTTATTAGGGGTAATGTTAGCATGGGCGTCCTTGGCCCCTATACTTGCCCCCTCCATATAAACATAGGGGATGGGTGGGCTGGCCTGGAGACAGAGGCGTAACTGGAAGCCTCCGGGCCTGGTGCAAAAAGTGCCACAGGCCCCCACACCACCACATTGGCCCCCCTCGACCACATTGACCCCCTCCGCAATGCCCCCATCTCCTACCTGGAGCTCCCGCGTGGTCCTCTTAGTAACGCAGAGTACTGGGAGATGTCATCTCCCAGCGCTCTGCATTACTAGAGCACTGTAGGGAGATTGTGGGCGCCTGACAGAGGGGTCGCAGGGGGCGGCTGGGCCCCTGGAATGCACGGGCCCGGTTGCAGGTGCGACCCCTATAGTTACTCCGCTGCCTGGAGGGTCATATTATGGCTACCCCCTCCTGAAAATTTTTTGTTCACGCCCCTGCTTGTTGGGTACTGTATAAACCGGGCTGCGAGTCGCGTCTCGTGCTTAAACCCCCCCCCCCCATGTCTTTTTGCCAGTTTGTGTCATGTAACACTTGTAATCTTCCTACTAGTAGCGGTGCCATTGGGCTGCACAGCGCCCCCAAAACGCACTAGATTGGCCCAAGTCTTCTGGGAACTGAACGACTTCCCTGCTTAGGACTGTGGCTGAAGCTTAACCGTTTAACCATTTTACTGCCAGCAGGGTACGCAGTGCGTTGCAGAACTGAAAGGATTACGGACCGGAGGAGGGGTGAAGCTTATTTCTTCACAATGCATTGCACATCTCTCTGGACATTTAAAGGGTTAACCATGGGGCACTGCTATGGAACTCGAGCAGCACAGAACTGGCTTTCCTTGTCAATCAGTGCGTCATTCTCAATGTGGCCTTTAGGCACTAGACAGCAGAGTTCTACCTGTCTGTAAGACCCTCTCCTCGTCCTCCTTTGTGCCATGCAGACTCGGGTAACAAGACTCATAGGGGCCCTGCTGGGTTTCACTGCTTGCGGAAGGATTACACCATTGTGATCTGTAAATATTGCTTCAGGCATTGCATAGACGGTGTGACCACTCTGAGAAATTCTGGTTTGCATTGTTATGTGATGGAAAATAAGTACTGTCCACTTTTAAAGGAGCAGTCAAATTTTATTATTAAAAATGTATAATGGGGTTTGTCCTGCTCAGTGTATATATCATTATATAGTGTTGTACCTGTACACAGCACTTTACAGAAACAGTAATAGTACAGTGCAAAAATACACGAGACAAATATGCACAGTCATTACATTATTAGCAGGGGGGTAAATGCAATTAAAGGGATAGTAATACTTCGTTTTATCTTTATTTTATTTTGTAGGCATTAAAAAAACATGAAGACCGATCTAAGTCTTATCTCTCAAACCTTTATGGTTTGAGAGATATTCACAAGCAAAGATTCCCCTCCCGCCCCTTTTACCTAGTGTAAGCCATCTCTTCTCAGATGTGGAATCTAGTCCATAGACCAGACAGAAAACAGCAGGGGACAATCTTCTTCCTATGAGAACAATGAAAGCCCTGCCCCCCTTGACAAGCGCTTCAGGTTTTTCCCTTATATTAACAGAAGGTCATGATTACCAAATAGATTGTAAGCTCTTTGGGGCAGGTCCTCTTCCCAATGCATGAATCACTTAAAGGGACAGTAATGTTTCATAATAAAAGCAGCTCTAATTAATCATCATAGTATTTGGACTTTGGAGAGTGTTATTTCAATTCTGTCAGAGTTGTAGTTCAAGAGTAATTGAATGACAAAATATCCCCCTCCCGCCCCTTTTACTGGTGTAACACTGTTCAGCCAGATCAGAAGGGAGGTGCCCAGGTAGACTGCAGAGAGGGACAATCTTCAATTAAGATAAGGGAAAAACCTGAAAAGCTTGTCAAGGGGGGCAGGGCTTTCATTGTTCTCATAGGAAGAAGATTGTCCCCTTCTGTTATCTGTCTGGTCTATGGACTGGATTCCACATCTGAGAAGAGATGGCTTACACTAGGTAAAAGGGGCGGGGAGGGGAAACTTTGCTTGTGAATATCTCTTAAACCATAAAGGTTTGAGAAATAAGACTTATATCGTTCTTCATGTTTTTTTTAATGCCTACAAAATAAAATAAAGATAAAATGAAGTATTACTATCCCTTTAAGAGTTACCTTATTTACTAAGGGTTTTGGTACAAAAGTGGAGTAATGGGAAAAACAAACTGCGTACAATTTGTAAAATGTAAACCCCTTGAATGTCAGATATCTCCACTCATTGCAAAGCCATCAAAGGGGATGTTTGTTACAGAAAGTGCAGATGCTTTTCCCCAAAAAATACAATTTTGCTCCTTAGCAGTAAGAAATGATACCTGAAGTAGTTGTAAAATGAATAGGACACCTGCCGTAAATGGCTATAATATTTGCAAAAAATTGATGATTTTGCTCGTGAACTACACACACGCCGGTTCTGCACAATTGTTTGCTGTAATGTGATTGCACTTCTGGCTAATAAATGTATGCAAATTGCACAAACTGGTTGAGGCCAGGTACTAAGTCCAATTGATGATGATGTATTGTCTCAGAATCTCTGTAACCGTATTCTCAGTCATTGACAGTCCTGTCAAAATCCTACTGCACGTCCCTTTATAGGATCCCTGTACTTGCAGGGTCCCTTGTCAATGTATGATTCACTTTGTTCCTTCTGCTAAGCTTATAATGCAATGATCGCACTTTAGCCTGTTGTTCTGATCCCTGTCTTTTGTATTGTACTTTTTACTATTTCTGTAAAGTGATGTGTACATTTATACACACACTTTCATTCCTGGGAATTCTCCCGATCTGCCCTGGAGATTCTGTTTTTTAGACTGAATTACCAGGTCCTTGGGACAGAGGACAATTCTCCAGCTTGACTTCCTTCTTCCCACTCTGTTCCGCTCACTTCCTGTCCACTTTTCCTCCTTCCCACCCTGTTCCTCCGACTTCCCGCCTACTTCTCCTCCTTCCCACCCTGTTCCGCTCAATTCCTGTCCACTTCTCCTCCTTCCCACCCTCTTCCTCTCACTTCCCGCCCACTTCTCCTCCTTCCCACCCTGTTCCGCTCAATTCCTGTCCACTTCTCCTCCTTCCCACCCTCTTCCTCTCACTTCCCATCCACTTCTCCTCCTTCCCACCCTCTTCCTCTCACTTCCCATCCACTTCTTCTCCTTCCCACCCTGGTCCTCTCACTTCCCGCCCACTTCTCCTCCTTCCCACCCTGTTCCGCTCAATTCCTGTCCACTTCTCCTCCTTCCCACCCTCTTCCTCTCACTTCCCATCCACTTTTCCTCCTTCCCACCCTGTTCCTCCGACTTCCCGCCTACTTCTCCTCCTTCCCACCCTGTTCCGCTCAATTCCTGTCCACTTCTCCTCCTTCCCACCCTCTTCCTCTCACTTCCCGCCCACTTCTCCTCCTTCCCACCCTGTTCCGCTCAATTCCTGTCCACTTCTCCTCCTTCCCACCCTCTTCCTCTCACTTCCCATCCACTTCTCCTCCTTCCCACCCTCTTCCTCTCACTTCCCATCCACTTCTCCTCCTTCCCACCCTGGTCCTCTCACTTCCCACCCACTTCTCCTCCTCCTTCCCACCCACTTCTCCTCCTTTCCACCCTGGTCCTCTCACTTCTCGCCCACTTCTCTTCCTTCACACCCTGGTCCTCTCACTTCCTGCTAGTGTTGCCACCCAGGCCGGTAAAAAAAAAAAAAAAAAAAAAAAAATCTGCTTCTGTCCAATGTTAAGTCTATGGAGGTATGGCTGGTATTATTTTATTTTTTTTTTAATTTAAGAAAAGGTGGCAACCCTACTTCCTGTCCTCTTCTACTCCTTCCCACCCTATTCCTCTCACTTCCTGCCCACTTCCCCTCCTTCCCACCCTGTTCCTCTCACTTCCTGCCCTCTTCTACTCCTTCCCACCCTGTTCCTCTCACTTCCTGCCCTCTTCTACTCCTTCCCACCCTGTTCCTCTCACTTCCTGCCCTCTTCTACTCCTTCCCACCCTGTTCCTCTCACTTCCTGCCCTCTTCTACTCCTTCCCACCCTGTTCCTCTCACTTCCTGCCCTCTTCTACTCCTTCCCACCCTGTTCCTCTCACTTCCTGACCTCTTTCTCACAATGCCAATTAAAGGGATAGTAATACTTCGTTTTAACTTCATTTTATTTTGTAGGCATTAAAAAAACATGAAGAATGATATAAGTCTTATCTCTCAAACCTTTATGGTTTATGAGATATTCACAAGCAAAATTTCCCTCCCGCCCCTTTTACCTAGTGTAAGCCATCTCTTCTCAGATGTAGAATCCAGTCCATAGACCAGACAGATAACAGAAGGGGACAATCTTCTTCCTATGAGAACAATGAAAGCCCTGCCCCCCTTGACAAGTTTTTCAGGTTTTTCCCTTATCTTAATTGAAGATTGTCCCTCTCTGCAGTCTACCTGGGCACCTCCCTTCTGATCTGGCTGAACAGGGGGGGGGGGATACTTTGTTTGTGAATATCTCATAAACCATAAAGGTTTGAGAGATAAGACTTATATCATTCTTCGTGTTTTTTTAATGCCTACAAAATAAAATAAAGTTAAAATGAAGTATTACTATCCCTTTAAGCCTTATCCCCTTTATGATGCAAATCGCGCTATTGACATCCTCCTGGTTGGCAGCACATGAGGATGTTCCCAGGTATATTCATTCATTCATTCTTTAACTTTTGTATTGATTTTTTTTTTTTTTAATTTCACCTACAGCGGTATTCTCTTCTTTGTATGTGTGTATGTATGTGTGTATGTGTGTGTGTGTGTGTGTGCCCACTCCTCATCCATTCTACCTACTTCCCACCCTGTTCCGCCCACTTGCAGCCCAAATAAAAATTCACAAAATTTCGGCTGGTTTAACCCATTGTGTGCCGTGGTATGCAATGGGTTAAAATGAGCTTTTAATCATATAAACCTAGAATTTGCTGGCAGATAAGAACCATTCTGACCATTTTCCTAATGTAAAAACCTCAAACCTTTTTTGGTCCTTGGTCTTTTCTTACGTTAAGGACAGCCTTATGCCTATCCCATGCATGCTTACATTCTGTCACTGTATTAACTTCTGCCAATAGGCTGTTCCACTTATCTACTACCCTCTCAGTGAAGTAAAGCTTTCTTACATTACATCTAAACCTGTGTCCCTCTATTTTTAGACTATGGCCTCTTGTCCCAACAGTTTTACTCTTTTGGAATGTACTTCCCTCCTGCACTTTGTTGAATCCCTTCATGTATTTGAATGTATCTATCATATCCCCTCTCTCTTCTCTCCTCCAAGCTATACATGTTCAGATCCTTTAGTCTATCCTGATATTTCTTTTCCTGTAAATCAGTCACCATTGTAGTAGCCCTTCTCTGAATTTTCTCTATAGTATCTATATCCTTCTGGAGATGGGGTCTCCGGTACTGTACACAATACTCTAGGTCTCCAGTACTGTACACAATACTCTAGAGTATCTATATCCTTCTGGAGATGGGGTCTCCAGTACTGTACACAATACTCTAGGTGAGGTCTAACTACAGATCTGTAGAGTGGTATGACCACTTCCCCTTTTCTGCTACTAATATCCCTAAATATACAACCCAGTACCCTGCTTGCATTCCCCACAGCTTTATTACATTGCCTGCCTACCTTTAACTCATTAGAAATAATTACTCCCAAATCCCTTTCCTCTGTTGTCTCTGACAGCATAGTACCCTTAACAGTATATTTTTCCTTGGGATTTTTATATCTCAAGTGCATTATTTTAAATTTATCAACGTTAAACTGCATCTGCTACACTCTTGTCCATTCTTCTAATTTTCCTAAATAATTTGTCATTTGGCTTATTCCCCCTGGAATGTCCACACTATTGCAGATCTTGGTATCATCTGCAAAAAGGCATACCTTACCTTTAAGAGCTTTTGCAATATCACTAATAAAAATATTAAAAATATTAAAAAGAATGGGCCCCAGTACAGATCCCTGAGGTACTCCACTAGTAACACTCCTTTCATCCCAATATTCTCCATTGACTACCACCCTCTGTCTCCTGTCACTCAGCCATTGCCTTATCCATTTAACTATTTTTGCGTCCAGACCCAAACACTGCAGTTTATTAATGAGTCTTCTATGAGGGACAGTGTTGAATGCTTTACTGAAATCTTGATAATCTAAATCTACTGCTCCTCTTGGTCTATTATTTTAGTTACCCAGTCAAAAAAAAAATCTGTGAGGTTACTTTGACAAGATCTCCCTGCTGTAAACCCATGCTGTTTGGTATCTTGCAAGCCATTTAAATTCAGATATTCAACAATTCTTTCCTTTAGCATAGTCTCCATTAACGTTCCCACTACTGATGTAAGACTTACTGGTCTGTAGTTACCAGACTCTTCCCTGCTACCTTTTTTTGTGAAGCAGTACTACATTTGCTAACTTCCAATCTTCTGGAAATATTCCAGTCTTTAGTGACTGACTGAATAATTCTGTTAAAGGTTTTTCCAGAACACACACGTTCTTTTAATAACTTTGGTTGTAACCCATCTGGTCCCATTGATTTATTGGTTTTTACCTCAAAGTTGAAGTAGAACTTCTTCCTCTGTAAACATGCATGTTTCCCATGTCTTGCTATTTTGTTTTTCTAACAGAGGTCCCTTCCCTTCACCTTCCTCTGTGAGAGGGAAAACAAAAAAACTAACAAAAATATTCATTGAGATAGTCAGCTAGCCCTTTATACTCATTTACATAGTTTCCATTTTTTGGTTTTCAGTCTAACTATTCCTTGTTTCATTTTCCTTCTTTCACTTATATAGCTAAAAATGATTTATCCCTCTTTTTTTATTGCTCCTCTGTCTGTACTTTGGCACATCTAATAATGCATTTAGCCTCCTTCAGCCTAGTCTTGTACCGATACCTATCTTCTTCCTTCTGCGTCTGCTTATATTTCTTAAATTCTTCTTTTTTCTCCTTTTACAATATTTGCCACTTCTGCTTAGTACCACGGTGGTTTTCTTTTTCTGTTACTTTTGCTGACATGCCTAATGCAATGCTCTGTTGCGTTTAGTAAAACACATTTCAGATAATCCCACATCTCCTGGACTCCATCTAAAGATCTCCAAGTTGTTAAAGACTTTATCTTTTGAATTCTAGAGGTATCCAGTACATTGCAATGCATTGAGCATCCCTCTGGCACGCAGAAGGTTAAATGGAGCTTTTAATCTTTTGAGTGCCAAAGGGATACTGAACAAAAAGGGTTAATCCCTTGAATACTAGGACTCCAAATGTTTTGCAAAGCAATGCATTATTATTTTAGTGCCAACTTAGTCCACAGCCCTGGAGACTTCTGTAGCATTCAAGAGGTTAAATATCTCATTTTAATGGGATTTTATTATTTGTCCATTATGATCCAGTTACTCTCGGATTGCTGCGTTTTGTTTGTATACAGAAACTCCAATGTGTGTCTCTCCAGCTGTTTTTGGACTACACCTACCATCATCACCCCCCCAGTCTACTAATGGCTAAGGATGATGGGAAATGGTGGCTGTTGCCTGCCTCAGTGGCTAGAGGACATTCAGTAGGAAGCAGCTGCACCTTTTTCAGGTTGATTTACAGTATGTTATAATAACCAGTATTTATATACCTCCTTTCTCCCAGTGGACTCAAAACACTTTCAGCGCACGCTCTCGGAATTAACCCCTTAAAGGAGCAGTAAACTTTTTTTATGAAAAAATATATATTGTAGGGATTTTCCTATTGAGTAAAATAAAGGTACTCCCACTGCTGAGGGATTAATATTTCCAGAGTTATTACAGTTTTTAAACCCATGTTTTGTTTTTTTTTTTTACATTAGCAGTGCCCTCTAGTGGTCAAATTCTAATTAGATTTCCTGTTAGATTCTAATGGAGAGGAAAGTCAGAGACATACAGTTCTCCATAGAATGTGATAGAAACTGCTGAGTCACTTCCTGTCAGTTAGAACTATCAGGAAGTAAACACAGTAAATTCACTTCCTGATTATTTAACCTGATATACATTTTGAATAAAACATCTGACAGCAGTGGGAGTGATATTGTTTTATTAAGCAGGAAATGCTCTGTAAAATGTGTTTTCATAAAAAAAAGTTTACTGCTCCTTTAAGGACCCATGACGGTTCTGGACCGTCATGGAATTCCGGGCTCCTTGCGCAGCTGCACGCCGTTCAGGGAGTCTGGAATTGGATCATGCAAAAAAAAATACTCCATGGTCCTTAAGTGACCGCGCGGTCAGTCCTTAAGGGGTTAACCAAAACGGCAGCTGAATAATAGAGGTTATTATTACCCAATCAATGGTAGTCCTTTACAGACCTCAGAAGGATAGGGCAGAGTAGACGCTGGCTGGAATTGAACCTGCAACCCTTTGGCATGAGCAGGCTTTGCAGTCAGGACATTTACCACTGAGCTATCTCAGCGGCTTCTTCCATCCTTTGGATCTCTCTGTCCTTGAAACCGTTAACAAACCCAAATTAATTCTGGATGCTGATCCACCATTCATCGTCTAAAAAAAAAAAAATGCATCTGTTGTTTTGATGGGCAGAGGGTCCTGTCATTTACATTAATTTATGGAAAGAACATGCCTGGTGGCACTGGGTGCCCGGAGCACTGAACAATGTCCCATTCACCCATCCGCACAGGAAGTGGGCGGGAGATGTGGCTGCAGTCAGAATCTTTTTACCTTGGACTGAAACATTCTGCGTTGTATACACAAAGGAGAAGGGGGAGTTATTCTGGGGCAAACCAACTGCACCATAGGGTGTACAAGAATTCCCCAAATTCCCATTTATTTATTTTTTATTATAAATGGGGAGTTTTAACCCCTTTAAATGCTACAGGTGTCTGTCAGTGTGTTTTTAAGTTTTAAAGGAGAAGGAACGCCTTCTAATAACAACCCCCCCAACTTACCTTTTATTATGACCAGAAAAGCTTAGTGGATTTTGCGCTTGTCTTTTTTTTCCCATTTTCTTCAAGAGTATGTCTTCAATCCATCCCGAGGTTTCTGGCCCATGGAGGTGGACATGACAGTTGGTAGCAGGACCCCAAAACATACACTCTGCTCTTTTAACCCTTTTAAGGACAAGAGTGTAATGCAACACGTGGCTATGCATTATGTTGTGTTCCCCTCTTATACTTAAAGGGTTAATTAGGCTTACTCACTCTGCCTTCTGAAGTCTGTGAAAATTGTCGGCAACTGTGTTGACCATCTCTATGGAAGTGCCAGCCTCTCCAAAAATCAGTCCGGGATAGCGGCTGGTTGGCAATGATAAGTGTAGTCTCCAATAGCTGGAGAGTCGAAGGTTGCCTGGGTTAGAGGAATAATTGCAGGAAGGATCGGCAGGCCCGGATTTGTCAATAGGCAGACAAGGCACTTGCCTAGGGCACCTGATTTTCAGAGGCGCCTGGCAAAGGCCTTGTCACACCCACATTCCACCCCAGGGTTACCCATTTCTAATATGTAAAGTAATGTAGTAGAAATGGAAAAGAAAATCTATGATTTTCAGTTTATCATTTTGCCGTTATTTAGCATACATTTCTTCTCCGTTGCCCACAATTTTGAGTTATTATTATTGTGATGTAGTCATGAATCAGCAGTGCACAATATGTTTCTCCACTCCATTCTTAATGTGATGTAATCATCAATATTGTCAGTCATGTGGTGAAATATCCTACTTGCCTTACACAATTTTTTTTTTTTTTTTTTTTTTTAAATATAAAATAAATATAAATCTATCTACAAAATGGTTTTTATGTGTGAGCACCCCAAATAGATGCACTATGTGGCCAAATAATAAGCCGTAATGCCACATTACAGGGCATTTTGACTGTACAAACAACACACACCGTACACTGCAGGAAGAGTGTATAGTGGTCAGTGGACACATACACCACATGAAAAAATACAGGTGATCTTCCTGTAGGGTATGATGTGTGTTTGTCTGTACAATCAAAATGTACTGTAATGTGGCATTATGGGATATATTCCTTCTGACTGTGTACGATCACTCCCAGTCGCCCATGAACGTTAGATTCAGTTTCATCCCATGTAAACTTGTGAGTTATGTATGTGAATTATTTGCCCATATGTGGATAAATAATTCACATACATAACTCAAGTTTACATGGGATAAAACAAAATCTGATGTTCATGGGTGATTGAGCGTGATTGTACACAGTCAGAGGGAACATAAGCCATAATGTCAGTAATGCCACATTACAGGGCATTTTGATTGTACAGACAACAACCACACCATACGCTGCAGGAAGACTGTATAGTGGTCAGTGAACATACACACCACATGAAAAAATACAGGTGATTGTATAGAGGAAATAAATATGAATGTTATCATCCACATGGACCATAAATGGAATAACCCAGCTGATCACAATCAAGCATGTGATGTGGTGTAGAGGGTACTACTACTACCCCCCACCCTGCTTGGGTCACCAATTTCGTGGCATCTTGAATGTGATCAGCTGGGTTATACTATTTGTATAGAGGAATTAAAGGGATAGTAATACTTAAAATGTAAAAAAAAAATATGTTGTAGGGTTTATCCCCCTGAGTAAAACAAGAGTACTCCCACTGCTGAAAGGTGTTTCATTCAAAAGTTATTAATTTTCAAAGTTGAATTTTTTAGGTGCAATATCACAGTGGCCTGGAATTGTACAGTGGCGCTGTTGCTACACGATCCTATGGACAGCTCTGGTCCCGGGACCATAAATCTCCATAGGATGGTGTAGCAACAGCGCCACTGTACAATTCCAGGCCACTGTGATACTGCACCTAAAAAATTCAACTTTGAAGTATTTACATTTTAAGTATTACTATCCCTTTAATTCCTCTATACAAATAGTATAACCCAGCTGATCACATTCAAGATTCCACGAAATTGGTGACCCAAGCAGGGCGGGGGGTAGTAGTAGTACCCTCTACGCCACATAACATGCTTGATTGTGATCAGCTGGGTTATTCCATTTATGTGAAAATATACTATATGTACACTATATAGTGCATATGGGGATTTATAAGGTGAAGACTGCATCTCCTTTTGTTAGGTTTCATTGCCACAGTGCTGTGAAGAATTTTTTTTTTTTTTTTTTTTTAAATCTAAAAATAGGTGTGACCGCAAGAGGGTGTGGTTAATGGAGGGGTAAGACTTTAGTGAGGGGAGTGGTTGGGTGGGGCAAAGGCAGGGTTAGGAGCACCAGAGGGTGTTGTGCCCGAGATGTAAATCCGGCCCTGAGGATCGGTCACTGGACATTTAAAGGTGTGTGCACTTTACTCCAGGTGTGTGCACTTTACGCACGCACATACACAAACACGGCTTCAGCCGATGTTTCATGCCCTTCGACACTGCACATCTCCGTTGGAAGACTGTCCGGTAAGCATAGAGTCCGACAATGCCACGGCCGTGGCTTCCATCAACAAGCAGGGTGGAACAAGAAGTCTCACTGCTTGGTTAGCGGTCAAGGCTATTTTGTCCTGGGCAGAGGAACACATTCCTGGTGTAGACAACATCATGGTGGACTTCCTCAGTCGACACAAAGTGGACAGCGAAGAGTGGGAACTACACCCAGAGGTGTTCAACCTCATTGTTCAGAAATGGGGTCCTCCTTACATCGACCTGACGGCGACAAGACACAACAGAAAGGTACTGAGGTTCTGCTCTCGGTGGAGAGACCCTCTGGTGGTAGATGCAATGTCCATTTCTTGGTTATTTCCTCTGGCCTTCATCTTTCCTCCCCTCCCAATGTCGCACAGGGTGTTATGGAAATTACGACTGGAGCGTTGTCCGGTTATTCTGATTGCTCCATACTGGCCTCGACATTCTTGGTTTCCGGAGCTTCTGGATCTGTCTGTGATGGAGCCATTCCGGCTCCCTTACCGTCCGGACCACCACCTACAGGGTTACCTGTGGAAGGAAGATGTTCATCGGCTAGCTTTGATGGCTTGGAAATTGAATCCTTAATATTGAAGAAGGGGTTCTCTTCTGGTGTGGGGGCTACTATGCTCAGTGCCCGTAAGCCTGTTTCTTCCAAGATCTGCCATCGTGTCTGGTCGACCTTTCTGTCTTGGTTTGCTAACAAGGACCTTTATCAGGATTTTGATCTGCCTACGGTCCTGGCCTTCTTGCAGGATGGTGTGGATAAGGGCCTCAGTTTGAGTTCCCTTAAGGTTCAGACATCTGCTCTCTCTCTTTTCTTTCAGAGGTGCAGTGCCATCCTTCCTGATGTAAAGGTTTTCTTCCAGGGCTCCTCAGTGGAATCTTAACTTGGTTTTGGGCATTCTTCAGCGCCCTCCATTTGAGTCTTTGGCTACTATTCCTCTACACCTGTTGACGTAGAAAATGTTTTTTCTCCTGGCAATTGTCTGTCCGTCGTGTTGCGGCGTTCCATGCTCTGTCCTGTAAAACACCCTATTTGGTGTTTCACATGGACAAGGCGGTGCTTCGCACCTCTCGGGAGTTTCTCCTGAAGGTGGTTTGGGAGTTCCTCATCAATCAATGCAGATGTCCTCATCAATCTTTCTGCCTTGACCCCACCACTGACAAGGAGAGGGATCTCCACTTGTTAGACATGGTGCATTGTCTCAAGTTTTATGTACATCGCACTGAGTCTATCAGGCAATCAGATACGTTGTTCTTCATTCTTGAGGGTTCTAGGGCAGGAAGACCTGCATCCAAGGTGACTGTTGCTTCTTGGATCAAGTCCACTATTCGTAAGGCTTATGAGCGGAGGAAGAAGCCTGTTCCTTTCAGGGTCATGGCTCATTCTAGACGATCTATTGGGGCCTCTTGGGCTTAAAAGAATCAGGCCTCTGCTGATCATTTGTGCAAGGCTGCCACCTGATCGTCTGTGCACACCTTTTCGAAAAACTACCGTGTTTTGTACTGGCATCGGCTGATGCCAACTTTGGGAGGAAGATCCTGGAGGCAGTCTTGCCTGTCTAGGATTTTCTTTGGTTCTTGGTGCTTCCTTCACTTTAGAGCCCCATTGGCTCTAGTTCAGTGTGCTGTGTAACAGTTGGGGTGCTGTTACCCCTGTTCAGTGTCCGTTGACACTTCTTTGTTTGTTGGGCTATCTCTGATCTGATGGTTCATATCTGCTCTGGTGACTTTGGGGGCCTTGCGCCTGGTCCATGCCTTCCTTCCCACCTCTTGGAAACTCAATGGTTGGACATCCCAAAGTTACCAGTAACCTGCATTGGACGACAGAGAAAATAGGATTTTAGTCTTACCTGTTAAATCCTTTTCTCTTAGTCCATACAGGTTACTGGTCTCCCACCCTGTCAAGGGACCATGCTTGGCTCTCCTGTAGCAGAACGTGGGGGTCCTTCGGGTTCATGCTCACAGGAGTATTCTTTCCCCTCTTACTATCTAGTCAATAGTTAGCGAACCAAATCTTACTGGAGCTGATTGGCTAGCTGCAGCCAAGGAGGGAAGGTAGACTCCACCCCTGCATTCACTTCTGGAATTGTTCCTGCCTACTTAAAGGGGTGGATTGCCTACCCAAAGTTACCAGTAACTTATATGAACTAAGAGAAAAGGATTTTCCTCTTCTTATATCTCTCAATCCATAAAGGTTTGAGAGATAGGATTAAGCACATTAAGTATTTTATGATTGCATCTACCATTTAGATTATACTTTTATCGGGACAATTAAAACTATTGTATAAATCTATATATTTTCAACCCAGGACACATTTATTTATTTAGAATGGGGTTTTACCAGGAAGAATATAGAAGTATGATCAAAACCATGTATAAAAAAAACATTATGATGAATCTCTGACAGCCTTTTACTGAACTTTCCCACGCGCTGAGGAAGGAGAGAATTATGCAGCACTTTTGCCCAGTTTCCACTCTGGAGCAAATCCAACATGGCTTCCACATCATTATTACCGGCTTCGAGCAGGATTAAATGCAACACGATGCTTTACCCTGACCCCACAAAGACTTTATCGTTAAGCGGACAATATTCTGGCCTTGTGTCTACAAGGCACTGCATCCCTTCAGCAGGTGGCATTCTGATGTCTCCTTTTTGATGCAGCGACATTAAGATGTCTCCCTTTTCATGGTCACCAAATGGCCACCGAGATTTCAACAGTAGACCTCGTCCCTTTCACTGTTTTGCTCTCACTACTTCTCATTGTTGCCATCTAGTTCTCAGCCATTCTCTCTCGCACTCTTGCTATCTCATTGTGCTCACTTGTTATCCCCCCTCTCTCTCTGTCTTATAGACACACACCACACATCATCAGTCTCTCTTTCTCATTCCTTCTCTCTATTGCCATTTTGCTATTTTTTTTTTTTGTTTTTCTTATTCTCAGAGAGAGAGAGAGAGAGAGAAGCAGAATGTTACCAGTTCATTCTACATATATTTTTCCTCTACAACCATTTTGGGCAACACAACTGCACCACTTGGCCAAAAAAAAAAAATCCCATTGAATACTAGATAGGCCTCCAATACAAAGGCCTTGAGTGGGTTAAAAGCCCCATTTAAAAGGATAGTAATACTTAAAGTTGAAATTATCGAATATTATTCTTCATAAAAAAAAAATCTAACCATCCATGTCTGCCTGCGTATAGTTATATAGTTATTGCGCAAAAGGCATTTTTACTTTCCCCCACCTGCCCCTTTTCTCTACGTCACCGATCTGTGCCTGGGATCTTAATTCTGGTCCTGAAACCGGATGGATTGCCTAGAGGGACAAACTTCATCAACCTCATAGCTGAAAGCCATGCCCACTGTGAGCGCTGTCTTCACTTAAATGCTTGTGTAACACATTGATCCGTACTTCCATCCAATTAGAAAACCGTTTAAGTAGAGGGGAGGTTCTTTCATCTGTCACTGCTGATGACAGAAGCAGCTCCCAAATGCAGATTTGTACATGTTACAGCTTACCTTGACTTCAGCATCACTTTCAGGCGCGAGGCTTCTAGCATGCTGCAGGCCTCTGTTTTATCTGTTTGCTTCCTGTAGTCTCCTCCTTCCTACTTCCTCCCTCTGAGCTTCTCCTCCTACTTCCTGTGGAGGGGTTTAAAGGGCAGACTGAGGCCTGACTCAGATGCCCTTGCGTTGTTGTTCAAAGCAGTTCTGTTGCATTGAGCTCCGTGTATGACCTCTTATCACGGTCCCCGTGATTCTGTGTGTCACTCTCATCTGTGCTGCTCCCGGATTGGTTGAGCTGTGTTGGCCCGCCCCTGGTTACCTGTTTTATTCTGGCCACTGGCACCTGTCAGGTGCCCTTTTGTGGTGTTTCTGAGCCAGCGTTGCTGTTGCAGTATTCCAGTATCCTGATCTACCATGTACCGACTAGGCCTGATCCGGCTTGTCTGCGAATCTCCGGCATCCGACCCGGCCTGGCTGACGATCCTTCTCCGTTACTGATCCGGCTTGTCTGCGAATCTCCTGCGTGTCCTGACCCGGCCTGGCTGACGACTGACTCCTGCGATTGCCTCTGTTCCTGCCTCTCTGACGGACTGTTCCCGTTGTCGCCTCGGCGACATTCCGATACTGCAGTGTGTGACTGAGCCTCCGCTTCTCCGTTACTGAGCCGTTCCTGAGCCTTCCATTGTTTGTCTTACGTGTGCTGAGTCCAGACCCTTACTGTGCTGTGTCGTTCTCTGTACATAGACGCTGGTGTTGCCTCGTCCGATTACTGCTACTCTTCCACCTATTGCCTCAGCCTGTTCGCTGTTTCTGTGAGACGGCCGCTTGGGGGCCTCGGTAGTCGGCGGCTCTACCTTGATAGAGCAGTGGTTCCGTTACGCCCGTTGGCTGTTGGCAAGCATTACTGAACCCAGTGGTCTCCGTTACGCCCGTGGGGGGGCTATCGACACAAGCAGTCACGATACTAGTAGTCTCCGGTTACGCCCGTGGGGGCTATTGGCTCAAGCAATCACGATACTAGTAGTCTCCGGTTACGCCCGTGGGGGCTATTGGCTCAAGCAATCACGATACTAGTAGTCTCCGGTTACGCCCGTGGGGGCTATTGGCTCAAGCAATCACGATACTAGTAGTCTCCGGTTACGCCCGTGGGGGCTATTGGCTCAAGTATCACGATACTGTTGGTCTCCGTTACGCCCATGGGGGCTACCACCTTATCACCTGCAGTTCCCGTTCAGTCGCAGCTATATACTACAGCTTCACACAGTGAATGGACTTGGGTGCTATCATCCAGCACATATCGCTATATGCAGCACCAAGGGCGTGCCTAACACCACATTTGAGACTGATTACCAATACTATTAACCTCTTGTTCCCTGTTTTGTGCTTCTATACCTAGTGATATTTACCTGTTGCACCAGGTATCTCTGCCTATATTCTGCTTATGCCAGTACCGCCCCAGTGGCGACCTTGTCATTATTTTGCTTTAATAAAACTCTATTTGTTTTATCTAACCACTGTCTGAGTGTCTGAAAACCGTAACACCTCGCTAGTCTTCCATCCATTCTGGTGCTGACCTGTGGCTTGTCTGACTATTCTTTTGCCTAACCCCTAATAGTGGGCATCCAATCTGGTGCAGACTTGTGGCTCTGGATGACTACCTGATCTGTGTATGACCTGGCTTGTCTGACTACCCCCTCTGGTGCTGACTGGTGGCTCTGTCTGACTATTCTTACGTCTTTTCCCTTGGTGATCAGACACCCAAAATAGTGTGGGCCTGGGGCTCTGGTAGACTCGCATATCTGACTGCAGGCTGAGTCAGACCCTATTCCTCTTCGGATCAAGATCCTGGGTTCCTGTTCCAGTTCCTGGTTCCAGCCGAAACTTCCAGTGGCTAAGGCCTAGTCTCCAGCACAGTGGTTTAGCTTTGCAACCTATTATTTCTGATAGCAGGCTATTACCCTGTGCTTATTGTATATATTTTATATGTCCGCTG
Source organism: Rhinophrynus dorsalis (assembly GCA_037306005.1). Classification (NCBI taxonomy): domain Eukaryota; kingdom Metazoa; phylum Chordata; class Amphibia; order Anura; family Rhinophrynidae; genus Rhinophrynus; species Rhinophrynus dorsalis. Next base: position 390,651,562 of record CM074724.1, read on the forward strand.
TATGGCATTCTTTAATGAACTGCATTAACTAAACTGTACTGACTCCTGAACTTCTTTGGGTAACCGTGACAGTACAGAGCACGCACAAAGGAGAGGTGCTCACGGGAACGCTCGCCACCAGAGGATTAACAAAGATGGCCAACCAGAAACCCAAAGGTATCAAATTAGAAAGTTAAATAACTACTCGCATGTACACTTATATAAAATTGCAGTAATACGGCTTTACAAGATAAGCATCAGCGATCACGTTAGCTGAACTGTTATGGAAGTATTACTAGATCTTTAAAGGGATAGTAATGGTTAATTTTAAGTTTATTTAATATTGTAGACATTACAAAAAGATTAATATCAATGTAAGTCTTATCGCTCAAACCTTTATGGTTTGAGAGATGTAACCTGCTAAAGTTACCTTTTCCTGGCTGTTTTACTCAAGTCTGCCATCTAGCTGACAGCTGCAGATTCCAGTCATTTGACCAGACAGAGGCTCTTCAGCAGAACCAAAATCACACTATTTAGAAATAAATACTTCATTGGAACGGTCTACAAAGTGTTCTTGCAAGCCAGGCACACTTTGTAGACTGTTTCAAATTAAGTATTTATCTTTAGAGAACGTTATATCGGCGCTGCTGAAGAGCCACATCTGGTCAAGCGACCAGAATCTGCTTCTGACAGCTTTACAGCTCATCAAGCAGAAAGGGGAGGGACCAGAGAACTTTATTTTCCTATATCTCTCAAACCATAACGGTTTGAGAGATCCGAATAAGTGCAAGTTCTGTCTTTTAATTGTATCTACCATATAGTTAATACTTTTTTTTCTGACATTACTGTCCCTTTAAATCAATCTGGATTTGGGGATTTTTTAAAAAAAATATTTGTGCCTGCAATTCTTTCATTTTCTACTTTTGTGTGTATGGCCACAAGACCGAAGTGGAAATTTCCAGCTGAGTGAATGTGTATTCATACGTTTCATATAGCTGCGTGCATCCTGCTCACTGTATGAATGTGCTGGAGATCTCCCCAGTCCTTACGTGCTTCTCTTTTCCTTGCATCACGTATCTCTGTACTCCCAGCGTCTTGGGCAGGGGGGTGGGGGTTTAGTCACAGGCTCCTGCTGTGATTACAAATGGGTAGAAATTGCTTCTTCAAGAGTATATCTATTTTTACCCAGCACTAATCGGAGGCCTGTAGGTGTATAGCGCAGAATACAGCGGCAGGGTGAGGGCAGGGGGAACATTGAGTGATGAATCGCTAATGACTGTTGGGTGAAAAATACATCCACGACCCCAGGGTGGTGGTTTGTTTTGTTCAGCCAACTCGT